>CAJUYI010000014.1:464960-533910 GCA_910591695.1 Galerucella pusilla | reverse complement strand
GGTTTTTCTTGAGAACCAACCGATGTTAGTCTTTTTCATTTTCTAGAGCATAAAACATTCCCAATTCTTTGGAAAATGTCTATAAATTGCATGCTAATACTTAGTCCTACTACTTATTACTATGACTATACAAACCTGCATTATGGGATAGGGATTAAATTGGGACATGAGCTGATGAGATCTTAGACATACATCTCTATTCGTTACAGCATTGGACATACATGAACATGTTCTGACTGGTTGATTGGGCTTATCAATACTGGTTAAGTGAGTTGTCATTTGTATGGGAAAATTGTTAGTATTTGCACGATGACAGCAAGGTTGAATCATGGAAGTGGACTTTAGAGTCGTTCCTACATGAATATTGGAAAACGTCACTAAAAAAAATTTACAAATTCTATTTACTGTTGGTAAATTCATATTTATTATCATAGGCAGGAAAGTTAGAATAATGTTAAGA
The DNA here is from genome assembly GCA_910591695.1 of Galerucella pusilla. Classification (NCBI taxonomy): domain Eukaryota; kingdom Metazoa; phylum Arthropoda; class Insecta; order Coleoptera; family Chrysomelidae; genus Galerucella; species Galerucella pusilla. The sequence continues at coordinate 533,450 of CAJUYI010000014.1, read as the reverse complement.
AATCAAAGTATCAAACTAATCAAAACTGTGGCAAAAAGTCATATGGCAAACCTTTCGTTGATATATTTTTTATTGTCTTCTACAGCACATAAGAAACACAATATTTACTAGTTATATTTACCTGATTTTCCATTTTTTTCAGATGCAATGGAACCTTTACTTTTACTTTTTAAGCACTTCTTACTTTTTTTGGTTGATGGTACTGAGCAAGCCCGAGAAATTCGAGGTTTTGGACATTGCTTCTGGCAAGATTGTATCCAATTTTCTACTTTGTAAATACTTGTCGGTACCCGAGAAGCTTTATCATCTCCACAAAAATTGCAAACCCTGGAATTCTCATTCCCACGCATATTTGCATGAAGTTGCATTGTGTTAGATAAAAAGATGGTAATTACTTAAATTTTGAAAAAAAACAAGAATATTTTCCGTCCCAATTTTGACACTTATAATGACATATTTAACATAGACCGAATTTTGAATTCAAATCGTCAAAGTTGCTTAAAACTACAAAAAAGTGCTGCTGTTTAAAGGTCATTTTAGATTAGACAATTTCCTGTGCAATATTTATTTCAAGTTCTGGATCAATTCAAATTGTTAAAAATTGTCTACCCTGTCAGATTGTAAGAAAAAAGAGAGAGGTTCTATTTTTTTAACAATTTGATTTATTGTTTATGTTTCTGTTTCTCGACGAAAATGTTCTATGATAATGTCATTAATCTTGATGATTTGTGGTTATGTATTGAAAAATATGTCTTGGAATAAACGAGAGATTGAAATGTTTATTGAGGAAATCTCAAAACCTGCTTGTTTGTACAATGTAAAACACTCCTTCTCCTCTGTTTTAAAGTTAATATTCGCTTAATGACATTAGCAGCCGTGCAAATTAATAAATACCTATTTCAAATTTTCCGGTTCCATAACTAACGAAATTTAATTTATCATCATCGAATCAAATCACTGCGCAGAATCTTGAACTAAATATTGTTCAATAAATTCGAATATTCTAAAATAGCTCAAAACAGTTGGCCAATATTTCACACAAGAAATCTATTCCAAATATTGTTCCAAAACTTGGACTAAATATTGCACGAAAAATTGTCTAATCTAAAATGACCTTAACGAATGTTCGTTAGTTCCAATGAAAATCGGGATACAATTATGAAAATAATTAATAATAAATTGAACTTTGATCCATAAACATTACAAGAAAAATGTCGATGTAAAAAATTTTTCCGTGTAGTCGAAATTATCTACAGCGCCGCGGTGGTGAAGCTTAGCACGCCAGCGTACGGTATTCTGAACTAATCTGTATCTATGTAACTTAAACCATGTTATTTTATTAAAGTTTCTTTATTTTCCAGAGGTTTTACTACATTTTTATTTTATTATATACGTTGTCAAAAAGAAGAAAACTTTTAAGCTAAAATAAGTGCATTTTAAGAATCTCAATGAGAAGAAAGTACCTAACAATTCTATAGTGATTTTTTTGTCTCCTTACATAATTGATTATGATTTTAACAAACTTTGTTAATAACTTAGGTTTCTATTTGTTTTGTATTAAAGCTAAGCTCGTAGTTAGGCTGCTTTGTTCTGGTACATTCGGAATGCTCCAAAATAATTCCACAGCAAGACCAATGACGCCGTCCTGGATGTCCTTCATGTCCGTGTCCGCATCCTTTGTAACTAAAAAAACATCGAAATTTGGTTAATTTGTCCCTCTATCCCTTTCCGAAAGAGTACTTTGAGGAACTACTAACTGAAGAAGTTCCAGATAATACAACAGAGGAAGAAAGCGAAGAGGCAAAAGAAGAAAATGTAACACAGGAACCAACAAAAAATGAAATAATAGAAGTTATTAAAAGAAGCAAGAATGGGAAAGCACCGGACAAAGACGAAATAAACATGGAATTGATTAAGTATGGAGGAGAGGAGCTGCACTAAAGTTTATACCGGCTAATAAAGAAAATATGGACAGAAGAGAGAATGCCCGCAGAATGGGAAGTCGGGCAAATAGTCACAATACACAAAAAAGGGGATCAGCAGGAGTGCTAAAACTATAGGGGTATAACTCTCTTGAATGTAGCATACAAAATAATGTCAGCAATAATTCAAAGTCGCTTAGCTGGAATAGCGAAAGCCATAATAGGTCAATACCAATACGGTTTCACACAAGGAAAGTCTACAATTGACGCTATTCATACTATCAAGCAGATAATGGAAAAGACCCATGAATACAAAATGGAAATAGAAATATGCTATTTATAGATTTCCAACAAGAATTTGATTCAGTAAGACGAAGTGAACTGATGAGAGGACTGAAGGAACAGGGGATAGAAAATAAGTTGGGAAGATTAATTGCAATGACTATGAAGGAGTCAAAAGTAAAGATACTTACAGGTAAAGGAGAAACGGAGGGCTTTGTATCTAATAGAGGCGTAAGACAGGGTGACGGTCTATCAACAACACTATTTAATTTGGCTCTGGAGCATGTTCTTAGAAATGTGAACAAGGGAAATTTAAGAACGAGCGGGGGCCAAATAGTCGCATATGCAGATGACATAGTGATAGTAACGAAAAGAAGGAATATCATGAAACAAATGCTACTAGAATTAACAAAAGAAGGGGAAAAGTAGAAACAAAACAAAAATAATGAGAGTTGGTAAGCAGTGTGAAAACAAAATGATAAAAATAGGGGAATATGAATTTAAGGAAGTGGAAAAATTCAAATATCTGGGAGTCACGATCAGCAGCAAGAGGGAACGAAGATCAGAGATGGACGAGAAAATAATGGCTGCTAATAGGGTATACTATGCCAATAAGAAACTATTCAAAAGCAATCTATTGACAAGATACACTAAATTTAACATTTACAACACAATAATAAGACCTGTGATAATGTATGGAGCAGAAACGATAACATTAAGGTTTTTTTAGCGAGTGACTGGTCATAAAAAGTTAATACCGATCAATTTTTTGCCACGAACGGTAAATACCGAAATGTCAAATCAGTGACCGCGGTAATAACTTCAGTTACCATAGATAACTGCCTGTTACCGCAAGTAACCGCTGGGTTTTAACCAGCAGCTCGCTAAAAAACCCTTATTGACAAAAAGAGATGAAGAGGAGTTGAGGATATTAGAACGAAAAATAATGAGAACAATTCTAGGGCCAATAAAAACCGACGACAATGAATACAGGCAACGTATGAATCATAAAATACTGTGAGAAATGAACGGGGAAGATATAGTAAACAGAATAAAGAGACAAAGAATAAAATGACTCGGACATGTATGGAGAGAAGGTGAGCGAGCAGTCGCTTGCTCAATGCTACAGTGGGAACCAGGTGGTGGGAGAAGGCAAGGAAGACCCAGATCTAAGTGGCTGAAGGAGGTGGAGGAGGATTTGAGAAGGATAGGAATCGTCAGATGGAAAGAAAAAACGAGGGATAGGAGACTATGGAAAAAAATAAGCGAGAAAGCATTTATGCGGCTCAACCCCACAAGGGGTGTCTAGCCATTTTATATATATATCTTTTTCCGAGGTGGAGTAATCTAGCTCCAGGAGATTACAGTAACTCACCCTCCTGACATTGTTCCTGGACAACCACAAACAGCTTCCTTATTTCCTTTACTAGAACAAAATGTACAGCAGTGATAAATTCCAATATGCTGTTTGATAGTTCTTACATTCACCGGAAATGGACTTCCCTAAAACATCTGTTATTATACTATAAATACAATTAATTCAATGTAATTCTTAAACAGGTTGTTATGCCGCCGTTAGAAAAAAATATTATGCCGGCGTTACAAAAAGTACTTTGATTACCATTTTCAAAGGAAAATTATGAAGCCATGGCTTCTAAATGTGATAAAAGAAATTACTGACCTTCACGGGCTGTTTATTAATATTAACATTTAAAACTAATTTGCCAGGAACGTCCGGTATAAATGAAATAATGTAATTGCCATTTTTTTTATCCTTGACATTCACCAGTAATGATTTAAAAACTCCCGCATCTCTGTGTCGTATATCAGCTGTAACTTCTTCTCCGCCTCTTTCGATTGGCATATCGTCGTTGTCTCTAGTTTCTAACAGTATTTCCACTTTTTTACCCACTCGCAAATTCTGGAGAACTTAAGATAAAGAAATTTTAATAGCTATCAAAGTACAAGCATCATTATAACTCGTAATACCTGCTGTGTTGAGTACAGAGTTTTCCGGACAAACATTTTGAGTTGTCAGAACACCATAAATGGTAAAAAAATTATTAGGACATTTCACAGTTTCTTCTTTTAAAAAGTGTAACGATCCAGATAGTTTTATTTCTGTAGTGGGTTCAAAATTTCCACATTTTTCAACTCTATCCAAAACTGGATGCATGAAACTTAAAATTTCGGCGTCCGTGCCATCAGCTAGTAAATCGGTTAAAAAATAAGATATATCTCTAGCACCACAAAGTTTTTTTTGTAAAACTGTTTTCTCCTGAGATATATTCTCAAGCTTTTCTGCTCTAACCTAAAAAATCTAACCTATAAAATCTCGGTTAAATGGGAAACAGTTAATGATTTATAATAATTGGTGCCAGCAGATCAGAAAAAGAAGCAAATTACTGCAATAAAAGAAAAGTGTGAATACACTTTTGACGTACAGTACTTAGTCGCTTAGTCCAAGTAATTAGCCACTGGCCACTTAACCTGTATGGCAATCTGACCATAAATATACTACAGATGGAGGCAAGAAGCCAGCTCGGAACCCGTCAGCCTGTAAGAGAGAGATAGGGAATCAAAGGTTCCGGTTGACTTTCTCCAATGGCGCACTACGGAAAGAAAAGGTACAAGGGTGAACGCAGAGGAGTTGTTCTGTCGGATGGAGGGTGATTGTAGGGATGAGAGGAAGGTGTTTGATATGATGAGTCGACTGTTTGAGGAAGTGGGGAGCAAGGTCAGCGTTGGGCTACACAGGCTTGAGCATGTGGAGATGGAGGTGCTAAGGAAGATGATCGCGTAGGTAGGAGCAGATGGGACGAAGGTGACAATTTATACACATAGGGAAAAGGAAAAGGAGGTCAGGAATGAGGCGGTAATCCTGAAGGATATTGGATTAGTCAATCAGGAGGGGATAGAAAGAATTAAGAAGGGTTTGAGGAAGATGGAAGGAAAGTGGGTGGATAGACTTAGAATCTCAAGGAACAGGGAGGTGGTTATAGAGGCAAAGAAAGAGGTTGAGGTCAAAGGAATTCTGAGGGATGTGGAAAGAGTAACAGGAGCTAGGGCTGTGGAAGCGTGAAATGGAACAAAAACCATTAAGATGGTGGGGATAGACCCGTGGGTTGAAGATGAAATTGTGAGAAAGAAAATAGAGGAATTGATTGGGATGAGACAAGGGTCATGACAGTGGTGAGGGAGAAGAACGGGATGAAAATGGCGGTGGTGAGGGCGGAATGGGATAAAGCGGAAGCCTTACTAGGAAAACGGAGATTAACTTTGACTGGAATAGAGTAAATATTATAGAGAGGAGAGAGGAGGCCTTTAGATGTGGAGTGAAGGGCCACCAGGTAGCGGGGTGTAATGCCAAGAGAGTGGTGAGTATAAAGTAATGCTGGCTATGTAAGAGCGTGAAGCACATGGCCAGAGATTGTCGGCAGGCCTTCCTTTGTAGGATATGTGGGAAAAGAGGACACAAGCAAGGGGAGACAGAATGTAGTAGGGGAAGGAAGGGAGTGGATGAAGACGGGGAGGGAAAACATGGGAGGTACCCTCTGGACCCCTCAGAGGGAGTAGATGACGGAGAGTGTTTGAGGGACCACACCCCGCCTTGAAGTATGCTAGGCGGGAATAACGGCGAGCTTGAGATGGGTTTGGTTGGTAGGCATTCCCTTTGGGATGAGTCCAACAATGTCTGGGTACTGGTTAGGACCCATTCGAACATGAGTCTCCCAACTCAGCCCTAAAAAAAATGGCGCGCATGTTATAGACAAAGACAACGACAGAAAAACCTCTGATACTCTGTTTTTTTCTCTTTTACCGGAGTTAAGACAGACATACCCACACTTACACAATTACACAACGGCTTGTAGCCTCTATCTGTGGTATCTTTATGAATCTGACCCCCACCTGTCTTATTTGATCCAATAGCCCAACTTTATGATCTTCAACGGACTGAATATATTCTTCAATAAACTTTTCTACGTCTCCTTGAACTTCACTACATCTAGTTTCAATTTTCTTGGAAGCTGCGTTAAGTTTACTGGCCGCTACTGCTGATTCTTCGACTACATTCTTAGCTCTATCAGCTAACAAACGCAGCTTGGTGAAATGGGTTTTTATAACTTTTGATACAGGTTCGCATATATGATCGATGTGAATATCAGTGGCGCATTCTCTGCAGATAACCTAAAAACCAAGTCAAGTATTTTATATAGATAGAAGCACGAAGAGTATTTATTGGCACGAAACTGGATTTGATTTGATCAGTTGGTTATTTGGTCTATTCTACTGCGTTTTTTTAGATCTATTGTGGTCTTCCGAACCTTTCATGTTGTTCCTTGCTGGTATAGTTTCTCTTCGCCCAGTAGAAGAGACCAAGCATTCTCCAAACAGTCGCATTGGCATAAGAAATATTCTTCAGTCTCCTCCTTTGCTCATTGCTTTGTCTACCGACCCCATTAGGTTTGAGTACGTACAGTCAAAGTCAAATGAAACGCACAAGACAAAAACCAAATTTCATAAAAATTCAATTATTTGTGGTAAGCCTTCACTAAAATGTATTAGAAATTCAATTCATTCAAATGTGACCTTAAAAACGTAGATTTGTTTGATGGGGATAGCAGATGTTTGAATAATGCAGTCTTAAAACTAATCTAGTTGTGCGTTTTATTTTACTTTGACTGTAGATACCTATTAATATTGCAGTGTCTCTTTAGAAAATATACTACGGCCTGGACAGGACTGTTTTGCCTGTCTCTGTCCTGGTAAGACCATTCTACAATGTCTGAGTCATCCTCTTTCTTATGATCATGTTTATTGATAATTTTGCAACGCCGCGGAAGGGTCCTGGTCCACCACGCAACCGTGACCTTAAAACGATCTCAAAAAGCGATTTTGGCCCGGTTTGGTACCCTTTTTTATCTGTCAAATCACATACCGAGATCTGTATCACGTTTACTGTAATTGGTAGCTTTCTTTCCTTGTCTAAAGTAGTTTTTGTCTTGGTTTTTATTCGTAAATAAACAAAAAAGTTATTTGAGCTAATTGTCTTTTTGGCCAATATTTCTTCTAAATTCTTCGAGTTTTGTCTGTTTTTCCTTTTTTGGTCTAGTAATAATGGAATGGAACACATTAAAAATCAATTTCTTCAATCAGCTGTACTGGTACTGATGACGTAGGTGTAGGACCTAGGTACCAATTGGTTAATCAAAGCGGGCCGAAATCGCTTTATTTCCCGGTTTTAATAAGTATTATATAGAATATTTTATTTTAGGGAGTTGTGGGAAAATGAAGGTTGAAACATTTCCAATTATTTTGTTTTTATTTTCATTATATAAAGTACTAAAGTTGAATTTACCTGGTAGCAAGAAGTACAAAATATGTTTAATTCATTTCCAGAATGTTTTAAACACATTATGGGTCGTTTTAGTCTTGACATTTTGACTTTGGCGTCATCTAATAGCAAAATCTCGTGTTCTGCCGACGATTTTTGTCTATGGTGGGCTTCCTCGCAAATATCACACATATTAAGTTTGCATATCATACATCTAAATAAAGCCTGAAATAATAGTTTCTGATGTAAGATAGTTAACAAAAGAGTGAAGTAAGCTTTGTGCCCATAATAAATAATTTGTTTTTATCGCAAAATTTTTAGTTTTACTTTAAATAAAAACAATAAGAACTTACTGATTTGTCAGATGTACAAATGTTACACAAGTTGTCAATATCGTTTAAACTTGCTTGTGTGAGTTTATGTAGTAAAAGGTAATTGGGAAGCAGCGTAGCTACACCTCCTTTGGGTATATCGATGTTGGTTCCACATGAAGGACAGTAGAATCCTTTTCCATTACTCACGTCACTTGGTCTATCGCTTGCGTATCCTGAGCCTGCTGAACTGTTCTTTCTTGAACCAGCTTCGTCGGATCTTTGAGCTTTTACGAATTAAGATGAAATAAAATGTCGAGATATTATTGAAAATTATAAACCAAAACAAAAAAAGGCAGACGTAAAAGCAGTTCCCGATACCTGGGTCGAAAGTTTTAATTGGGGCCATTTTATTTTGCTCATCTACTTAAACAAATAAAGACGTAGTTATATATAGGTAGTAGTTCGCACGAGACCAACGAGACGATATTTCCACAAAGTCGCTTGTCTTGTCTAGCCGATGCAATGATAAGTCTCGTCTCGCAGCCTCCAGTCTCGTCTCGCTTCTCGTACGAGAGTCTCGTGAAAGTATCGAAATCTCATCATTCATAATCTGATTGTTTCAGTGCAATAAGGAATACTTAAATACTTGCTATGATATAAGAGGCGGAAGAGAAAATTACAATTGTTGAAAAATAACATGTATTTGAAAATAATACAACTAAAGAAAATAAAAACATAACATTATTTTATAAATGAAATAACTAAAAAAATCAAAGGTAAAAAACATCCCTTAGCCCCAACCCCTCGGTTGCAAATGTTTTTGTTTTGCACTCAGTCGTTTAGACATAACAAACATCGTGCAGATTCATTGTTGAGACGATTTTGATGTTTTTCTTATAGTAAATGCAGCACGCGAGCGTAATCTTTCCGCCGGGACTGAAGTAGCCGGTACATATTATAATATTCACCTGCGAGATTATCGCGCGAAGACCAACAAAAGTCTCGATAGCGAGACGAGACCATGTCTCGTGCGAATCACTATATATACGTAAAATTTAGATGTTTTAAACAAAATTTAGGTGAAAACATTGGCATTTAAAGCAAGTTTGATTCTATAATTAATAAAATAATCAGTAGGTATACACTTTTAGTAGAGATTTTTATCGGCGCTACTGAATCTATAAAAAGGTTTCTTTGTTTCTGAAAACTTTAATTAGACATAATTGATATGGCTTCTCAACGTAATAATGATATTATTTTATTATAACGACTAAGATTTGTTTTTGTTCAAATAATGAATCAAAATAAACTAGAAACAATTTTTGTCAAACATAATTCAACAATTTTAAAATATTGAACAGGATTTATCTGAAAAAAATATAGGACAAGTCCAAGTGCATATATGATAGTCGCCCTGAGAGTAAATAAGCGTTCTTTGCAAAACCCGTGTGGCTCTTAATAGTTATTTGGTTTTTATTTAGTGCCTTTTTCAACGTTGTTTTAATTGCTTTTAGTCTCATCGCTTCTATAAATATTGTGCCAACGTGCTTTGTGGTCTCAGCCAAACAAAACTTATTGTATATTTTGTAATGCTGTCAAAACATGATTATTTGGCTGCTGCCTGAGGGTAAACAAGCATTATTTGCACAACTTGTGGCTCTTAATAGATATTTGGCTTTGATTTAGTGCCTTTTTCAATGTTGTTTCAATTGCTTTTAGCCTCATTGCTTCTAAAAATATTGTTCCAACGTGCTTTGTGTTCTCAGCCAAACAAAACTTATTGTATATTTTATAATGATGTCGAAACATGATTTTTTGGCTGCTACCTGAAGGTGAAAAAGCATTCTTTTCACAACTTATGGTTCTTAATAGATATTTGGTTTTGATTTAGTGCCTTTTCCAACGTTGTTTTAATTGCTTTTAGTCTGATTGCTTCTATAAAAATGCGCCAACGTTCTTTGTGGTCTCATCCAAACAAAACTTATTGTATATTTTATAATACTGTCAAAACATGATTTTTTGGCTACAGCCTGACGTTAAACAAGCATTCTTTGCACAACTTGTGGCTCTTGATGGATATTTGTCTTTGATTCAGTGCCTTTTTCAACGTTGTTTTAATTGCTTTTAGCAATATTGCTTCTATAAACATTGTGCCAAAACGTGCTTTGTGGTCTCATCCAAACAAAACTTATTGTATATTTTATAATACTGTCAAAACATGATTTTTTGGCTGCTGCCTGAGGGTAAATAAGCAATTTTTGTACAACTTGTGGCTCTTAATAGATATTTGGCTTTGATTTCGTGTATTTTTCATCGTTGTTTTAATTGCTTTTAGCCTCATTGCTTCTATAATGTACAACAAATAAATAAATTTTGAGTTCATACAGGAGAAAGATACATCATAGTGTATTACAAATTAAGAAGATTCAGCAGTACTTGAAAGATTGATGAAATTGACAGTCTTCTAACCTTAATATTTCATCTTCAAGTTCTAGTTATCTTATCAATATAACATATAAACTAGTTTTAATATTTCTAGTCATAAGTAAGTTAATAATAAAGCTGTCCACACACTAATTTCTACGTTGAATGAAATGGAAAATATTCAGACTGTAACTTTGGAATTATTAAGAGACGAGATTTTACAAAATAGAACTGAGATTAAATCTCAAATAGAAGCCTCAGAAACTCGTCTGTTAATGGAAGTTGAAGATTTAAAAAACAAAGTACGGAGTCTTGAAACTGACAAACAAATTCTTAAAGAGGAAGTGGAACTGTTAAAAAGAGAAAATAAAAAGTGCTCAATAGTGGTCTTTGGACTAAATATCCAGCAACCGATAAAGATTGAATCGATTTGTGCTGAATTGGAAGATTTGTTGGAAGTCCATATTACTCCTAACGATATTAACGACATCTATCAACTGGGTAAACAAACAAACTGTCCTTTAAAGGTTGAATTTTTAACATACTGGAAAAAGAGGGAAGTATTAAAAAGCTGCTTTAAGTTGAAAGGAAAAAACATATCAATTGCAAACGACCAAACGAAACAACAAAGAGAGGAGAATACAATCCTGAGGAAACACTTGAAACTTGCAAAAGAGGACAATAGAGAGTGCTACATCAAAGGTAACATTCTTTTCGTTGATAACACACCTTACAGAATTGAAGACTTGGTCGAGACTGATAAAAAAATTAATAAAAGTACTAGTGCGCCATCGTCACCAGATCCAGTCAAAAAACCAATAGGACACCCAACACGGGTAGAATCTATAACGAAAACTAGCGAGAAGAAACTTATGCAACGGAAAACTGAAAAACCCAATATTATCACACATCTTCGAAGCAACAAAGGCAAAACAGGCACCAGCTCTAAATAAACTTCAAAGTGTTCAATTTAATTTTTTTAATTTTAATTCAATTCAGTAGTTTTTACATAGACTAATGGCATTATTGTATGAAAAGGTACATTCGTAAACTACTTAAGCTAGACTTAGTCCATACTTATTGTTTTGTATCCTCTCTTTTCTTTTCTTTTTTGGAGCTACTTACAAGTAACTTCATAAAGCAGTTTTTTTATTATTGTATTTTTTTAGTTTGTATCAATCAACTCGTGCTGAAACTATGACTATTTCTGTGGGACACATTAATATTGGGTCCTTACTACCTAAACTTACTGATGTTGAGCAACTTATGAATCTTAAGGACTTTGCTATATTTGCAGTTTCTGAAACTTGGCTTACTCCTAGAATTGGTGATGGGATACTAAATATTAACGGTTATAACATTATTCGAAATGATAGATTAGGTAAGAGAGGAGGAGGGGTAGCAATTTATCTTAAAAATACTTTATCATATAAAGTTATAATCTCTGAACAAGAAACATTTTGTGAACATCTTTGGGTTGAAATTAAAATGGGTAATAAAAAATATATTGTTGGTGTTTTGTATAGGCCACCAAACTCTAATAAGGATAGCTTTTTAAATAAGTTCGAAAACACTCTAATTACTCTTAATGCAGAATACAATGACATTATTTGTCTTGGAGATTTCAACATAGATCTTTATAACTTACAATCAACTTTGGCTCGCAACTTAATTGCTATCTACGAATCATTTAATCTGATTCAAAACATATCAGATCCCACACATTTAACGGGTACTTCAATGACCTTAATTGATCATCTCTATACCAACTTCGAAGTTAAGCATTCTGAAGTGTATGATACTCAATTGGTCAGACATTTTTTAATTTTCTGCACATTTGAACTTTCTGGAAGTATGCCTTCCTCAAAAACAGTAACATTTCGTGATTTCGATAGAATTAATTTAGTAGAGTTTCAGTCTGACGTAGAATCAGTGAACTGGTCGTCTTTATGTCAATTAGAATCTATTGATGATAAGATTCTTTTCTTAAATCATAATATCTTATCAATAATTAACAAACATGCGCCAATAAAAACAAAGATTCTTAAACACAACAAATCGAAGCAGCCGTGGATAACAGAAAACATTAAGCTAATGCAAAAGTTACGGGACAAAGCTTTGATCAAATACAGAAAATCAAAAAAACCCTCCCTTTGGGAATATTACAAACAGTTGCGCAACTTCACTTCAGCTAGCATTAAAAGAGAGAAGAAAGCTTATTTGGAATTCAAACTCTCGTATTGCACTGTCAAAGAAAAGTGGAACGAGATGAATAAAATAAAGGTCACGCAAAAGAGAAATATGGTTCTTCCTGCTTCTTTAAAAAAAGCAAATGAATATAACAATTTTTTAATAAATGAAACGAAAGACATCCGTATTCCTGACAGAGAGTTACTACAATATTACAATAACAATGTTACTGATATTGTTGATAAACAATTCAGTTTTAATCACACCAGTGGAAGCGAGATTCTCAACATTATCAAAAACATTAAATCCAAGGCTTATGGTGTAGATGAATTGAATATTCAAATTATATTACTTTATTGCCCAACGATTTGTCCCTTTCTTGTTCATATCTTTAATAAATGTATAGATAACTGCTACTTTCCTTATACATGGAAAAGAGCGTATGTGATACCATTACCTAAGACATCTAATCCCACTGAATTTCGTCATCTAAGAAGCATAAGTATTCTTCCTACATTTTCCAAAATACTGGAAAAAATATTAGAAAAACAAATTAGGACTCATCTTTACACTTCATGTTTACTGCCATTAAATCAATCTGGCTTTAGAAGTGGCTACAGCTGCGCTACGGCACTGACAGCTGTTACTGACGATATTGTTGACTCTCTGGATAGAAATAAACTTTGCGTTCTAATACTGCTCGATTATTCACGTGCATTTGACAATCTAAACCATCACATTTTTATTGCAATGTTACATTATCTGGGATTTAATGTATCAGCTATTAAATTAATGAAGTCCTTTCTTTCAGACAGAGAACAAATCGTAAAAATTGATCAAGATGTATCAACTTGTCTCTCGGTAACACAGGGTGTACCCCAGGGTAGTATCTTAGGGCCTCTACTGTACACTTTATACACTTCTAATTTTCACAAGTACTTAACTTATTGCAATTACCATTTCTACGCGGATGATTCCCAATATTATTATTCTTTTTCCTTATCTGAAATTACTTTGGCAATGGGGAGAATCAACGAAGATTTATCAAAGATTGTTTCTCTATCCGAAAAACATATGTTGAAAATTAATACAAATAAATCATATGCAATATTGTTCGGTCATGAAACACACAGACTACTGGCGATGCAACAAATGCAAATCTTTATTGGTAAAGAAATGCTGAGTTTTAGCAATCAGTGTAAAAATTTAGGTGTAATTTTTGACCACAAGCTCCACTTCGACAAACATGTTTCCGAAAAAATTAAAAAAGCGTATGCTTCATTAAAACTAATTTATCCTCATCGCTACGAAATCAATACCAATACCAAGAAAATGTTAACAGATTCACTGGTCTTATCCCACTTTACTCATTGCGATACTGTTTATGGACCTTTTCTCAGAAAATCTGACTGCTACCGCATTCAGAAGGTTCAAAATTCATGCCTGCGTTTAATATATGGCGTCAGACGAAGAAACAGAATAAGCTACAAGCTGAAAGAAATTGGCTGGCTTAGTATGTTCAATCGACGGAAGTTGCATGCCTACTGCCTCTTTTACAAAATTTTAAAATCCAATAGCCCGTCATATTTACGTGAGAAAGTAAAATTTAGAACAGATGTTCACAATTTGAATCTAAGATCAAAGAACAAAATCACTATCCCTCGTCATAAAAAGAAATTATTTAAGTCTTCCTTTTCCTACCAAATTGCCTCAGTTGGTGCATTTCTGGATGTGCCAAGGTTCTCGCTGTCACTGGCAGCATTCAGGAATAAACTGCGTAAGGAGTTGTTTGAACACCAGTAAGTTAAATCTGAGTTTAGCCAAGGAGCTTGTTTCAGCACACCAATTGGTTTTAATATAAAATTATATTATGTTAATGTAATGTTATTGAAATAGTTTTTTATATATACATAATTCAGAACCTTAATATTAAGTATTAGTTAATCTTAGGTAACTCTTGGTATGATTGTCTTTTAGTTTTCTTCTAAGGTTGGTGGGGAAGAATTGGTCAATAGACCTATCACCTAACCTTTTGTTTGCCATCTTTTTCTGATAAAGTGTATTACAGAGTTGTTTTTTTGTTATATGGTGAACAATAAAGAATTTATTATTATTATTATTATAAATATTGTGTCAACGTGCTTTGTGGTCTCAGCTATACAAAACGTATTGTATATTTTATAATGCTGTCAAAATATGATTTTTTGGCACTACCTGTAAAATGATGTATTCCTTTTTGAGCCAAAATATCAACCCTCCTTTCTAAAATATTGATAAAAATTTATGGAAGGATATTTCATCTCTTTCATTATTTTAACCACAACCAGCTACTGAATATTTAATTATTTAGGCATTTTAGAAAACCCATACCTATCTGACTTTTTATAACGAAAAAGATAATTAAAACAATACAAAACAACCAAATTACATTAGTGTCAACATGTCAGTTGGCGGACATGCCCTATTAAAAAAAGTTATTCAACGAGAATATAACGCTTTTTATACATACACTGTGTTATTTATAAGATGTGACATAGGGATTCTTGTACAAAACTGTCAAACGCGAGCTAACTTTTTTACCAAATAGCGTTCATGAAAAATAATAACAGATTTGGATAGGTCGTTGAAATAGTTATTTTCCTAACAAGTGCGAAAAGTGATACTTTCCCGCACGCGACTGCAGTTGACCCGAACGACGCGAAGTGGAGTTCGGGCAAGCGGTCAAGGGCGGGAAAGACACTTTACACATGAGTTAGGAACATTATTTTTTCTACGACCGTATATACTAAAAAGTATACCAACCAATTTTTCAAAAGATCATATTTCAACATACATATACAAAACTTCAACCAAAAACTATTATTATTATAAATATTAATATTAGAAACACAAATTGTTGCATTCTGTAAATTACTTAAAATTGCCGGTCCAGTGGAGTTATTTGGTGTTAACTGGTGAGTAGATGACGTTGATGAGGATGGCATCGGTTGAAGGTCACATAAAGATGACGATGAAGGTGACGGCAACGGTTTTAAGTCATTTGTAGATGAAATAATTTTTTCTGATATATTTTTCTTATATAAAAAAGGGGTGGTTTGGTAGTTGATTTTATGACACCACTTTGAAGAATGTACAGAGTTATATCAAAAAATCTTCATTATTTTATATTTTCCAAAAAAATTAAAAATTAAAAATGCAACAAAACGCTAAAAAAGATGTAGATTTTATTTGATGGACTATTTATTCACCTGTTGTAACAATAGTTCTAACTTCCGAAGTAAAAAACTATCTAATAAGGTCAAAATTTGCATAATTTTACTTTCCCGCACTAGTGCGGGAAAGTGACACTTTCAAAGCTAAAATGCGTGCGGGAAAGTGGGTTAAGACGCACGGTCGTAGAAAAAATAAGTTCAAATGCACTTTTAATTTTCTTAAATTCACTCTGGCTTAATAAAAAAAATGGATAGTTATGTTTGAAAACGTAGTACACCATTTTTCTTAACACTTTAGAATACTGAAAACACCACAGCGGGGAATCGAACCGCCATACTACACGTTTAACTTTCAAATTGTCCGTGCTTCTGTCCGTCTGGCTATCTCCTATGCGGATGAAAGTATTAGAAAGTGGTATGGAAATGGTGTATTACGTTTTTAAACATAACTATCCATTTTTTTATTAAACCAGAGCGAATTTAAGAGAGCTAAAAGGTCATTTGAACTTATTTTTCGACGACCTTTCCAAATCTGTTATTATTTTTATGAACGCTATTTGGTGAAAAACTTAGCTCACATTTGACAATTTTGTACAGGAATCCCTATGTTGCATCTTATAAATAACACAGTGTATATTATATTAAGTAAAGTTATAGATAAAATGAAGATATCTATAAGAGGTAATAAAGGCATTTTAAATACTTACTTTACAAAAAATACGTTTTGATTTGATCCTTCATAAAATGGATATAAATAAATAAAATGTGTTCACCTCTATAATATAATTTACCTAAATCTATACAATCCGTATCGTTTGGAGTTGATAGAACTTACCTTCAGAATCCTCTTCATACCAAACACTGCTATCAGCGCGTTCCAGTTGTTCCAGACATTTTAAACACACAGTGTGAAGACATGGAAGAACTCTTGGATCATCGAACGGTTTTTTACACATTGGACATCTAAAAAATATATAACGATATTTATATTTTAAAATAAATCAATTTTGGCAAGTACCTGTATTTGGCTTCATCAACAGGAATTCCTGGATTACCCCTCTTCTTGGTAAATGATATCATTTGTTTTTTGCTATTGGGCGGCGTTAATTGAAGCCTTGTGGTTTCAATCGAACGTCTTTTATTCGCACCTGGCTCTTGACTTTGTCTTCGTCTAGCAAAACTGCCGAATATATAAGAGAACTTGTCTATGTCCATCATTTTTGTTTCTAGAACCAAAAACTTCTGTGAAACAAGTTTTTGCAATGACCGGCGTCATTTGTTTGATTTGTTGAATAATCTGTCAAGTCCTAAGTAAGTAAGTGCTGTGAATTTGAAAAATAGCGGAAATGATTCATGTAGAAGCCAATTTTGGCACACTTGTAGGGGAAGGTGTTCTTAACAACATACTAAAAGTACTGAAGGGAGGGGTTGAAGCTAAGTGTGCGGGGGTCTTTAAAGGTACCTTTTTTCAGTTTTTGGTTAATAGCTCGAAAAATATCGCCTCTAGCGAAAAACTGTTCATATACTAAGTTAATCTACATAAAATTCTCTATAAAAAAAGTTGTTACATATTACATACACCATTTTGCTAAGAGCAATGCTTAAGAAGATATGGAGGCGGAAGATGGAAAATTAAAAAAAAAACGTTTTTATTGTTAAAAATGAAATGTTTGTAGTTGAAAATAATATGTTGATTGTTGAAAATGAAGTAATTAGTGAATTAATGATGTATCTTGAACATTAAATTTGGTCGAAATCTAAACTTTCATCTTCATCGATGCTGTCTTCGACGGGGGCTCCGTTCGTACATTAGCTGAGGCATCCACAGGCACCGGAGCAGGCAACCGCAGCGCACCCCACACCCAGTCGTGCATCGGCAGAAGATCATTTTCAAAACGGAGTCGGGTGCCACAGGGTCGTTCGTGTTAAGTGTAGATGTACTCTTAGCGAGTGTTGCTTTGAAGCTCCTTTGGTAGAAGGAAGAGTTCCCATGTCTGATTTGGGCTTCATTGACGCTTTCAAAAATGCCGAATACCTATGTCCGTTCAGGTTATCTTGATGAGCAGGCGCTTTGCATATAGCCAAAAAAAGCTTCTTGCCAGCCTGTCCAATATCCTCAGGTAATTCTTAGGGGTCCTTGAATATTGTTGAAATGTCTTGAGTAAGGCCAGGATTTTCTGTGAAGAGCTTAGCGATTCCCGCTTTACTCTTTCCATGTATCGCCGAGGTGGTGTCGCATCCGGAGAAGCTATGGAGAAGGAGAATCGCTTTGGCGATTGGAAGTTGTTGAAGTTGCCGCACTGAAAACAATTAGGTCTCCACATTCCCGCGGCCTGGCTACATGGATTGATTGTGGTGCCAATCCAATGAGGAGAACTATCAAGTCCACATCCTCCCCAACTATTACTACATGTACAGCAGCTTTATCCAACCCGCACCTCACAATAGTGCCGTCAGCATTCCCTGTAGCAATAGTTGTTTCAATGCCGGCAGCTGTCATTTTCTCACTGAGCAAGTGAATCAGCCTTGTTTTGTTCCTTTCATTAGCAAGAAAATGCTCCGGTTGAACTGTAATGGCCGTGCTTTCATGAAAGTTGATGTCAACAGAAGTTTTTGTGATCCCTCTTCGCTTCTGCTTAGCTCGTTTTGTGCTGTCGACATCACTATAACCATCAAAAACCACCATACAACGTTGATTAATTAAACAATAAACATTTCATTTTTTTTCAATTTTCCATCTTCCGCCTCCAAAGACGGCAAATCGGATCTTCTGACAGTCCAAGTTTTAGCATATGATCATTCAGATGACAGTGACCTGTTAAAAGGCCTGTTAGACAACCTTGGTCATGCCTGCTGCAGTCTAACATTTGCTTGGAGACATTCTTCGAAGGATGTATAAAAGCCTTTGAATAAACCAATCCTGGTACAGCTCTACTTACTGTCCAGTGTTTGTTTGGCAAAACTTATTGCGATGCCAATTGTAGGTTCTGGACCATAGAAACACGTTCAGCTCCCTCTCTTGCAAGAGAGTCTGCCTTCTCGTTTCCTTCCCTGCCAGAATGGCCAGGAATCCAGACCAGCAATACTTTATTGGGGAGAGTCTTTTTTGGCAGTCTAAAACCAATTTCGACGTTATACGGTGAGAGCTAAGTGCTTTCAAAGTCGCTTGGCTGTCCGAGAAAATTTTTATTGTTCTATGTATGAGATTGGCTTGCTCCACTCTCTCCACAGATGGAACAATGGCGTAAATTTCAGGAGCGGACTCCACCCACCACGTCAAATTTAGTAGTTGAGGTGCGCATGCGTCCAAGCAGCCTTTAACCTTCTATTCGATGTGACTATGAATGCGAGCCGATTAGCGCAGTTGGTAGATGGTTGGTAGGGTATTGAGCTTACAACTCAAAGGTCACAGGTTCGAAACCCGGTTAGGTGCTCAGTTTTTTATTTCCGATATTCACATATTTATTTCAATATTGGGTGAGGTGCTGGGTTTTTTTGTTTTCTTTTAGTTTTTTATTCCTTGTTTTTTGATATTTTCATACATAGTTACACTTTGATCAACCGGGTTTGGGCCTGGGTTTTCTTGTTTTTTTTTAGTTTTATATTTCTAGTACCTACTATAAAAGTAGCACAAGAGATATTCTCTCTGTTACCTTATCTATGTTCTAAGATAATTTTCGGTAGCTCTAAAGTAAATCTTATTTTTTATTTTCTAACTCGTATCTACGATTAGGTATAGCCAATACCAACAATAAGAATTGTTTTATATACTCGTACATTAAGCAAATTATATATAAAAGCACACAAGTACCTACTATTTACATAAAGATTACTAATAACTTATCAACCTCTGTCCTCGTAGATGGTAGATATTTATATGTACTATGTAACTGTAACTGTAAAACCCACGATTATATTTTAGTAAGTATACCTATAGTAATTGAAAAATAGATGACTTGGTTATTCAACGATTTTTGCTTCACTGGATAAATATAATTAAATTGATTTTGTCTTTGTACTTAATCATAGGCAGATCTAAAAAGTTTTTATTAAGGAGTTTTATTTTTGGTGTATTTTTAAATTTCTATTATCTTTTTATGTTTTAAGAAATAAAATAGTATCACTTTTAAATTAATTATATTATCAAAAAAGGTATATAATGTCTGTTGAATTAATTTTAAGTTATACACATAAATGAAAGTAGATAAGATATGTATATGAAGAAAGAGAAAAATGTTTAGGCATGGATAGCTATAAGCAAATATATATTGTATTGATAGTCTGTAGTACAACTAAGATTTGCTTGTTTTTCCCCAAAATTAACCCTGTAACATTGTGTTTGTAAAATTATTATCCTACTTTTTTATATAATCATACAGAGCCGTCCTTAGAAAATGTGTGTCCTGTAGCAAAACACCGCATTGTTGATGCAGAAAAAAGTACATAAATTCTTTGCCCAACCCCAAAAAACGTCATAGCTTTAAGGCATATGTAAGGCACCTTGGATATTATTTTATGGTGGCCTGAATAGATAGGCAACCCTAGCACGTTTTCGTATATTGAATACAATATTTATTTTATTGGGAAGCCGTTAAGAAGTTTTCACAATAACTAAAATTCGATGCAAATTCAGCAATGCGGGGAGTTAATATTACCTACCTATCAAGAAAACTCCGTCAAGTTTGACTGTAGAAAACAAAAATCAACGCATGTGTTTAACTAGGTACTTGATTGGGCACCACCCCAACGATCAGCCTTGGACACCTCAGCCTTTCTGTGCTATTGGTTGTACCATTTATGTGAACAGACCAGTAACCCTATCAGGCTCAACAATCTGTTCGCTAGGTCCTTTTTGAACTAGTCGTAGAAGCCTATATCTCCAATGAGGCAGTGCATCACACAAAATAATGTGTGAAGCTGTTTCTTCCTCTTCCATACACAACCAACAGATATATGCCAATTGTATGCATGGGCTTCCTCAGGGTACAGTGATCGGTGAGTAATCCCGTCACTTTTCTTATCTAGCTGATGTTTAATATTTCGTTATCAACTCCGAAGGTTTTTGACCAGGAGTTTGCCGTGTTCCTGCTTTGGCATGTGGCTCCATCATGTCTGATGTTTACATCAACCGAGATATATACAACCACGTGCAGCAGTTTTTGATATTACAAATACTGGTTCGGGACCAGTGAATGCAGCTTTGGACCCTCGTTTTGCTACATTGCCTACACTACCCCTGTGTACCGGAAGTTACTCTATTATGGGTTACGAATGTTTGTAGGCAGTCTTGGCAGATCTAGCGACATGCTAAAGATTTCGGTTCTGTCATACTATCTGATAGTATAGGGACCTTTTGCCATTTGCAAACATGTCCCCTATAATGCATGGACTTGCACCTGGGTCTAGCACCAAGGACTCCAGGTCCTACGTCAGTTTTCAATCCATAAGTGTACCACCTTCCTGTCTGCATGCTTCCAACCCATCTTAGTTTAGCCGGATATGGTATGGTTGTCATTAATTGTGGCTAACATGTTATCACTTCTCATTTTAAGAAGTGTTTGTGATAACGCCTGATTCTGGAATGGCTATGGGTAATGGTTCCTTCAGGACAATTAACATTGTATTACAGCCATTCTCACTTCACCCATAACATGCAGAGCAAGAGGCAGAAGATTGAGAATAGCTTCTATGGCCACAGTGGGGCTGCTTCTTATCACTCCTGTTATGCCCAGACAGGCAAGCTCTTATATACAATAAGGTTTCTAAGTACTAGTTCTATTTTAAATAATTCACAATGAGTACAAAGGTATAGACAGCAATGTAAGTTATAATATAGATACATTTAATTCCTTACAAATATAATTACAAAGTAAATAGTTAAAAGAAAATTATTTCCACAACTTCTTAATAGACATGTTCTTTTCTGAATCTTTCTGCATAACCTTTGCCACTGCCATTTCGAAATCTTCTTGTGTTACATGAACTCTCCTCTCTCTTAAGGCATACATACCAGCTTCTGTACACACTCCCTGAAGCAAAAAAGCATAATGAATACCACTAAATTTTAAAAAGTATAACACATTTACCTTAACTTCAGCTCCACTAGCCCCAGGCATCAATTCAGCTATTTTTCTAAGGTTAATACCTCTTGTAAGGTTCATTTTTCTGGAATGGATTTTCAAAATATCCAATCTAGCTTCCTCATTTGGTGGAGGGAATTCAATTTTTCTGTCAATTCTACCAGGCCTGAGTAATGCAGGATCTAAAATATCAATTCTGTTTGTTGCCATGATAACTTTAATATTTTTAGTTGCTTCAAAACCATCAAGTTGATTCAAGAGTTCCAACATAGTTCTTTGTACTTCAGAGTCACCTCCAGAACCTAAAATCAATAAAATTTTGTACCACAATGATGAAACTAATTATACGAACTACCTGACTCAATACGAGATGATCCAATGGAATCTATTTCATCCATGAAAATGATAGATGGAGCATGTTCTCTAGCCATTACAAATAGTTCTCTAACCATACGAGATCCCTCACCAATGAATTTTTGTACCAATTCAGAACCAGATACTCTGATAAATGTACATTCTGTATGATGAGCCACTGCACGAGCTAGCAATGTCTTACCAGTACCTGGAAAAAATCAAAAACATATAACTAGACTGAACAATTAAATCAGTATTATGTTTACCTGGAGGACCATAAAGAAGAACTCCCTTTGGTTGAGCAATACCTAGAGCATCAAACAATTCAGGATGTTTTACAGGAAGTTCTATCACTTCTTTTATTTCTTTAATTTGTTTATCCAAACCTCCAACCATTTCATATGTAGAATCCGGTACTTTCTCAACCATCATAAGTGAAACTAAAGGATCAACCTAAAAGATGATTATTTAGCATATACAATATTTTTATTAAAAAAGTTAAGTACCTTGTTTGGAAGAATTTTGTGTAATGTGTAAGATTCATTTCTTAAAGCAACACGACAATTAGGGGTCACATCATTAATATCAATATTTTTATCAATATCAACCACAAATTTCCCCTCGGGATGTACTTTAACAAGAACTTTTTTCTTATCCATAGGCTTAACAACCTCTCCTACATAACTTCCCTGCTCCTGTAGTAGCATGAGCTCTTCCCTTAGCATACGAACTGAAAAAATAGATTACAGATAATATATATTTAATATTAGTCAAATAACTACCTTTAGCATTAAGCTCATTTCTCTGAGCTTGCAATCTCCTAAGATTCTGACTCTTTTCAGCTACTACGAGTTGTAATTCCTCTATTTTAGTAATGTAATATGATCGAAACCCTTCTCCCTTCGGACCTCCGTCTACTTCCATCTAAAATAAATAAATTATAGCAATGTATTTTATAGATTAATATAGCAACATTATTTTCATCATGGGTATCGGCCGACTGCTCCGAATCTTTAATATATTCCTTATCATATGTCTTTGACGAAATTATTAGTCCTTTTTTCTTTTTTATACCAATTTTTGGAAAAGAAGCAGCTTGTCCCATTTTTTACAGGAAATTTGTTGAAAAACTTATGTACATGACATTAGAAAATAACAAAAGACTGAATAATAATTTAACACTTTGAAAAATCTCAATTGTGGAAAAAAATAGTTAATAGTTTCAATATTACCTTATTAATCACGGTCATGATTATTATTTTCTATGAAGCAGAATTGTATTTTTTAGTCACAAACTTTTACAAAAATCCGAATATCATTTAGTTTGACTTTTGACAACCAGACAACAGGTCCGGAACATATAGCACGTGGCACTTTTTAGCTGTGCATAGTACTAAATATTATCAGCAAAAATTAATCTAAATTTTGAATGTATCCTATTGAAATTAAATATTAATATATAAAAAAATCTTAATATCTTATATCTTATCTGCATTATATACGAAGCATTGAAGCAATGAATCTTACACATTTTGATTTATTAATGTGCCTTTAAAAATTGCCTAGAAAGGATTACAGAAATGTCACATGTGCGTGCCATATCTGTGATATCAAATCAACTGTCACAGCCATACAGCCCTAATCTATGCATACAGCTGAGGAACTCTGTGGTGGAGCTGTGTCAACCAAAATGGAAGTGTAATAAATATTGAGCAATCATTAGGAATTTATTTGTTTAATTTTGTTAATGTAAATAATACACAGTAAACCCAGTTACGATGGATATTCTCCCAGGTATTATTTAATTTGTCTGTGAGGAACTGCACGTTTCGATGTTATTTGATCCCCTTCCTTAACTGTTGAATGTACTTACTATTAGACTAGGAAATGGGTAATAATATATTTTATTAGTGTGAATAATAGTAGTGGTTTATTTAATGTGTTTTAATACCTTTTATTAAATATTTAAACTAGGTCATTACTTAGAATAGTTTAAAAATGGATACTTTATTTACAGAAGGAGTTAATGCCTCCTTTAAAAAAGGCCCAGGCCTTTACGAATTTCTCATAGAAGCCGAGCTGCAACAATATTTTAATAGTTTTAAGTAAGTAAAATGTCATCAATTTCACAAATTAAAGTAGTTGTATTAGTGTATGTACTAAAACCTATTAATAGAGTTAGGTGTTGAATCCTAACATATTTTGCAGAGGGTGATTAAAATATCTAGTGATTATTTCGTCTTTTTAGAAATACTCTGAAGATAACTCATCCCTCTCAACTAAAATTTACCACAGAAGGAGACCTTATTGAAATAGGCATGTCTAAACCTGAGCTGCGTAGACTTAGAAAATACTATGAGAAACATTTTCCTCATAACTACTTGTCTAAGTTTAAAAAATTATTAACACATAGAAAACAAGAAAATGCAGTTAATGATGCTTCTCTCTTGGGTAATCATGATTCAATGACATTGTCTAAAGCTCCTAGGGTTTCTAGTAAGCATATAATACCTTCTTCAAGTATAACTATTAACAAAGAATTGGGAATGGGTGAATTTGGAGTTGTACAGCAAGGTGTTTGGTGCAATGAGGGAGAAAGAATTCAAGTAAGTAATTTCTTTTTTTTTGTATAATTGCAGTCATTATACAAATTTTATAATTCTCTTGTGTATTGATATTTTTATCCCTTGAAGCAAGATAAAACATATAATTTCATATTTCCCAAATTTTTGTGAGGAACTTGATGAATTTTATGCTATTTACTTAGTTTGTTAATATTGCTCATGGGATAAATTTAATAGTATATGAAAGTTTTTATGCAAAAAAGCACCTCTTTTGAATATGTTTTACATTTCTTTTTGTAAATTAGTAGTACTTTTGATTGTCTATTATTTAGAAAGTAATCTTTGTTTCCTTAATAATTGTGTATCTACTTTCTTTTTAAAGTGTTTAATTATGTATGTGTATTTAGATTCATTTCAACTAGAAGGAGTAGAATAAAGTTTCTTTTATTATAATTACATTCAAATGTAAATAATTAAATCTCCTATTTTTTTATGAATTATAAAAATTGAAACATAGGTCTTGTTAGTTTTATATACTATCAAATATATTTTAATTATAACTTTGAAAACACAGCCTCACATAATACAAATTATTTATTAACTTCCTTATTTCAAACCAAATTTTATTTTTTCTTATATATTCTGCATTATTTACACTAATGTATTATAATCTATAATCTAATTCTATCTTAGGTTGCAATAAAGTGTTTATCAAGGGACCGTATGCAAAGTAACATGGTGGAATTTTTAAAAGAAGCCTCCATAATGCACAATATAGATCATCCTAATATAGTACGTTTCTTTGGAGTGGTATTACCAAACATAGAGGGTAGTTTAATGTTGGTAACGGAATTAGCACCTTTAAGATCTCTTTTGGAATGTCTAAAAGAGCCATCTTTAAGGTCTAGTTTCCCTGTCCTTACTCTTTGTGATTTTGCTTATCAAATATGTGATGGGATGCAATATTTAGAAGCAAACAGACTGATTCACAGGTAAGTTATTTGAATGTTTATTTTTCCCTCTACTCATATCTTGGTAAAAATGTTTTAATTGACTCAACAGACTTTAATAGTGACTATTAACTTACTGAAACTACAGGAAATGAGTTAATTTATAATTGTATTCAGAAGTTTTCTTGTTAAACTGTTTCTTGCATTGGTAATTTTTTATTTCAAGATGATTTTTAGAATACTTAAACTTTGCTGTTTATTTCTGATTAAAACTTTTATCTACATTAGACTATGTATTTGTTGTTAAATGATAATTTAAAAATAAATAAGTTGAATCATATGAATACATTGTTATGATTAAGGTCCATTATTATGCAGTTGTTGCTGATTTTAAACATTTCTTAGATATGGACATGTTAAAATTCAACTTTCATGCCATATGGAAAAAAAGTAGTACTAGATGGACCAAAAAATCAATATACTTTCAAAGCTTTTAGCATAATGCAATAACAAACTTCTTTTAGTTTATCATTACCATGAGTTGGGGTAATTAGTTACCAAAAATTACAATTTTTAGTATTTGTATGAATTAATAATTGTAAAATATAGTGCTTTCAATGCGTTTAACTCTAAAATAAAACTTATACTCTTGAGAAAATGTTCACTTTATATATTTCTTGCATTCTATTATACACTTATTTCCAGGGATTTAGCAGCTCGCAATATTCTCGTCTTTTCCAAAAATAAAGTAAAGATATCCGACTTTGGACTTAGCCGAGCTCTTGGGCAAGGTAAAGACTACTACCAAACCAATTTCAATGTGAACTTGAAACTGCCTATCGCTTGGTGTGCCCCTGAATCTATCAGCTACTTGAGATTTACTACTGCTAGCGATGTTTGGGCATTTGGAGTTACCCTTTGGGAAATGTTTTCCTATGGATTCCAACCATGGGCTGCATTGACAGGACAACAAATTTTGGAGGCGATAGATGAACCTAATTTTCAAAGGTAATATACTATTTTCAAACCAACAACTATAGCTATTGAAGATCCTTGACATCTGACATAATCTACTCTAATTTATGTGTACACATTTTAGATTAGAGCAGCCAGATTGTTGTCCACTTGACCATTACAATCTCATGTTAGACTGTTGGAGACATGAGGCTGCAAGTCGGCCTCGTTTTGCGGATATAGGACCTATTTTAGCTGAATCTAGGCCGGAGCAAGTACAAGCTAAAATTTCGTCCAATGAAGGACCTCATATGTTGAGTTACAGGGTAGGAGATGTAATAACTGTGTTAGATAAAAAGTAAGTGTTCATTTTCATTTATTATTAAACTATCTATGACGTTTTTTTCTGTATTTAATCATTAATTTGTAGAACTCATCAACCTCTATGGAAAGGTGCGTCGGCAAGTGGTAAGACGGGTCTTTTCGATCCCGTGAATGTGGTTGCTTATCTTGGTAGCGACCTTCCAAGTTCCTCTTTTTTACGAACGGACAGCACAAGATCTTCGGCTCGCAGAAAATTGCGCAGCGAAATGATCAGTGCTCCACAGGGTGATTTTAAGCATACAGGGCATGTAGGATTAGATGGAGCGTATTTCGGAGATCTGAGTTGGATGGATGGATCTAAAGGAAACGTAAGTACTTAGTACTGTTTTTGTAAAGTCTTATATACATTCTTCAGATCCTGCGTAATAAAATAGTAGTTTGTACAACAAGTGCGCAAAGCGTCACTTTTCCAACGAGCGCAGAAGTTTGTGGCTCGAGCCGTAAGGCGAGTGCCGCAAATCTAGCGAGTGGGAAAAGTGATTTGCGTACAAGTTGCACACAATATTTTTTCTACAACCACATTTATTAATGAAAGAAATACAGTCATTTATATAGTTATTTCATTTAAACTTTTAATAGAAAGAACTTACAATATGAAAATAAATAGAAAATTCAGTTGAATGTATAATTAATTGTAAAATTTCAACAAATTTGTATTGAAACCTCAGGTAAAAAATTTTCGGTTGCAGTTCTAGCCTTTTCAATAATATATGGAGGAGTATTTTCAATGTCCGAATTGGACAACTCAAAAAATAAGTTATTTTGATCTTGGTTCATAATTCCTTAAATTGTTTTTATAATTAATTAAAATTGATAATGAAATAAATAGTTTACTTAGGTACTTTTGGTTTTAATTTAAAAATTGTACACAAATAAGAAATACACTATTAGGTTGAATTGTCAAAATAAGTTGACAGGTCATAGGTAGCTTTGTTTGACATTTCGGTGCGGAAAAGTGCCATAGCGTGTACTTTTCCCATTACTTTTCCAACGGCTATCAAAAGAATTAGGAAAGGCCTGCTTTGCGCATAAAAATTTGTGTAGAAAAGCGTGTTTTGCATAGTGGTTGTAGGAAAAAGCATTTAAATTTTCATATAACTACAGTTTATTTTCTCAACAAGGAACCTACAGAAGATTCATGCTTATAAATACTTTTCTCTTTCATTTATAGTATGGTACTCTTCCAACACAAGTAGTAGCTCCATACAGACCACACAAAGATCTTGAAGCTGCACCTCTTCTCGAAGGCGATTTGGTTCCGGCTCCGGCTCCTCTTCAAGATCACGAGTACCATGAAATAAGCGATGAAGAAAACACACATAGCCCCAACTTAGACTTGGGACCTTCGTTGATGGATGAAATGGAGATGATGTTCAATTCTTTGGGTACTCAAAGTAATTCTTTAGATCACGAAGGGTCTAATAGAAGTAACGAATTGAGGGAAAAGATGAATGCCAAGTCGAGGAAACAGGCGACTGTCAAGCCCATTTCGGCGCATGATCAGAAGACTTTGGATACTGCCATTGCTATAGCAAATGAAATTACTTCTAGGTTTGTATTTATTGATTTAATTGTTTATACATAAAAAAAAGGTTCACTGAAAAACATTTGAGTGTAGATTATAAGTGTGGAAGGGCCTCTGAATAGGTGGTGTTGCGGTCACTTGGAGGATTATCTCAAGAGGAATGGAACAACTACTTCTAGCACTGGGATATGTTTGATTTATTTTCACTACTTACTAAACTAATACTATGCATAAGTTCCTATTATAGCAAACTTATACGTAATGGTTAATAATTACTAGTAGGTGACTATTCAACTATATAGAATAGTCTTCTTCAAGTATTCTATATCGACTTTTTCTCTTGATCAATACTGAAAGTATATTTATAAAACCGGTCAAGTTCGAGCAAAACAGATAAACATATAATTGTTGTCTTGCACCACACTTGAACTTGACAACAACCTTCTTTATTTATATTTTTATAATAATGAAATTTTTGAACGTTTTCTTTTGTTGAAATAAGATCAAGGGAATTTAATTCTTATTTTAAATATTTATTATTATATTGGGCCAAAAGGCATTGCAACATAATGATGGCACCATCCGTTTTCTACTAGGATTTCTGTCAAGGATATTTACCTATTGCTTGGCCTATCTGTATATGTGTTACTTCTATTTATATTGTCTTCATTTTGTCATTTCAGTTTAATGTCTGCCCCGGCTCCTACGACACCAGCTTCTCCGAATAAAAAGAAGTTTAGTTTCAAATTCTCATCCGCTCATGACCATGATAAACATCACGAGAGAAGAAATTTTTCAGAAGAGGCGCTCTCAACGTCAGATTTACAAGTAAGTCTTAGAATTACTTTTATTTCACAAAATAAACTATAAAAATAGAAAAAAAAATCATGAAACATTTTAATATTCTTGATAGAGGTTTGATATACAGGTTTTTTTTAAAAAACCTCAAAATATTGAACCTCCTTTACACAGAATATCACATACTAACACTAAAAAATTTTTCCCCTCTTCCTACCCGCTTACCCTTTATTTTTTAATTTAATTTCATCCAGAAATTCATGAGCTCCCCTTCCTCACTCGACGAAATATCCAATCAAACCCTTCGTCTTCCTTTGTGGGACAAAGCATCTGCGGAATTTTACTTCGCCAAATCCCGCGAACTTCTCAGCCGTCCTTTTCCATCAGCTAGAGCTCCCCACAACTCGTGTCGTAATTTAAATACCCTAAATAACGATAGTTATTCGGTACGAGAATTCAGCTTCGCTAATAGATTTCACAATACGTCTTTCGAAGACGCTTATTACCGTCCCAACGCCCAGTACAGAGATCGAACGTTAACCAAATCTGAAAGTATGACGAGAAAAACTTATAACGATCCTAGATATAGATTGGAAGCTAACCAGAACTTTTATCAGGAACCTCTTCCATCTTCCCAATATTACGAAACCTCTTACGTTTATTATAAGACTGAGAATCTAGAGAACGGTAAGGAGTACATGCAACGCCCACGTACTCTGAGTTTCAGCGACTGCCAAGAGCCTATTAAAAAACGAAACGGTCGCAGTATAAGAGATAGAAATCGCAGACGACAATCATATAATCCTAAAGCTTACGAATCCAGTTCAAGTGGTAGCGATTGTGTTAGCGTTGGATCGGTCGATTTCGATTGGCGCAGACGTAGGAGATTATCTAAACTGAACGGATCGAATGCCAGTATCAGATCGGAAATACCCCAAAGATCGACTAATCCTTTTTTAAAACCGGGATTTAGTTTAAAGATGATGGGGCGGTCGCCACCTCCTAGTAATAGCATATTAAGTGGATTATCTCCTACGTCGGTTGCAAGATGTCAAAGAACGTCGAATTCCAGTAGTTCAGACTCCAGTCTTTAAATGAAACACGCTGAGCGTATTTCAAGTAATAGTTTGAAGCTGATATAAGTACTTGGACATGTAATGAAAACCTTGTAATAACTAAGGCCACCGTACACTAACTACCGACAAGTAAATTCACTTGCGACGGAACGTTTGAAAATTTTGGTACATCATTTCTCTGGCGCCTTACACGTCTGTTATCATAATACAACATTTAATACTCGATTTAAACTAGTCAGAACTCGCCAGACGATAGGAGGGGTAAGGAAATTTACTTGTTAGGCCAGACGATAGGGGTAACAACTACAAGTAATTAGCAATATAAGAATGTAGGATTAATATAAAAAAAAGTTTACCAGTCTATCGATTTCCCAAATCCGAAAAAATATCAATAAACATTTTTTTTTTCGAAATTTTTTAATATTTCGCGCTGGGAAGAAGGTAGAGAAAAATCAAAAAAAATACCACCGTGTTTTGCAACAATAAAGGTCTTCTGCTTGTCTTTTGTCCGAGCAATGGTTTGTCCGTAAACAATTCGGTAAACTAAGTATGTGTTCCGCATCCGCGCGACTCTATTTTCTGAAGCGCAGCGGAGTACATTATAAACTATTGTACGGTTATAATGTAGATATAAATAATTGTAACAGGGCGTTTTGAAGAGGGAAGTGTCAGCTTTAAGATGGCATTTTTTTTTTGTCATAGCACAATCATTTTTAGCAAATTACTCATATACAGGGTGGAACAAAAAGGCAGGTCATAAATCATACCACATATTCTGGGACTAAAAATAACTCGATCCAACCCAAGTTACCCTAGTACAAATGTGCATGCGAAAAAAGTTACAACCCTTCGAAGTTATTAGATATCGTCAGAAGCCATTGCTTTTCCAGAATATTCGGTTTTCGTTTGTAAAACGGTGCCGACTGTGTATTCAAGAAAATGGGGGCCATTTCGAACATCTAATAAAAACTACACATTTGTAAATAAATAAGATTCAATCAAAAATTTGGGACCCTCGAAAAACTTGAAAATTCAATGACTTTAATTTTTGTTACTCGAAATTTTTGAAGCATAAGGAAAAATAGGCCGTATCTCGATAAAAACTGATAATTGTAAAAAGTACTAGGGGGCAAAAAGTTTCAAAAATAATGTGTTTTAATAATGGTGCCACAATAAGCATTAAATTGTAACGTACACAAAAATTTTGGGGGGGTTTAGGGCATCTCAACTCCCATAAATTTTTAACGGGGTGCAATAATTCCTTAATTTTTTTTAAGATGCTTAAATCATAAGAAAGCCACTTGTCAACTTTCATTATAATATGTCTAACAACTGTCGAAATATTTGAAAAAATCAATTTTCATTTGGTAACTTCGAAGGGTTGTAACTTTTTTCGCATGCACATTTGTAACTCGGGTTGGATCGAGTTATTTTTAGCCCCAGAATATGTGGTATGATTTATGACCTGCCTTTTTGTTACACCCTGTATAATATAAATAATAATAAAAAACCAAGTACTTATCTCAATAAAAAATATATTATATAATAAGGTGGCATTGAAACAATTTTTCGAAGGATGGAAACTGTTATTTGGGAGGTCTGTTCCATAAATAAAATTTACGGATAATTAATTTTTCCTAATTACGAAATACGGCACTTTTCATTATCTTGTAAATTTTAGGAATCTTGAATCTACAAGAAAATATATATATCAAGTACTGTAACTTTAATAAAATTGGGATAATTTTGATGGGGTTTGCGTAGAAATGTTGGAGAAACTTCTAAGATCAAGAATATATAATAACAAAATTAATTAATTTACATACATTTTTGGATTCAATGATTTTTTGTATTATAAGCGAAAATAGCAATTTTTATAGATTCGGGTAGAAATCTTAATTTTTTTAAAATAAAATTTGATACTTCTGTAATATGAAGATTAATATTCAACGAGCAAAATGTATATAGTGAAAAGGTATAGAAGATGATTAATATATAATTTTAAGATATAATTTTTTGCATACCTTTTTCCAATAAAAATATGTAAAAATTTATTTATTACCTTAACCTTAACTCTTACCAAAGATTGGAAAAAAATTATGATTGAATATTTATATTTTTTTCCACAATTCAGAAAGTAGGTCTTCCGCCGTGCAGCAGAGTCACGCGGATGCAGTTTACCGAATTTTTTCCGAATAAACCATTGATCGAACGAAAAAAACGCAAGAGACCTTTTTTATTGCAAAACACTTTCCCTACAAGGTGGTATTTTTTATTATTCTCCATCTTCCTCCCAGCGTGAAATATTGAAGAATTTAAAAAAAAAGTTTTTTATAATTTGGGAAATCTTTTTTTTATATCAATCTACATACTTCGAGGTACTTATAAAAAAATCTGCCGTATTGCTAATTACTTGTACTTCTGGTCTAAAATACCGACTGGCCTATGTCGATAGTTAGTGTACGGTGCTAAAGTTTTATTATTCACAAAACTAGTGTTGAATTAGAATTCATAAAATGTCAAAATTACGAAACGTCATTTAGACAACAAAACAGCATAGTAATACTACATTCTTCCACCCTTCAAATAGTAGTCCTTGAATCGTTCGACGTTCCCTGGTAGAACGATGAAGAGTTTTTTTGTTGAGAAGAGCTATTAGGAATAGAACAGTCTTCGGAGGTTTGAGAGACTGAGCTATTTTCATCAGCAGATGGGTACCAGGTTTTTCACCTTGTAGAATATCATCTGCTTGTTCTTGGTCTTCATAAGAAAGCTGTTGAAACTCCGGTTCTAAATCTCCTTCGCAGTTAGGAGCCAAGTGTTTTAAATACACGGTCGTCTCCCTTCCATCTTCTAGCCGACTCGGGCGTATTGCACTTCTACTAGTGGGTCATATTTACCCGATCTTACATGCTTCTTCATAAAGACTTTGTTGAAAGGAACCAGCCAGGAAGGTGAAGAACAACCATTGGCAGATGTTCTATTATGTTTAAACATTCTTTCATGGGAAGTTTCGTCAGTAGCGGTGCATAGAAGAGATCTAATGGAATGTAATGCATCTGGAATCACTACTTCCCAAATAGAAATTTCCAAATTCCTTTGTTTGAGTGCAAGAGATATTGTCCGCCAAATAGTGCTATTTTCGCGCTCTATTTATCCATTTCCAGGAGGATTGTATTGAGTAGACATAGATGTAGCGACACCGCGTGTGTGAAGGAAATTTTGTATTTATTTCGATATAAAAGAGACCTCTATCCATATGAATATAAGAATGTATTCCAAACAAAGAAAATAATTCAACTAGACAGTCTATTACAGTTGAAGAATTCATATCTGGACAAGGATAGGCAAATGGAAATCTAGAATACTCATCAATAATTGTAAGTAGATATTTGTTACGAGTTCTTGATGGAAGTGGACCCTTGAAATCCATACCGAGTCTTTCGAAAGGATGGGTGGCCTTGATGAGAATAGAATTTTGGTTTCACATCGTTACATGAAGTACAGGATGCAGTCATTTAACGTATTTTTTCAACGGAAGATGGTAGATTATGAGTTTTTACCCAATGTATCATTCGAGTCACACCTGGGTGACACAAGTCACAATGAAGTGAGTAGAGTTTGTTTGGTTGAATGGAATTACACACTCTTGAAAAGGCATCAGCAACCTGATTTTGTTTTCCAGATCTGTAGTAAAAGTAAAACAAGAAAGTTCTAGGCGCCACCTTTGAATTTTTTCATTCTTAATCTTGTTTTTATGAGTCATGTCAAACATAAAGGATACAGTAGTAATTTTGACAACTTAACAAAACATTATAGTAATACTACAGGACACATGTGGGATGTACAGTTGTATAAAAAAAAGCAATACAAAGATCTGTCAAATAAAATTCTTTATTGTTTTGGTCTTTTAGTATAAATAAGAGTGTTTATTTTGAAGAAAGGTTATTATGCTTCATTGTCGAGGAAACTTACTATAATTTTCCGGACAAGGTGATCTAAGAATACACATTTATGTAAAAATCATATTCGTAGACTGAATAGTTTCCCTATTTGACACTGTAGACTCAAGGTCTTGTAGTAATTCTTTAGCTAACCTGCCAGACTGTCATCCCATATTGTATCTTCTCGAATATACAATTCTGAAAATGTTTCTTATCAGCTTCATACTTACTTACTGAATCATGTTACTTAGTTTTTACTGTAACTTCTTGCCCTGTTAGTTGAATATTTATACCTAATATTAGAATTTATACAAAAAAAAACACCAAGCTAGTAAAAAGTAATCGCAATTCCCTCCTATAATCAGTAGATCGTAGAATAATGAACCAATCATCCAGTCCATACACCATATCCTATTTTTTTTTACTTTTGCCTCATTTTATTTTATTGTTTTGTTCTTTCCATTTAGTTTTTCTTTATTGGTTATTTTTCCCTTTAGTCTAAAGTTACGCAAGAGGCCCAAATGGCGTATCAGGGATTGGTCGAGAGCCCTTCGAGTGATGTAACACAGGTACGTGAATTTTTTCATTTGTTCAGGTAAATATTTTATGAAAATTGTTCTTTTTTCAGTTGATGGTAACAAATCCCTTGCGGATTCTAAGATCCGGACACCCAGTAATAAATACCAGAACGAGATCCAGTAGTCTGGCTAGCACTCTTCCTCCAAAAATGGGTAGAACCGTAAGAAATTCTTTCTCGGATAATCTTAACGGTCGTCAAGGTAAACTGATTTATTTAATCCATTTTTTTGGATTATAATTATTTAAAATATTTGTTTTTTAGAATTTTCTCACGCTACTTTACCACGACATACACTCTCCACCACGCCACAAGCTAAACCAAACTTTCAAAGAGATGAAAACCCCATTCCCCTGCCTCCCAGAGACAAAAGTAAAGCTCTTCTCGCTGCCAAGCCGCGTCATACACGAAAACATCCTCTCATCATACCTCCAACTAGTTTACAACGAACCTTGGACAAAGTCAACACCGTTTCTCCACCACCAACAGTCAGCGCCAATCCTTTTCACAAGACTGAACCAGTTTACTCGAATAATCCAATAATAGTAGGAAAAAATCAAGAATCTCAATATTTCGAAGAACAAATCGAATCAAATTTGAATGCTTTGGATGGAATACCAGCTGAACATGACGTCGTAGATGGGGAAGAGAATTTCGGGGGGTTGAAAAAAGACAAGGAACAGATGCATAGCCACCACGTTAGCTGTGAAGATTTATTGAAGTTTGCTAATTCCAAACCTCCGTCGAGGACGAGGGGGAATGATTCGGATGAAGTTAGGATAATGTCGAAAGTACTGGGCAAAGATGTAAGTATTGTATAGTCATAATAATAATTCCTTATTGTTTGAAATAAGTACATGTTTATATTTGGATTTGAATTCAGTATAGGAATACAATTGTTTACTTTTAACTTAATAGGTAACAACAGAAAAATGCCTACAGGCTCTCGACCAATCCGATTGGGACGTAATGAAAGCTATTAAAATCCTAAAACTACAAAATGTAGTTAACGCTGATCTACCCACATGTTTCAATGGCCTGAAACATTCATCGTGGGACATAACCAAAGCTGCTCAATGGATTCTGCAACAAGACGGTGAAGTAACTCAAGTTTAGTAACCGATTCGATTGCTTGAGACAGCTGTTGGTTGGAAAAGTATGTAAATGTTTGCGATGATATTGAGTTTTGAAACGGTAATGTGGTATCAAACCTTTGGGATAGTTCGGGAGAGAGGCGTTATTATATGATTTATTAGTAAAAGCATTTTTTAAATGCTATAAACCGGTTCAAAGTTCCAAAAAACGTTGTTTTTATTTAGAATTGAACAGTAGTTCGATCAAAATACAGTATTCGTTTCCCTTAAATAGTTTATTTAAGATCATATTAATTTAAGTATAAAAATTCAGTTAATTTTTGGAATTTAAAACTAAACCAAAGGTGATTTTATGAATGAGATGAATATATTGTTATTTTGAATGCTTTTGAAAATATTTAAAAAATACGTACTGATTTTATCATCAGCAACTTTTCTCCAGATAATTCACAATTGAAACGGTGAAAATTTCCTAAATTCACTACTAAATTTCTACTAAAAACAAATCTGTGGAAGTTGTTCGAATGAAACGCCTTTAAAAATGAACCACATACATATTATTAGTTGTGATAAGCTTTGTCAATTTGTCTAGGCCTGTTTGTATAACATTTTTCTACAAAGCTTTAAATAACTTTTGACGCCACTGTATTTTTGTTATTTGTGAATTAGAATCCACAGTAAAAATTATAATTTCTTAACGTTCTCAAGCTAGATCTAGATGAACGAATAATAATACTACAATGTTGCATGATATATTTCAATGAGTCAGGCAATCTTTATAACAGATTTCGCCTTCATATGAAATATTCCTTTTATTATGGGATTTAATTGTTGATATTGGTCAACATTTCTTGTGTAATAATTTGCTGGTTGTGTTAAAAGTTTTTTTTTTTGAATTAAATTCTTATTTATTATCTTGCCAATATTATATTTATATTAATTTTTTAATGTCATGTTATTCACTAACATATTTATATGATTAAAATTTTATATCTTGAAAATGAATTTTTACTTCCTTGACTACTACAACTAAAATTGAATAATAGTTATTTACGTAACTAGTGGGATATGGACATTATTAACGCACGCATGTGAAGTTTGCAGGACGAGGCTATAGGCCGAGTATTACGTACAAAATTTTATCTACAAATGTTTATTAGTATTGTTAACAATAAATCATGAAATTTTATTTTAAAAAAACTTCAATCCGACGTATTGTTATTAATATTGACAGCAAACATGAGGTACTGTGTATCATATTTTGTGACCATACCAGCAAAGACAAACAAAGCTGTGGAAATAAAATAAATTAGTTATGTCATCAAATTGTCAACGTTGATTGAACAAAAATCTATAAAAATAAGTTCAAGCGAAGACAATCTTCCTTTGGATTTTGAAATTGCAGCTTCCTTTGTTATTTCAAATATTTAATTCTGGTATTCATATTTTCTTGATTCTTATTATCGCACTAGTGCGGTAATCTATTCAAAGACGCACTAGTCATACGTCATTATGACACTGAAAATAGTGTCAATTCGTACCCGGTACATGTCAGTTGTAGATAAATAAATTATTATTGTTTTATTCAGCGATCTTGGCGTATATCTAGGACAATTTACTAGGAACTACCTGTTGAGATCAAATGAATGCATAAGTCAAAGTAAAACTGTACTAACAGTCTTAACAGGGATTCTAACTGGATATTGTCGCCTGAATGGGCACCTGCTAAAAGTTCAAAATAGTGGAGAAAGAAGAAATCTCCATCCACATACTTGCGAATTGCACAGCAATTCAGAATCTTAGGGCACAACACATAGGAGAGTATTGGATAGAAGAGGGACAGTTGAAACCTGCAGATAATATCCTAAAACTCCTCATAGAAATAGGAGTAAAGTCTGAGACTTTCCTAAGGAATTAAGTCGCAGTTATGCTTATTTATCATATATGAGACATGAGAACACAGTTTCACAGCTGTTTGTCGGTGATGAGCTAGCGAGTTACAGATAACTAACATATTGATGTGTGTTAGTTAGAAAAAGAAAAGTAGTTGATTTAATGCAAGAACTATGAGAACGAGACGTCAAGAAGAAATGTGGTAAGTCCATAGCATTTTTGGTTGAAGTAAGCGTGTAGTCAATCTACTTAAATGTTTATAACAAACTGGTTATTCTTTGTGCTCAGCTATATTACACTTTTCTTAGCTCAGTCCTGGTATTATAACATTGTTTTTTTTATGATTCCAATAAGGCTGTCCAAGTACGAAACAACTTTCCAAGCATTCTTTCGGCACAGATAGCCAAGCTGCAATAAAGTTATTCAATGGGCTCGTTTACTAAAAATTTTTAAATCATTTTTTACTGTCGTAAAACAAATTTTTACTGTCGTAAAACAAAGTATTAGGAATAAAATATGATTATGAAAATTTTATGTCAATAGAATATGTCGTTCTCCTAATACAATCAATTAAACAAGCATACCGTAGCGGGGCGAAGACTATGACGTCACCGCATATGAAAGTTAATTAATATTACGCTTCTGACTGTAACGTGCCTCGCGTAAAATTTATTTATTTTAAATTACTTACAAAATTTTTGTGTTAATAAAATAAAATGTGTAGACCTAATTAAAAAAAATACTCATTAAATCTTCTAGAAGTGGACTTGCTAATGATTATGAAGTTTTTTAATAAAAAACACGAGTTTATTAAATTATAATTTTATAACACAGTATAGAAGTTTATACTATGTGACACATCGTTTTGGCTGTTTCCATAAATACATGCTCTCTCAAATGATATACAGGGTGATTCCAGATGTTTTATTTTATTCCTGGTCTGGTGGACAAAGTTACGGAGATAACGCTACAGGTTACTCAGTAAAAAATTGCAATTTTTTTAACTGCAGACTGCCCAATTAAAGGAGCTTCTCCAAATGCTATTTATGATGAATATGTAGTGGAAATTAAATACCAATGTTGAAAAGAACAAGAAAAACATATTTTGATGAAGCAGGTAATATTGGTTCCAAATGTTTACATCAGATTCAAATGCACTTGCACCTCACTGGTAAAAAAAACGATATTTGTTAGAGCTGATCTGGACTTTGAATTAAATAAAATAATTTCTTTCAAAACATATAATATACGCCAGTTTTGTTGATGATCTACTGAAAAAGATTACCTGTTTTTTTGTAAAAAAGCAGTATTTAATAAAATTTTGTTTGTGAAGAGCTGACCCATTATTTTATTAAATAATTTCGAACATTAATAACACCATATAAGAACAATATTATCTACTTTTTTAAATAAATTTAGATTAATACAAGCGTGTGGTTTTCAATAATCCTCTCAATATGGATTCACAACGTATTTTATAACGATTCTGATTGAAGAAAAATGAAATCCTAAAAATACACAAACAAAGTATGTTGACTATCAGTGAATGCTTTGAGTCTTTTTATGCTTTGTTTGTTTCAATCGTAGTACATTTACATTCAGGAACCGCACAATATTTATAGCTTTTATTACTCTGGTTCTGGTCCTTTGTGTCGAATAGTTTAAATTATTTCTAAACGTTCTTATTTCACACACATAAGTACTCATCTAACCGAAAACCGATCGGCGCGGTATCCGCTCTCTGAACGAGATATTTCATATGCGATGACGTCACGTCTGCAACTCGAAGGGGATCGTTGTTTAATTTTTTTTAGGCGACTTAGGAGTCTCGCTGACGTCTAATTTTTTGCACAGAGCCTCAAAATGATGTGCTCTTCCTAATGGTAAAATAAAAAAATATGTAAATGAGCCCATTCCTTAGGGCTATCTTAAATGTGACCAAAGACCTGGGCCATGAAAGGCACATCAATGTAATTGGACTGGAGTTTGGATAAAATTTTATAGGTTGACAAAATATATCCTATATCCACGCAAATGGAATGAAGTAAAAGTCTCTAATGTTTGTACAATTTGTTTAATACAACTGTACCATGGTTAAAACATGTAAATATTGATTTTAATAATACTAATTTGTGGAAAATAATTTGATAAATGTACATAAATACAAACTTTATTTAAAAAATATAGATTTATCTTTGTTTGGTAATAAAATCAATTAAAAGTATATATACAAAAAATACATATTTACAAAATTCACTCACTGTCTACAGTGTCTTCTATTTCATTATCATTCCCTTTGATTAATTTAATAATTATCTCAAAACTGTTCAATACTAGGGGAGCCCTGTGAAATAAGTACTTGACATATTCATCCAAATTATCTCTTTTTCTTAAACTACAGCTAAAATTATAAACAAAAGTACCATTGAAGCATTCTGTTATAAAAAAATCATGATATGGCATATTCAGTAACTGATTAAGACTTTTTACATGCAGAAGGCAACTTTGGAATTGGGACAATGAATGCATTAATTTCCTGTCATACAGCCTAATGTCTTTTTTTAGTCTTCTGTCAAATTCAAAGTAAAGAATAACTCTACTCATGCTTATTAAAGCATCTTCAAATGTGATGCTGTCAAGAGAGTTTTTTAGGGTGTTAGTTTTTGGAGAAAGTGTCTTTTGTTTTGCCATAATGTCTTTAATTTTACTGTAAAATTGTTTATTAAATGTTTCACCAGACCGAAAGAAACCTATTTTTGGATCTATATAATCAATCACTAATTTGCAAAAAATAATGGAATACATGACAGGCCAAGATATCACAGATTTGCTTATCATGTACTTCAATGTGAGCACAAGCAAATACCAATTCTCTGGAAAAAAATTTAATGTTTCTGTAACAAAATGTTTATCAATATTAAGGATCTTCAAAATAAGGTGTCTTCTGTCATTAATATTCATGTTTTGAATTTCTGAAAATGTAGGAAGATTTAAATCACATAGTGGTAAAGTATTTTCACTAACTTCATTTTTCAATCTGATTAGACAAACTAAATTTTCAGAGGAACTCGTTAATATTTTATGTATAGCAGACATTATTTCATTGCTAATTGTATGAGCATGTTCTTCTTCCATCACCTCTACTTGAGGCTTAAAGTTGTAATATTTATTTTGTGTTAAAATATCCATAAATCTAGTTGGATACAAAGACTTTCTGAAGTTGTTGATAAATAATTTGGGAAAAGTATCCAATAATTTTTCATAACTATTATATTGATCATCATCAATCTCAATGTCCAATGAATCATTAGGTGTGTTGTTTGTCAAGTACTTTAAATATTTACTTTCTTTAAAACTGTAACCATTCATTGCATCATCCATTTTCCTACTCATTTCATCACGTTCATTATCTTTGTATAATTCCAATACTTTTTCAATAACATTCTCTTTATTTTCAGAATTCAACCACTCTATTATAGCCTCTATTCTTTGTAAGAAATGTTCAGTCTTAGCCTTAATACCCAGTTTTGATATCTCAATGCCCTCCACAAAATCATTTCCAACTAGAGCTGCCAATAGAGGTAACTTATCTTTACTCAATCCACCTGTACACTCTAAAAATTTGTCAATTCTATAAATTTGACAAGGAATATATCTATAGTTAACAGTTTGTTCAGTATCTGGATTTATAGAAGATCCACTCCTAACAGACATTGTAACTGTTGGAAACGGTATGTATGGTACATCAAATATGTAAAAGTCTGAATCATTACTGATTACGGGACATTTCAAAGATTTGGCAATGTTTGCAGTTTCTCTATCACCTTCAAAATCACATCTTATTAGTTTAATTCCCAACTTCAAAACAATATCTTCAAATGCTTCTCTCATCAAGAGAGGTGTAGTATTATTTCTTGCTTGGGTTCTTGAATTCAGATTTTCAACTTGATCTATTCTTCCCTTGAACCTCTCTACAATTCGATCCATTTTTCGACTCTCATAGCCTCCATCAAGTATGATATATGGAGTTATTTTGCACTGGAAAAGCATATGGAAAAACTTGTATATTGTGTTTCCATATTTATCATAGTCACCACCAAAACAACCATTTCTTGGGATTGTATGGGTTAAATACAACTGACAAAGTACTGCATCTCCATCTATCACAACGTCTGTATCATGCAGTTCATAAGATTCCATACACTGTTCAGATTTATTTCTGACAAAAGTTGTTAAGCCTTTGATGCCCATGTTAGAAAATTTTACAATTTGGGATTTAATTCAATTAACTTCAACCATTTATTGGTAGATAATTAATTTACATACCATTGGAAATCATTGGCTAAGGAAAATCCCAAGATAACTAACCATTTTTATTTATTTAGGTTGATTTAGGTTATGTCTTATGTCAAAATGATCAAATGTCAATGTCACCATCTATGCCGACTGGTGCCACAGAGTAGATGGTGTACTCCAAAGGTGTACTCTGTGCTGGTGCAGATAACCTACTTAACCTAAAAATAACATAACAAATGTCTTTCAAAAAATAAAAGTAAATGAGATTGAGACATTGAAAATGGGCATCAGAGGTCTGACAACGTTTATACAAAATAGATCTCATTTGTATTTGGATAATTACGAACTGCATGATACAAATCTTGTAATAGATGGAAATTCGATTGCTTGCCAATTGTACAAGTGGCACACATCTTCGCATGATTGTTTTGGGGGAGACTATGATAAATTTGGCAAAACAGTTAATGATTTCTTTGACTTACTAGCACAGTGCAATATTACTCCTTACATTATATTTGATGGAGGTTATGAAAATAGGAAGGTAAACACGGTCATCAGTAGGATGAAAAATAAAATAAGCTCTTCTAATTTACTCAATACTGTCACAGAGACTTCCATTTCAGTTTTTCCATTGTTTATAAGAAATGTCTTTGAAGATGTTGTAAGAGACAAGGGGATAAACAAAGTTAGATGTGATTTTGAGGGAGATACTGAAGCGGCAAATATTGCTACTGCATTAAAGTGTCCAGTTCTCAGTTTCGATTCAGATTACTTTATTTTTGATACATTGTATATACCATTCAATACTATTGATATGACAGTCAAGAGAGGCAAAACTGGAAATAAAAATACTTATAAATATATTTATTGTAAGATATACAGAGTTGAAAAATTTCTTAAATCTTTTGAAGGTTTACAGAAATCTTGCCTACCAATACTGGCTGTTCTTTTAGGTAAGGCAATTTAACAACAGCATATTTAAATACTAATGGTTAAGATCTGAACTTTGTTCTTTTGTCTTCTAATAATAAATATTTTTTTGTAGGAAATGACTATGTAAAAAGAGGAGTTTTTACAATGTTTTACAATAATTTGAAAATTCAAAAATGTCATGGGAATCAAAGTGACCAACAAAAAAGGATAAAATCTCTTTTAGTCTTTCTTCAAAATGAAACAATTGAAAGTGCTCTGAAAAAAGTTCTTATTAGGTACAGGAAATCAAGAAGAAAGACAATCTTGTATAAAATAAAACAGGCAATAAGGGGATATAATTGTTTTGATAGCAAATATCTTAAATATTTAAATATTGATTTAGAAATTAATGATACACCAAAGATAGAAATTGACTTGGACAAAGTTAATAACAGCATTGAAAATGATGATGATACAAAATCTGAAAATGAAGAAAAAGAAGAAGAAGAGTCGGCATCTGAAGATTCATCTTTGCATGAAGAAGAATTGTTATTTGCTGACCATCATAAACCTGACTTAGATCTACCATTTAAATTTTTAGGGAATTTCAGAAAATGTTTCTATCCTCCCAGTTTTATGGACATTATTGTACAGAATCAATATTTCTTTATACCACAGGTGGAAAATAATGCTTTAGAAAACTCACATAAAATTAGTTTTGATGTTTTAAGTGGAATTCATAAGATTCTTACTGATAGTAGCAACAGTTTAATATGTGTGGGCAGAACAAAAGGAGATAATGTAGGAAAAGTAGAAGTGCCATTATGTAAAGTTACACTTCCAAAATACAGTATTATTGAAACTTTAAATAAAGAAAATAAGTACAATTATCTTATTGACATATTAGGAATTGATAATAATTATAAAAAATGTATTGGTTGTTTTCCGGAATCATGGCATATATTACTTTTAACTGTTAACTTTTATTTGAACAAATCTACTGCTGGTTGGCCTGTGGTGTATTCAATAATACTGTCAAAACTTGTTTTAAGTTGCATAGATAAGAAACTTGGATCATTTTATAGGTCTAGTAAAGTATTTTTAAAAAAATTTGCAACATTTGAAACAAATACCCCAGCAACTATTTTCAGTGCAACTGATGTTAACTCTACTTTGGAATACATAACCAAAGATGACTCTGTAATTTGTTTAAAAAACATACTTTCCTACTTTGAAATGGACTATAAAATGACTACAAATTATAAAACTTTTGATAGATCATTAGTTCATTCCATTTCTGAATTTCAAAGTTGTTTGTTACATATTGATTACTTAAATACATTATTAGATTATCCTTTACAAAATGTCTATGTGGCAGACACTTTAAACTGTACATTTATTTATAATTTCACCAAAAGCCTCAATAGGAGAAGTAATTTGGATGATTATATAAAAGTTTTGTTGAAAGA
This sequence comes from Galerucella pusilla, assembly GCA_910591695.1. NCBI lineage: Eukaryota > Metazoa > Arthropoda > Insecta > Coleoptera > Chrysomelidae > Galerucella > Galerucella pusilla. The sequence goes on along the minus strand of CAJUYI010000014.1, from coordinate 488,901 downwards.
TTCACCAAGTATTTTATACAGTTTTAGTTTTATTGTTAGTAAACTGAAAGAATTTATAATTTTCGAAATACCTCAACAACCAGTTATTAAAAAGAGAAGAAAAAAGAAACCTGCTAAAGAAAAATTGGAACAAATTGTAAATGTTGAGATTGAGTCTGATGGAGAAGTGGGATTTGATCCTAATAATAAATTTACTTTGTTAAGAAGTTGTTAAAATAAACTTATTTTCTACTTTGTGTTATTTTTTAAATATATTATACAAAGAACCATAGACGTGCGCAGATTTTTTATTAGGGGGGGCCAAATATCAAATCGGAATCTTTTGATGAAAAAACAAAGAGCTGTGACCGCCGGAACATTGCTTTTGCATATTGCCCGCCCTTCAGTTTCTCGTAATTAATTTTAAGAATAAAAATCTGCTTCCTCGTGTCATTGAAAGAACGTAAAAATTTGAAAATTATAAAATGTTTTTATTAGATTGATATTTTGAGGAATTGGGGTGGACCGATTTGGGAGGGCCATGGCCCACCCTGCCCCCCTGTAGGCACGCCTATGCAAAGAACTAAATGAACTGGTAGTAGTAGTGAAGTAAGATTAGTGAGGGTGCCGGGGGATACATCGATATTACTAGAAATGAACAAGCTGATGAGCTCGCGTGAAGAGGTTCAGCAACTACATAATATATGTTGGACCAGAATCAATTTGTTGCATGGAACCCACAAACCAAGTGGTCCGAGGACAAATTCAAAAATGGGTATATAGACTACAGTGGAGGAACACTCTAAAAAGCAGGTAGAGAAGCCAAAATGTGCTACCTTAAGCAGGACACACATCCAGTGTATCATACCTATGTTGCCTAATCTAGGTACGGGGATAATTGGGTGAGCAGTGGACTAAGATTAGATTACAAGAAACTAACAGGCTGCAGTGCCTCCGGTATTAGCACGGCTCCCAAAAAGGAAAAAAACATTTTGCATTGTGTCCAGAGATCTATTTACCTACTATTTATTCTCTTTTCATGTTCTGTCTAGTATTTATATTCCTTTTGATAACATTTGTTGTAGAAATGATTAATAATGAATATTAAATACTGAATGTTACAAAAAAATCACTGCCAATGAATTTGTATTAGACTATACAGGTTGTCGGCCTCTATTAATTTTCAATTTTCTTAGTTACAGTGTTCAATTGTTTTTTCTATTTTCGGAATTGATCGACGCGCAGAAAAAGGTTTTTGCTTTAGAGGCAAAGTGTATTATTATTTTCAATGATTGTATATATAATCTAAGCTTAAAGTTTTATGAAAACTGATGTCTACCAAGGTAGCAGGATGACGTTAAAATTGCGTCATAAGTATACGTCACGTTCGTGACGTGAAGGACGTCATTTTGACGTCCATATGACGTCTATATGACCTTATAAGTCAAGCCAAATGACGTCAAATAAATTTTAGTATGATGGACAAGAAATACCTACAATAATTAAAAAAATCCAAAGTTATTTTTTCTATGTTTTTATTGTTTAAAATCTACATCTATATTTACAAATATATTTATCTATTCTAGAAGTTTGCAAATTTGAATTCCTCTAGTATAAATTCTCAAATAAATTCCAATTCCGAATAAATCTCTTTTCTAATACGACTTTTATAAAAAATAATTTCAATAAACAAACTACTAGCTTTTGTACTCAAACTTTAATACTTTCATAATTTTTTGTTACTTTAAATGTCTACAGTGCGAATTGAATTTAATTACACGCTATACATTTTAGGTTTACGTGAAAAAACTTAAGTTTGGAAAACTTTAAATCCCTTATTTAAAAAAATTACATCTTCTTTATTTGAGTTTTCGTATATCACTTATTTATTTTTATTCAACTATTTCTGAGATTTTCTATTAGACTTCCTCTCCTGTTTACTCTGCTTTTCTTGCTTGTTCTTGTCTTCTTTATCTTCTTTTTTGGTACCAGCAACAGCTGTAGCTTGTGGACTTGACACAGCTAAACCTCCCTTTCCTGCCAATGCTGTTCCTCGAGGAGCAGCTCCTGCTGTACCTCCAGGTCCAGCTAAAGCGACCGCATTCGGAGCTGCTTGAGCAGTGCCAGGCTCTGCAGTTTTAACTAAAGAGACTGAGGAATCTAAAAAGAGATTTGTTGCAAAGTATTGTGATTTTCTGCAGTTCTAAAAAATAGTCTTTTAAAATAAGAATTATACCTGTAGATGTCGAAGTTCCGATACTTTCACTAACGTCGTCGAAGTTTGCATTAATAACCACAGAATCGTTTTCAGCATCTTCTTCGCCAGAAAAATATGCATTGTTGGGTGGAGTGAATCTGAATTGTCCAATGGGTCCACCATTGTGACCATTGAAATCGATGTTGGTTCTAAATAGCGGTGCTTGCGGTATAATGGGTTGATTTAGAGATAAATAGTTCGGAGGAAAGTCTTCGCCAACCGTTTGAGGCCTATTTTCAGCTATAAAAAAAGTTAATACTTACTATTAAATTTTCAACTCTTTATGCAATTTAATAATTTTTATTGGCTATGTGTATGTATATTAGAGGGTAACATTATATAGAAGGCTCTAAAGGAGCCTTCACAAGTCCGGAACCGTTTTGTGGAATCACAAAGGATTACATAAGAGGGGAAGTCGGGAACTGAACTGAACTCAAATGGAGGCTGACACAAGAACACCTCCATACTAAGAGTCTACTGAATAAGTTAGACAAGAAACTCTCGTCCAGGCTGCTGAAACTGGGTAAGAGAAATTTGAAGACAGTTACCGACCTGGTGACTGGACACCATGTACCCTGAGGAAGCATTTGCACAGGATGGGAAAAGTTAGTGAATCTACGTGCAGAAAATGTGAACTCTACGATGAAACACCTCCTCACATACTCTGCTTCTGTGAGACCTATACAAGGACTCAGACGGAACCACTTTGGAGTGGAAATAACACAACCACCACAACTACCTAAGATCTCTCAAGATAAACTGGTGGCCTATATAGAAGACACGAATCTTCTGGAATGGAAGTAGGTAGATAACATGGGTAATTGTACAAAGAGATTCAGTTCAAGTGCCTGGGCTGTTGAGCCCAATCCAAACGTATGAATGAATGAATGGGGTAACATTTACTTAGACCTAAAATATCTATTGTGCCCCTTACTTCTACTCAATTCCTGAGGAAAGTGTCAGATACTATAGTGACTCCTTTAGTCCTATTTCGCGGAGGAATTTTAGGATATCTGCAGGTTTTAATGTCCCTCTTCTATCCAGTAATCTCCTGGGTCAAGGGCGTTGATGTAGAGGGTAATTGCCCCCCAAAGAACTTAGTTTCAGACCGGAAGGTAGTGACAGATTTTCGGACGTATATTGAGGTATGGATATTCTAACGATAATTAGCCATAAATTAATGACCCTACATACAGGGTGTACCAATCTTAGGACAAACTTCGGTATATGGGTTATTTTAAGAGATATCAAAAAATTTTATTAACAAAAATAGTAGATGTGCTGAAGGTCCATATTTTGAAATTATATCGAATTATACAGAGTGCTGCATAACTTCGTTACAAACCAAACATATGATTTTTCAAATGGGAACCCCTGTATATTATATCGAATTCGGATTGGTTACATTTCTTTAAAGCTTTTGATTTAAGGTTTTGCCACGTTATACAGAGTCTTTCAAAAGCTATGGACACGTTTATGTGAAAATCGTAGGTAAATCAACGGTCTGTAGCTTCTGGCACGTTAAAGAAAAAAAATGTATTTTGCCAAACAGGGTTTTGTAATATGATGCAATATCTTCGTATCCTATTAAATTTCAATTATATTCTTTCTTGTATACAGGGTGAACGGAAACTCGAACCTGTCATTTTCTTTCTTATTTCAAATGGAACACCCTGTATTTTATAGCAAAAATAGAATCATCGATTATGTAACTTTAATATTTGCCAAGCATTCCCTATACCCAAAGTTTATAAAAACACAGTTATTTTGTAATATTTATTGTAAAATATAACTACTGACCTATTATGTGAAAGCATTAAACGTTGTATGTAACAAAAAATCCTAATTAATAATAAATTTTAATGAACAGTTTATTCTAAACTAAACTAGCCACCAAAAATATAATCTCAACTGTAATATTAAACTAGAGGTTCAAAATGTTCACCGTTAACATCAATGCAATGCTGCAGAATAGTTCAAATGATTGACTAACATCTCTCAGCATATCAACGTTAGCAGATCGAAATGCCTCACTAATTATCCTTTTCATGTCATCTCTAATAGCCGGGGATTTTATAAACTTATTCCTCACAGGACCCGAAAAAAATAAATATACTTTTGTTAAATCGGGTGACCGAGCTGGCCAATACAGTATTGCATTGGTGTTAACGGTGAACACTTTGAACCTTCAGCTTAATATTACGGTTAGAATTATACTTTTGGTAGCTAGTTTTGTTTAGAATGAATTATTCATTAAAATTTATTATTAATTAGGATTTGCTTTTACATAATAGGTCAATAATAATAGTTTACAATAAATATTACCAGCTAGATTACTCTGTTTTTATAAACTTTGGGTATAGGGAATGCTTGACGAAAAAAGTTACATAATCGAAGATTATATTTTTGCTATAAAATACAGGGTGTTCCATTTTAAAGAAGAAAGAAAATGACAGGTTCGAGTTTCCGTTCACCCTGTATATAAGGAAAAATATAATTGAAATTTAATAGGATACGGAGATATTGCATCATGTTACGAAACTCTTTACACTTACCAATTTTCGGTTGTTGACTCAAATCTCCAGTATTTCTCAACAAGACTGTCTGAACGGGGATATTATAATTAAATTCTTGCGGTCTCTGTATACTTTGAAGTCGTTGGAAAGGTTGATCGGCTTGCTGAAATCCGAAATTCGGAGCTTCCGGATAGTTAAGGGGATAATTTTGGTAGAGAGGTTGTCCGTTAAGGATGAAGAATCTTTGGCCTGGTTTTAAGCTGTTTCTATTGGGTAACTGTGGGAATGGTTTTCTATCTACTTCATCGAAAACGTCAGCTTCTCCTGCTGATTTTGGTAATGGTTCGAATCGGTCTTCGTTGAAGGTTTCCAGTTTCTCCGGTTTGTTGTCTGAAACAAAAATTAAAACTTTCCATCATCGTCTGGACTGAAGAGAAATTACGTAATTGAAATGTTTTGTTTGTTGTATAGCTGAGATTGTATAAACTTTACAAAATCAACACAACCTTTTCTATATACGACATGGAAAACAAAGCTTTAAACGCCACAAAGCACGTCCGTTTAGTGGAAAACCGCCTTTAGGTCGAACAAGCCATTCCTTAAGTGTATATAATTAATGCTACTGGATAGATAGATAGATTTTATGAGATTGCTTTCGGTACAAGCATTGCGACCTTTTCAGATCAATTGTGGTCCTCTTAACTCTAGATTACATTCTCCAGCCTGACTCTTTTTAAAAAGTCTATTAGTGTGAAGACTGAACCTTTCATATAGCTCTCTGCCAATGGCTTTCCTTCGCCTAATGCAAAAAACCGCACACTTGCCAGGCTATCTCACTGACATATAATGTGTTCTGCCGTTCCTTCTCCTAGGTGACAAAAACTGCACATATCTTCGTTTGTCAATCCCATCAGCTTTAAATGCCTATTGAGCTTACAATGCCCCGTTAACAGGCCCACTATAGCTTTGACAGTTTTCCTCTCTAAGGCCATCAGATCTGATGTAAAATTTGGTGAGTGTTCTAATATGAACTGTTTCGCTTGCCTCTGTCCTGGTGAGTTCCTCCACCATTTCAGAGATTTGTGGGCGACTCACTTATTTGTTTCCCTTCTTGTTATGGTTTTTGCAACTCCGCAGAAAGGTTCCGGCCAAACGAATGGCATTGATGAGCCTTGTTTGGCCATTTCATCCGGTTTTTCGTTGCCCTTATGACCTTCGTGCCCCGGTAATCAGGCTACCGTAATATTGCTACGCTCACACAGTATGCTTAGGGCCCGTACACAATTCAATACTAGCTTAGAATCGACCTCTCTACAGAGTTGAGTACCTTTAGCGCTGCTTGGCTGTCTGTGAAGATAGCAATTGAACGATATGTTCTCTTCTGCCTTTTAATTTCTTCCACACAGTGGTGAATCGCCGTCATTTCCACCTGGAAAATTGTGACATTCCTTGAGGCTTACTGAGAAGGCTTTCCCTTGCTTCAGCCCTACTATACCGGCTCCTACGCTGTCTAACGTCGTTGACTCGTCTGTATACCAAAAAACATCCGAATGTAATGCTACTGGATAGGAAATGTAAGCTTAGCGTTAAAATGAAGGCGATGTATAAATCTGGATCCTATACCTATACTCTCGTAGCAATCTACAGGATTTTAAACACACTGAGCATAGAAATCAGGATTTCTGTGCTGCTTTCTGGGGAAGCATACCATCATACCAAGTGAATTAAGCACGGACGTAACCAGGGTATCAACTATCTGGTGTGTTACCGTTAAATTTTGCAAAAAACCGCACACTTGCCAGGCTGTGAAATCGAACAGGCATTTTGTATGAATTTGGCAGTGCTACAAGAAAAAAGTACATCTGTTATCAAAGCAGTAGGTACTACTTGCGGAACTCGAGTGAAATATACTGAACGGCTTGGACCTCTTGAACTTTCACTATGGGATAAAAATTGATGCGAATGAAGTAGTGGATATATTTAAAAAGAAAAACAGAATATTAATTTTATAAAATTCAGTGTTTCTGTGAAGAAACACAAATAATGACTCCCCTAATTCTTTCAATGAGATTGTTTCTTTATATATTTTTTACAACTTTGTGATGCCTTTTGGTCAAAACAATAAGTTTCAATAATATAAATAATAAATTCCCTTGAAGCTAATTCCAATAAATCATGAATCGTTATATAAATAATAAATAGGAAGGTTGCACGTACGAAGTCAAGTTCAGAGCGTGAAATAAACAAAAACAGTATTATTTATATTTACTAATGATGAACTTGACTCGTCGTATAAATATGTTAACGATAGTGTTTTAACATTCATTCTATTCATTCTAATCATTACAATTACTATTGATATTCAATTACTCTTAATATTAGTGTTAGTAATAAGTAGTTTAATGTATACTAGTAAAGTAAAGTAATAAACAGAACATGTCCCAGTGCTACAGGTAGTTCCTGTAAGATGACCCACCGAGTGACCAACAACACCACCTATTCAGAGACCCTTCCACACCTATAATTTACCAAGTATCCATAGAAAGATACATTCATTACAACTTTATATTTTTCTTATAAAAGGGTTATTTTATGTACCTACTCCTAGTCGTTTCATTATCTTGAACCCCCCACCGATAATAAAACCTGGCTACACCCGTGGAATTAAGTAGTAAATAAAGAACAGAGCATTGATCTCCTATGTGTGGGGATAAACCTACAACAGATGTAATCGTGAATTATGTCATCCCTTTTCCAGAATATCATATATAAAAAGCTGACACACTATTTATTTTTGCTAACACTAATTAATTTATTTCTTATGTAAACTCACACATAACAGTCAGTCAGTAATTATCTTTCGAATAGAAAACACCTATTGCATTGTCGGGAATATTGGAACTTTAGTTCTTTACGTCAGGTTATGTTTGAGCGACCAGGGGTCGCGACGCAAAAGATCTAACCGTTACGTTGCGTTACGTTATGTTACGTTGGTTCGTTATATGCCTTGCTTGCGTGCGTGAGCTCTCTCTCTCGTTTCCGAAGCAGCGATTCATATGCCTCGGCCGGGAATCGAACCCGGGCCGCCCGCGTGGAAGGCGAGCATTCTACCACTGAACCATCGATGCTATATTAAAATTATATGCAAAGCTGTTATTCGCAGTGCTGGTGATCTACTTGAATTTGTTCGGATAAATTTTTACTATTATTTCCATAATTTTTTTTTGCGCGACTGATCTTTTTTGTTCATTCCCAGCATCGGTTGTCAGGACGGTAGGTTGTGTTTACTGGTATTTAAGTTTAACACACGACGTGAGTGTGAGTGATTTACTTACCGTTCAGACGTCGAAAAGTAATAAATAGCATAAAAACAATTTCACCAAAATGCAAAATATATTTTAAACTGATCGAGAAGTATAAATGTCACTTTTGACATTTCGTTCATTTCGAAGAAATTTAAATTATTTTATTCGGAATTTATTCCAATACCATCGCGCAAAAAATGGTATAAGCATCTCGAACGTTAAGGGTAATTACAACGTTTGCATGTAGATTCATTCCTCTCGTGAAATTGGAGAAAATGATATGAGGATTAAGGGGTCTAGCACATTTACTTTTCGAAATACAGGGTGTTGAAATTTGGAAAACTTGAATGTTTTAATTCGATAACTTTAAAATGGATGGATAAATTGATTTGACATTTTGCAGGTTGTTTTTAAATGTAAAAGGGCATATTTTGATAGAAATAGTAGTTTGTGCAACTAGTGTGGATATGATGGCCATATCGCACGAGGACAAAGTTTGAGCACGACGCCGTAGGCGGAGTGCTCAATCGTTCAAGTGCGATATGGACAATCCACACGAGTCGAACAGCATATTTTTTCTACGACCCACTTAAGAAAAAATCTAGAAAATAAAAATTTCTATAAACTGTAATATAACTTCAAATTGAAAATTTAACAATTCAATTTTATGTTTCCACTAATTTTTTTGTGGTAAACGTACAGCTCTTGAATGTCCAATTTGTATAATGTTACGGTTTCCCTTTTTAAATATACGAATGTGTTATAAGTAGATGTTGCCAGTCGGCCTCCCTCATGAAGGGTACCGTACCATTATCTATAATAATGAATATTCTGCCAAATATTTTAAACGTCTACCTGTTGTTATTAATATCAAGCAGAATAATTATTTAAAAATAAAATTAACAATAAAAAAAATTTCTTCACGGGGAATCGAACCCGGATCTACCGCGTGAGATTCTGGCTTGCTTACTACTCCACCACCGAGAAATATGCAAATTTTTTATCTATAACGTCAGATGTATTATATAATTTTTGCTTAAAAGGAACTAAAGTTCCTTCCGTGTGTCCCGCGACACGTTCCACCTTTCTTATAAATTGTAACTAATACATAAATAAAGTTTTTAAAAAGGAACTTTTCACCCGTGGTGACTTATTTCGTGTCTTTACCATTCTGCTGATTAATCTAACCGACGTAAAATTATGCCTTGGTATATAAAGTATTGGTTTGGTGTGAAATTGTCCTATAAAACATTCATTTAATTATAGATTGTGTGACTTGGGAAAGAATAATAAATATTATGAGTAAAGACTTTTTCATCCTACACTATGAGAAAGTTCAATTTTACCAGCATTGAAGTGGCGAGAAAAGTACCATTTTACCGGCTAGCCAAGAAAATAAATTTCACGATTCCACGCTAGCTGGCGCCCCAATTGACGGATTGAATCAGAATTGTTGATTTGATTCATATCCCCCTTATAATCGCATATAAGTGATTTCAATCACATCATTCAGAAGAAACAAAAACGAATCGTTTAAAATAAACACCATTAAACGTCAGTATGAAAATAAATTGTTAGTTGTCGTCAATGTCTGCAAATTCAATCATAAGTTGTCGTATTTTAATGTTTGTTTAAAGTTATGGAGCCTGAATCAGATGAAATAATGTAATGTGTAAGGTAATAGATATTTACGTAATTAGTTATGAAAAGAGAAATATTGTTCAACAAGCGTAATATTTGCCAAATCGAGCGCTAGCGAGTTCTGCAAATTACGCGTGTTGAACAATGTCGCTCTCTTCATAACGCGTTTACGTACCTACAACGTTTTATCTAATTCCGCGCTTTCATAACATTCAATAAAGTCTTCAATTACAATAATAATATTGTAGTTGAATCAAATGCTGTTAGAAGTATTGTTACTATGATGTATCCACCCAGAAAATTGACTGTGTCCTGAATAATGTTTTCAATGTTTATAAATCTCAAAAAACTATTGAATTAAAATAATGGGTTAATTGTACAGTTTAAATAATGAAATAATTGTCAGTTTTGACAGTACCTACCTAATTAATAAATTATTCTTTGAAACATGTGGTATCTCTATGTTGAAACATAAACAGTTACGTAAAGTTTTCACATAACTACTTTTCATAACTGATATATATGAAGGTTACGAAAATAGTGACGTTACCTAACGTCAAGGAGTAACGTAAAGTGTCACATTTGATAGCGGAATTAGATAAATACAATTTTTATATGGAATATTACCAACAATTATTGTGCAGCATAAAAAATGATGTGTAAACCATGGCAATAAAGTGCTTTTCCAGGCCTCAAGAGGTTGCGCCTCGCCTTTCCATATCTTCTTTCGGCCTGGAAAATGCCACTTTGCCGCCTAGGTATACAATATACTATTCTCTGTTCCGTTTTTTATTGATATTTTTTACATAATAAGTTAGAACATTATCTGTTTTGTGGACTCTTTATTATCTAAATAAAGTATTAATACCAAAGTTTTTTGACTTTTACTGTACATTTACAACTACCTGCGTTTGGTTAACCTATGTCCCGCGATGAGCCCGCGCCTTTCTGACATCTACCAACCATCAAGGTTGCCAACCGTCCTAATCATGGCGTGTTCAGTAACAAAGCCCAGGACTACTTATAACATTATCGAATGCTAGTCTTTCAATCACACTCTGTATGTATTATACCAGTTACGATGAGAATGTTTTCGTCTTTAAAGTGAGATAAACTACTATTTTCAAAAAAGTCTGCCACTTGCGTATTATTTCCTCGTTACCGGTTCAATCAGTTTAAATAACTTGTTATGGATTGTTCGTAATTACTTTACCGCCTTTCTCTGCTTATCTTATTGTTTTTTTTGCAACATTAAGTAGGTACCTACTTTCCTTTTCTTTAATCAATATACAATTATGTATTTTAGCATTAATCATTTTGTCATAATCAGATTGTTGGATCTTTTTTTTGGAAAATAAATAGATTAAGCTGTTATTCGATAACAAGAGCATATAAAACAGAAGTTTAGTTGAAAACTAAAATCTATATTCTGGTAAATCACCTGTATTGTCCATATATCGGTCACGAGCTGAAATAAAATATAATCGAATATCTGGTAACACGGGGACAATTGGAGCAACCCTAAATTGTATATAGCGGTTAAATAAGGAGGAAACGGGAAGTGTTTGTAGCCGAACAAGTTTGTGGAGAGATAATGGAATCATATCTTTTACGAATATGGCTTTTACCGACTACGACTGTTTACTGTACAATGAAGGATTCATGAACTTTTATTGTTAAATTCTTAAGGCCAGATGACGAGTCAACAAAATATTGTGAAATGTTCTTTAATTATAATATATAGCTAGGTATACCTATATGCATTATTGGTCGAACTGGTCTATTTGAAATTAAAGTTTTGTTTATTGTGTTAGTGTTCACATCTTACATATTAAAACAATCTGGATATAATTATTATGTATGAGTAATAATAGACCATGACTTTTAAAATCTAAACTTGTTTTGGCAAGTGTCGTTCACGTCGTGACTAATTCCTGAAGGTTAAAATGTTAGTGCCACCGGAGTGTTTCTACAACGGACAAAATGGAACACCACTTTATTTTTTTATCAATCACATTATTTGTTTATTTTTCATCAGAAAAGGAAGTAGTGGAACTTAAGAAACTCGCACAAGCGCACCAAACAATATTAAGTAACCTAAACATACAGAATTGTGCTTATTTCTACATGCACCCAAAAAAATCTATTGGATATATGTGATGATCGTTAGACCAATGATCACATATGGAGCTCATTGCCTGGTGGCCAAAAGCTTTAGAGCGAACGGCTCAAGCAAAGCTTTCTGGTTTACAGAGACAGGCTTGTCTGGCAATTACTGGTGCTATCAGCTCCACACTGTCAGCAGCCATGGTAATCCCTCTGGACCTACCTCCTCTCTCTATAATTTTGGAAAGAGAGGCTAGATGGACAACATACATAATTGCGTACTTAAACATAGCAGAATGCTAGTGAACACTGAAAGTCACAGTATTTTGGGAATGACCTCTGACATAATGCCTCCAACAGTGAACTACGACCTGCCTTATACCGTCCTCATTCCAAATAGAGATGAATGGGTCCTGCGTAAGGATGAACTATTAAGAGCAGATAGCTGTTGGTACACAGATGGCCCCAAAACACCCTCAGGCTCTGGTGCAGGTGTATAAGGACACAGACCTAGGACAGAAATTTCAACCTATCTAGGATCTTATGCAACCGTATTTCAGGCGAAAATTTACGCCATTGTTTCATGTGTGGAGAGATTGGAGCAAGCCAATTTCATAAATAGAACAATAAAAATTTTCTCGGACAGCCAAGTGGCTTTGAAAGCACTTCTCATCGTGTAGCGTCGAAATTGGCTTTAGACTGCCAAAAAAGACTCTCTTAAATAGGAGAGCTCAAGTATTGCTTGTCTGGATCCCTGGCCACTCTGGGGCATGGAAGGAAACGAGAAGGCAGACTCTCTTGCAAGGGAGGGTGCCGCACGTGTTTCTATCGGACCAGAACCTACAATTGGCATCGCAATATGTTTTGCAAAACAAACACTAAATACCTGGATAGCAAGAAGAGCTTTAAATTTCTGGCATAATTCACCAGGATTGGTTCATTCAAAGGCTTTTATACATCCTTCGAAGAATGTCTCCAAACAAATGTTAGACTATAGCAGGCATGACCTACGTTGTCTAACAGGCCTTTTAACAGGCCACTGTCATCTGAATCATCATATGCTAAAACTTGGACTATCGGAAGATCCGACTTGCCGTCTTTGTCTGGAAGATGATGAAACAACAGAGCATATTATTTGTGCCTGCCCCGCCGCGGCTCGAACCAGGTATCTGATGTTTGGCAGGGTCTCTCTCTCGCCCTCGGACCTGACATCGGCTTTGTTAAAAAGCTGAATTTGTTTCGTGTGAGCCACAATAGACTCTTGCGATTCGCAGTGGAGGACCTTATAGACCCACTTACCACACACCTAACCTAACCCAACTTAAAAATATATCCAGAGCTTGGAACAGATCGCACAACAATAACTTCTTTAGATATTTCTATTTTTTCTCCGAACTGTGTATTCGTAAAAGCAACTATTTTGGTTTTTATTTGGACGATTAGTACCTATTACTTCCTGGAGGACATTTATAATTGTTTTTTTTATTTGCACAAAAAAGTCGCATCAACCATATTAGGTTATTAGCGACGGTACAGTAGTTCATTACACTGAATTAAATACATTAATTAATTTCAAAAATATTATCAGTTTATGATAATTATTATCCTGAGATAAGGTTTTAAATGTGTCAGGTAGTTCACAGTTTTTTCTTTATGTACAATATTTAGGACATTCTACGAGGATATGTTTCACTGTTATAACTACATTACATAGATCACATACTGGGTTTTCTTCACGTTTTATTAGGTAACTATGAGCTAGTCTAGTATGCCCCAACCGTAGACGTGAAATAATCACTTGGTGATGTCTGTTATTGGAAAATGGGAGCCACTTTTTATATAGAGGTTTAATTTCACTAAGTTTAGATTCACTTTGAGTCCATTGAGACTGCCATAAAGCAATGATTTTATTATTAAGAACACATTTTATGCCCGTTTGTAATTATCAATGATTTAGTACAAGTTTTAGTCAATTTTTTAGGATCCTAAATAAATGATACCTAGATACATACACATTTATCATCAATTTTTCAGTCAATTTTGAAATTGACGAAACCTGTCCTATTTTTGTTCAATTTTAATTGATAGAAAATATTTATATAACCAGTCCTATTTTCTATCAATTAAATGACAACTTGGGGCAAACATATAGGGTGAACTTTATTTTAAGTTTATTGATTTTTTTATTTTTCATGATGGTGGTGACACTGGTTCTGGTACATAGCCAACGTTTATTCAAAGATTAAATATTATATCATTAATTGAAGGGTGATAATGTTGTGTATGTGAAAGTTTTTCGTTTGACCTATTTTAAATATCAAAAATGTCGTCGTCTCATGATCAAGTACTTCGACTAATTGAACTATATAAAGAAAGACCTTGCCTTTACAAAGTTAAAAGTTCTCAATATAAAAATAAGCACATAGCTTCTCTTTCTTATATAATTCCTAACTTATACTACTAAGTATATATAAGAGTTGCTACTGCTAACAATAAAAATTCTGTGTCCATTGTTGTCTGATACCCATTTAAATTAAAATATTCAAATTCTTTGCTGAAATCTGAAAAATGACAGGTTACTAACAAAATCATACTACTCAGTGCGCATAATCACAACCTAAATAAGTGTTGCAAACACATTTTTTTCTTGTCATAATTTCAGTGTCCTAAGTTTAGGATCCTAAAAATTTGACTAAAACTTGTACTAAATCATTGATAATTACAAACGGGCATAAAACTAGTACTAAATCATTGATAATTACAAACGGGCATTAGATCCGAACTAGCCACTTTTGAAAGAGATACGGCACTTTCGTCTGTAATGGCACTACAAGCACATCTGTCCGCTTCTTCGTTTCCACTGATACCAATATGGGATGGGATCCATATAAAGATTATTATCGTTGTCTCGTTCTCTGGCAATGTAGAGTTCTTTCTTGATATGATAGACCAAAGGGTGTTTGGAATAGATCGTTTGTATAGAGTGTAGGGAACTGAGGGAGTCTAAGAACCAGGAAACGGTTTTGGTGGAGGCTTTCGTTAACCCTTTCAGTGGCCATGGGTACAATTGTACCTGTTAAAATTAGGAATCTATGAAAGCTTCAAACATTCAATTGATGTAGCTGTATTAACGGAAATTGTAATCCTCATACATCTAATTTCACTTCCTATATATAGATGGCAACAACAGTGTCATCGTTTTGACGTTCAAACCGTTCAAGTGTCAGTGTTTTCATGTGAGTGACAGTCGAAGTAAGTAATGTTATTTATAATCTTCAATTACTGTTTGTTTTAATGGTCATCATTTATATTTCATTGCTAGAAGATATAAAAAAATGTTGTATTTTACGGATGGAAGATATATTTTGTTCATATTTTATTTGTGTAACTAACTAAGTGGTCATAAAAATTGAAGGGTACATTTGTACCCATAAACACTTGAGTACATTGTTTCGTGTCTACATCTGTACCCAAAAACAATAGAGTGAGCTTTTATTTTTAGTCGGTAATTTTTTTTTCTTATTATTATTTAGATCACTATGGCTTCAAAGCGATGGAATAGACAATTTTTAACTGAGGAAGAGCTCCTGCTGGAATTGGAAACTGGCACATCTGATTTGGAGTGTTTGAGTGACGACGCAGATGATGGTGACGAGGATGTGGTAATTCGAGGAAGGATACAGGATGAAGAAGGACCTATCAGTGGAGAACACGAGGACAGCTTCGATGATGAGAATGAAAACAGCTCAGATGATGAGAATGAAACAATAAATAATATCGAGGAGGTTGAGATAGAAAATAGTTATGATTGGGTCACTCCAAAAAAACTTGTGAAATGGTTAGAGAATGTTGAATATATTACAAAAGATTTGTATTTTCAAACTTCTCGCTTATCTAATAACAATATAACTGAAAATTATCCAATTACCTATTTTCTAAAATACGTTCCCAATACTTTTTTCGAAAATATAGTCCAGTATACGAATATGTACGCTATTCAGAATGGGACCACTAGCTTTCAGCCAACAAATTTATCGGAAATGAGGGCCTTTTTTGGATTGACAATAATTGCGGGGAATTTAAGGTTTCCTAGACTTAGTATGTATTGGGACAGGAAACTGAACAATTTGGCACCTAGAAACAGTGAAGATAAGTTATGGAAAGTACGCCCAATTTTCGACTCCGTTTTGAAAAGATGTAGAGAGTTAGATATTGAAACAAACGTTTGTGTAGATGAGCAGATGATACCTTTCAAAGGTAGACTTTCTCTCAAACAATATATAAAAAATAAACCCCATCCTTGGGGTATAAAACTTTATCTGTTGAGCGGAGAAAGTGGTCTAACCTATAACTTCATCGTCTACCAAGGAAAAACGACTGAATTCCAACCAAATTTGTTAAAAAAATATGGGCAAGGAGCAACAGCCATCTTACATCTCAGTGAACATCTGAAACCCGGCAAACATAAGTTATTTTGTGACAATTACTTCACAACTTACCATCTCCTACAAATACTAAACGAGAAAGGTATTCTTGCTGCCGGTACAATTAGATCAGATAGATTTTGTAAACCACCAATTTCAAAGAAAAAAGATTTCGTAAAAAAGAAGAGAGGAACATCTGAACTGCTTTCTACTGATGGAATCGTAATTGTGAACTGGTTAGATAATAAACCAGTAACTTTAGCTTCAAACTTTGTTGGTGTTGGAAAAGAAGATACTGCAAAGAGATGGAATAAGGTAACAAAAACTTATGTTGAGGTAAAGCGACCTGAAATAATACAAAAATACAACTGTTCAATGGGGGGAACTGATAAGGCAGATGCGCTCATTGCTTATTACAGATCCAAAAGTCGTTGCAAGAAATGGACAGTAAGAATGATTTTCCATGCTATTGATATGGCGTTAATCAACTCTTGGTTGGAGTACAAAAAGGATGCAGCTGTTCTAGGAATTGCGAAGAAAGATATTTTGGATTTGTTGCACTTCAGAATGCATATAGGTGAATCTCTTGTGAAGGTTGAACAATATCATAGCAGAAAAAGAGGGCGACCTTCATCGGCAAATGAATCCAGTCCTTCAATAGTTAAACGTCAAAATGTTGAAGCTAGGCCTATAGATGAAGTCCGTTATGACAATGTCGGTCACTTTCTTGAACATTCCGGCCAAGGTCTCCCGTTGAGGTGTAAAAATCAGAATTGTGGTGGGAAATCTCGATGGAAATGCACAAAATGTAAGATTCATCTATGTCTTCAAAAAGATAAGAACTGTTTTATGAATTTTCATCGAAAATAATATTACTTATTTTTATATACGAGTAGTTATAACTTTTAGAGTAAAAAGATTGTTTCATATGTCTTAGATATAAATAAACGTTGGAAGTTTTATAATTTCTTAACTAATTTTTTTTTGAGTGCTGATGGGTACAAATGAACCCATACACTTTTTTCTTTACTGTAACGAAAAAAAAATTTAAAACCACAAAATCATGTTTATGTACACTAAAATAATAGATTACAGCCAGTAAAAATTTTTTTGCATGTACAAAAATAAATCGCCACTGAAAGGGTTAATATGTGTTAAAGCTTGATATATAGCGAATAGTTCTGCTGAGAGGATGCTTGTGTGGGATGGAAGTTTATATAGGAGTTCCTGCGATCACTATACGGCTGCTCCTACGACTATGGTCGTTTATAACTGTATCCGGGAATTTCCCATTTGTGAAAATCAGTATGTTCATAAGCTCACAACCATAATTAGATTCCACAAAAGTGATAAAACCTTTGAGGTCATACTTTAGTTGTCCTAACAGTGTAAAGTTTTGTCATGCATATGTGACGTTGTTCTTCTTTACTCAAGCATTGATCCTATCCATCTACATGTGGTGTCTATTCCTGTTTTCCCGAGGGATTAGTTACTGTCGTTAGGATGTCTAAATCCGTTCCTTTCTTTGAGGGTAAATCCCATTTTTTAACGGATACTTTATTCTCTTTTTCATTAAAAATTCAGCCAAATAAATTAGATCGAAAAGCTGAGGATAAAATGTCGACAAAAATTGATTTTATTTTTGAAATATGCATTTTTTTATTTAATTTGAAATACAATTGCTTAACCGGAGTTTTTTTTCCCGAGGTCGACTAGTATTCACAACGTGCGAAATACTGGGTTAATTTTTTTAATTCAAATACCACCTTCAATGCGTATAAAAAGTTGTTAGAATTTCCCGACAGCCGGTTTTAACTTCCTTGCATTAATTGTGCAACAATGTGACCTACACACTTTTATTTAATCTAAATTTAAATTTAATTTGAATATATTGGTTGGCCTAATTTTCGTTTCATTAAACATTTATGTCTATTGTTATAAGTGATAGCTATCCTTAACATAAAAAAATAGGTAGGCAAATAAATAGATTATGTAAATAAAGGCATGTCCGGAACGATCTTGAACGTTGATGCTTTCACATTAATTTGATATTGAGAATGTCTGTCTGTCCAGACTATTCAAATTTTAGTGATGTTGAAACTAAAAAAAGAAGAATCTTCCTAATATGTAGACTCAGATCATTAACTGAGTATTTTTACATGATATTTCTTCTATGAAGACATTTGCAAAAATTAATATTTTCCTTTTCCATACATTTCTTATTTTTTTTGTAGATCATTATTGTTTTTTCAGATATGATGGAAAAGAGTTCATCAAAAGGAAATAGGTACCTTTTTATAGGTGAAATTCCCAGTGATGAAACTGACTAAGAGTATGGGCGAAAGCTTATTTATTTTTAAAAACACAATCGCTAAAGAGTTCAAAAATATTGGATTTATGGTAAAAATTATCAACCAAATTAACCAAAGTTTTGTATGTAATTGATTGAACGTTTACTTTTACTTAGTAGAGTTTCTGGACACTCTGTATAGATACCTGATCCGAAAGATATTAACAAATACATCTTTCATTGTTCAAAAATTTTAATTGTTTGATGCTGAACATACATGTCAATCAAGCTAAGGAATTATGGCTTAAAATTATGTTTCAATGCGACTCAAATGGATTGGAAGAGGCTTTAGAAGTATTTTTCATTGAATTGATATATTGATGCAATTTGTTAGTGCCTTATAGGTACATGACTGCGCAGATTTAAGTACAACTATTTAATGAAAATTTTATACATTCGTTTCACTTTTTAGAAGACGATATGCTCGACCGCATCGTGCAAGAGTAATCAAAGACGTTCCATGAACATATTAACACTTTTGGCGCCAAAAGTCTTAAACTGACATTTGTATTTCATTAACCTTAGCAAAACATTAACTATCTTATGAAAATTTATGTTCCTCGAATAAGGCAAAAGAAATGAACTGAAAATCTGTTAACTATAAAAAGCAAATTTATTGTAGAATACCCTGTATTAAATGTACTAATTTTGAAAATCTATCACTAATTGCAACATATAATAATTATTTAAAGTAGTGCCGCCTACAGATATGGCCGAAAACAATAAAAATATTGCACATATTGCAGAATGCAGTTCAAATTGAAATAGAAAGTGTCATTAAACATGTGTACATTGTCAATTTATTAAATTGTATACGATTACAAATGGCTAGTCAAGTACAAAATGTGGGTAACTGACTCTGTATAACATAAATCTGTTTTGACGTAACCATTATTAAATTTTTGACAAAAAAAGATGAGAGGGAATTGAACAAAGAACAAAAGAATAATTATTTTTGTGAAATGAAAGTTTCATTTCAACCAAATTGGTTGGGAACAGCTTAAATGCTTAATTCTTCGATTATTTTTGGAAATATTGATAACAACCAGCTGCCAGACATATAAAAAGTAAACCCTTTATCTACATTCTCACATATACTTAATTCATTAATTATTTTATAAACTGCTAGGTGATAATAAAAATATTTTGAAGTTTATGAACTTACCAGTTGATTTAGTAGGAAATGGTGGAATGCTAGCTGGGTCAGTGGGAATTTCTTCGGCATCTTTCTCAATTGGAGGAATGTGTGCTGGCTTAGGATTTGGATATCCACCAACAAAAACTGGATTTTGGGGATTATTACCGTAGATAACACCAGGTTGTTGAGGAACCAAAAAATTTCCTGGTGGAGATCCTGGATTGATAAGGATAGGTTGTCCTTGGCCTCCTGCTCCGTAAAAGAGAATAGATGGCTGGATTCTGAAGCAACGATATAAACAATATATATTTTCATACAAGAACAGGAATATTCAGGAAGCGGCAAAATTGTAAAATGAGTACTCTTTACACTATTTTCCAAGCTTTCGGAACATATTTATTTCCATTTTCAAGGATAGCATTCGAGATTATATTACAAGTGGTTTTAAATCTCACCGAACACACACTCTCTTATTGACGATAACTCCGGACACTCGCATAAGACATGCCTGACAGTTTCATCTTCCTGTTCACACATATGCATAGAGGTGTGTCCACTAGCCCCATAGTATGGAGATGTTTCCTTAGTTGACAGTGGCCAGTCAGAAATCCTACTGTTAAACGTAGGTTTTTCCTGGTCATCGCCAAATATTTCTTCGGCGCCAGCTTCCCAGGGTCGCCCAGGGTGATCCTGGCAAGACTGCATCCTTTGATTCCATCCCATCTCTTAAGGGATTGAGCATAGGTGTAACGTTCGGCTAGTTCCGCAATTGTCGAAGTCGTTAGGCCGTAGGTGTCACTGGGTCCAAGAATTTTTAGTCCAGCGGCTTCCCTGGCTAAAGAATCGGCAATGCGATTTCCTTTACTCCTGTCGTGCCCTTTAACCCATCTCAGGATAATATTGTTATCTGCCGAGGCGTTAGCTAAATTTTGGTGGCACTCTAGTACTAGCCTCGGTATAACACGTTGCCTGTTCAAGGCTAATAGGGCTTGTCTACTATTAATGCAGATTGTTATGTTTTTGCCAAAAATTTCTCTTCTGGTTAGTTCTTTTGTGGCATTTGAGATACCAGCCAGTTCTGTTTGAACCACGCTGGTATTGTTTCCCATTCCCCACTTAATCCTTAGGCTTAGTGCTCTCGAGTAAACTCCACATCCTGAGCCTTCTTTCATTTTTGAACCATCTGTATATATGCGTATTGAATTTGCAGCATCTGGCTCTGTGTTCTGTTTTATTTGTATTTTGTAGGGTTTATTAAATAAAAATGCGGGTTCAATTGCATCATTGGCTGCCTGCAGCAGAGGTAGCGCAGTAAGCGCTTCCTGCCATAGGCTTAACCTGAATTGGCCCACTTCTACTTCGGGGTTTACACTAGCCGTGCGCAATAGTACCATGGCCAGTAACGCAACCTCCTTGATGTACAGGTCCAGAGGGGTCAGACCAGTAATTAGTTCCATTGCTATCCTTGAAAATGGAAATAAAGATATACCGAAAGCTTGAAAAATAGTGTAAAGAATAGGTACTCATTTTACAATTTTGCCCCAATATTCCTGCCCTTGTACATTATTATTCGGCAAATATCTACTATAATTATATTTTTATATCTAATTTAGCCTTTCAACTTGATTTGATTCAACATTATACTTTTACTTTCTCTTGTCTACTAATATTTCTTAGTATCACTGCTTTTCATTAATTCATCAATTTAACGAGTTAAATTACATTTTGACATGACATTTTATAAACTCGTTAAATTAAACTTTGACATGATATATTTTATAGACTTGAATATCAATAACAAAACGAAATAAATATTATGTAAGTCATAATGTTTCTAAAACTGAGAAGCATAAATTAAAAAAAATGTTCACCATACAAAAACTTTAGAAATCGAAATAATCTATTACTGGTCAACAAACTTAATTTGCAAAACATCAGGTGAAATTTTTATTTTTATTTTTTTTGTACGAATGGCTATGTGTTTCCAGATTAAGCAATATTATATGATTAATTTTACAGCTGGTAGTAAGTATTATCTATAAGTATTTTTAATCTTCATACATGTGAAAGCGATACTTTTAGTAGTCTAGTTTACTATCTTCCATACACAAATGACCAATCTGCAGCAAATGTAACCAGCAAAAAAGTTATTATAATTTGTTTTAATGCAATCACTTAAGGGATGAAACTTATTTGTAAGTATCCCACGGTATTTATACATACATTTGTTGCGCCGCTACTGATATGTGACGGATTGAAAAAACTAAAGAAGGTAAAAGTTTTTCCAAAATCAATTGCAAGAACGGAAAAACTTGACAAGGGATACGAATAGGTGCTTTAACTTCTGCAATTGATTTTGGACAAACTTTACTAAGTAACCATTTGAATGTGGTAAAAATAATTGCTAGTTTATTACTAAGTTATTGAAAAAACAAAAATATTATATTTGTACAAGAGAGTCAGTAGACTCCGATTCACATAAGAAGAACCCACTAGAAGTCTAGAAGTTGCTGTCGTACTCGCAGAAGCAGCACATAACAATATCTGAACATCAATATTGGACAAAGCCTTAGGCTTGGTTCAGATATTATTATGTGCAGCTTCTTCGCGCATACGACTGCAACTTCTAGACTTCTAGCTTCTAGTGGGCTCTTCTTATGTGAAACGGAGTCTACCTATACTTCAAATTTATTAGAATTTTCTGGAGCTTGTCAGGCTGTACAACAATCCAAATATACTCGAGACTACGGACTTCTGTTTCTGGACATACCCACTTTAATAATTTGAAAACTAAGAAGGCTACCGCAAATATTCTTTCGATTTTTAAAATTGAACTGCTTTGTCTATTTCTTAAGAGATTTGCATCAAAGTAAACAATTGTGTTGAATATTAATAAATTGATTGTATACAAAGAATGCATTTTATTTATCACACTATTCACTACTGTGTAACATTAAAAAAAACTAATAGGTTGGACAGTGCAAGGCGCCGTTGATAAAATTATATTTTAATTTCATATACCGTATATAAACTGTATCACGAAGTCGTGTTAATATACAGACAGAAACTAAAAATGTAAATAATTAGATCGGAAATATAATTTGCAGTTAGGTAAGAAATAACAGTTAGATATGAGGAAAGGTGACAGTATAGTTCCTTTCACGATTTATGAAACTGACCTGAAATGAGATGGGATAATTACATCCAATAAAGCCATAAAAGTATTAGCTGTGAAGGGGCGTATTTGTTTTTTTGGCGAATAATAAATTATTACCTGGAAACTCTACAAGACTTTTGGGTCATTCTTATTTTAAATACTTTATATTTCATCAGGTATTTATAGTGCGGCTCTGCACGGTTTTATTGCATCTTAAGCCTAAGCCAAGTCAAGTCAGTTTCTTAGTTCGTGATAATAGCCATACTACATATCATTTGGAGGTTTTGAATGAGTAAATTATTTTTTTTGTATTTAGGATATTTTTATCCTCTTTCTTAAATTAATCTGTCCCCAATAATATTGCATATTTAATCCCCTTTAGCTAATATCGTACCACGCTGAATCTAATATTAGTAGAAATAATCTCATTTCATCTCATCTGTCGTAAAATTAGTAAAAAATGTAGTGAGTAACATTTCTTCAGACAGTTGCATGGAACATGTTATTTAGGTGGAAAATTCTGAGAAGATACTAATGTTAAGCCCTTTATAATAGATTTAGATGAAGATAGTGATAGTGACACAGAACTGAATTTGGAGTAATCAAAAAATATTTAAGTTCTATTATAATACATTTATTAATTTATTATGTGCTGTAGGTCATTTCCGTTTAAATTTATTATATTTCATTATGGTGATGTTCAACTTCAACAAATCCAATTGAATTTATTGAAAAATAAAACTATTATTTTTGAATATCATTATTTAATTTAATTTGAACCTTTTTCAATCCAACCCTGTAACCATTTATTCCGCTTAAAGATTGGGATCCATCCATTCAACCCCTCCTCCCGTCCTTGTCACAGGTTGACACATTTTTAGAAACCCTCCCCCTTATGTGACGTCACACATTTTCCAATTTTATGCATGTATTTAAAAATAATCGGAAGAAAACAGGTAATTTCTTTTTTACATATTTTTATTAAACAATCTCTTATAAATTCAACATAATCTCATAGCGCGAGTGCCAAAATATTAAAAATATAGATCGAGATCGAAAATTTTTGGA
>CAJUYI010000014.1:433802-449227 GCA_910591695.1 Galerucella pusilla | reverse complement strand
ATTTTTATATTAAACAAAACCTGCTAGGCCCATGCATTTTATCATAAATACCTAAAAATTGCCTAAAAACGCCAATAATTAGAGAAAATCGGTAAATAATGTGGATTGTTTTAAATCGGTAAATAATGTGGATTATTTTCTATTCTGTCAGTTGTTGATGTGTTGCCAGTTTATACTGAAAAAGTAAAATATTTGTCAAACACTCTTTTCTTGTCGACATAACAATGAAATATTTAACTGAGACTCACCGAATTGAGATTTTAATGATGATCGGGTACGGGGACAACTGCAGAAGTCAAGTTGAAGTGGCAAACTTATTTAATCACAGGTATCCCGAATTGCCTAATATTTCACAAAGCACAAAGTACTGTGTCTAAAATTCATGCACAATTCAGAGAGCTTGGACATGTCAAACCATTGAAAAGAAAACCACACTTCGTTGAAGACGATGTGAGAGTGGATATTTTGTTAAGTGTCGAAGAGAATCCAACTTCAAGGTCCAACGTCAGATTGCCCGTGAAAATAATGTTAGTCATACAACTGTTCTAAGATGTCTTTATAAAGAAAAACTTCATCCCTACAAATTAACTTTTGTGTAGGAGTTAACAGAAGACGATCCAGATCGTAGAATGGATTTCTGCGAAAGATTGATGAATAAGCTAAACAGAAATGAGATAGCTCATGGTACCATTCTTTTTTCTGACGAATCAACATTCACATTGAATGGAGAGGTAAACCGACAGAACTGTAGATATTGGTCAGCAGAGAATCCTAACTGGATGCGTGAGACACATACTCAGTACCCTCAAAAGGTGAACGTTTGGGCCGGTATCATAGGCGACCATATTATTGGTCCTATATTTATAGATGGAAATTTGACAGCTGAAAAATATTTAAATTTACTTAGAAATGAAGTTATTCCTGCGTTGACAAACTTATATCCCAACGCAGTAGATCCTAGCTTACCGAATGAAAATGTTTGGTTCTAGCAAGACGGGGCAACACCCCATTATGCTTTAATGGTAAGAACTTATTTAGATGAAATCTTCCCCAATAAATGGATTGGACGAAGAGGTACTATTGAGTGGCCAGCTAGATCGCCAGACCTTACGCCGTTAGATTTTTTTCTGTGGGGTTATCTTAAGAACAAAGTATATGCAACACAACTAGCATTGTAGACCTCAAAGACAGGATAACTACAGAAATACGGAATATTTCACCTCAAACTTTAAACAAAGTTAAGAAGGAGTTCTATAGGAGACTGTGCTATTGCCAACAACTAGGTGGAGAACATTTTAAGCATTTGTTGGAATTGGTTCATTAAGAGGATCTCAAAAATATGCAAATATACAGGGTGTTTCATTTAAAAAAAACAACACCGACTATGGCATACTTGCGTGAATCACCCTGTACAGTTACATTTATGTTTACATAACGCACAGCTCAATGCAAAAGTTGACGTGTCTCGGCATTTTTTATAATTTTCTAAAATAATGACATGAAGAATATTATTCCATAAGTGATTTCCACACTGTATAAAAGTCATATCAGTTATTATTGGACTACTGAACAGCGTTCAACCACTACTATAGTTACCAGTTCCGTCTTGTTTACAGAAGCTCCCATTGGTTCAAAAGGTATTAAAATCATAAAAAGACCCAATAAATAATGATTATTATTATTTAGTACCCCATGACATATAAATATTGTTTTTACTTTACATTTACACTGAAAAATAATATACAGACTGTCCATTAATATGCGCAATGGCGTTCATTACTAAGTAGGTAGACATGGGATCGTGAAAAGAATGTATAGTTTTTGTATTGAATAGACATACCAATTTTGAATCTGCTTCATTTTTAATGAGGTTATTTGAACTCCATATAAAGTAACTATGACAAGAAATTAGTGAAGAGAAAAGTATATTCCTAATGGTATAAGTGTATCTATGGATTTATTTTTAATTTTAGAGTAAAGTAAAACAGAAATATATTAAATTTGAACTCCAGTCTGTATACTAATGTTCTGTGAAAATAAAAAGCTATTACAGATCAACTTGAAACTTGTACTGTGATTTGTGATAATAGTTTTTAAAATTTCAGATATTTTTATCCACAGACCCGGAACCTGCTTAGAGCAATAAACAAAAATAGATTCTACTTGTTTGTATATTGAGCAAAGCCAATAATCCAAAGCATTCCAAGCGTGAATACAGTTATTTAATTTGACACGATAAAACATGGTAAAATAAAACAAGTATAATTCAAAAATATTATATTTATATTATTAAAACTTTAAGCATATATACATAATATTTACATATTTTAATTATATTAATCCGATTTTAATACTGACGAGTTTTTTTGGGTTGCATAGAACAATATAGTTGGCGCCTGCCAGCAAATACCAAATCTCAAAATTATCTGTCATGTTTGGTCAGGTACGCAAAAGTTTCAGACCACTTCGTTTAAAGCTGTATCTAAACTGAATTTTTAATGTCGATGAGTCCCTGGACAATAATAAAGTTTTCGAAAAGAGTTGTCTCAACTAGAATGCTTTGTCGTGTTGGTTTCTGATTTAGGCAATGAAGCACCACTTTTTTATGTTCATTGGTGGATTTTAGATTGAAGAAATTACGCGTTTATTACTGTTCCATCAACCAAAATTGCAAACCATTTCACCTCTGCTTCGAGGTGGTGGATTACAGAATGACAGCTTAACCTCAAAAAAATAAAAATTTGAAGCAGTTATTGCGAATTATTAAAAAAATTGACGAATATATAGAAATAAATATAGAAATGTATAATAAAGTATTGGCTGCACTAAATAATATACTCCAATCTACTCAGCAGATTTAAAGACAATTTGTAACTAACTAACAACTATATATTGTCTCAAACATCTTCGTAACTAATTTCCAAATCACTTTGAGCATGCGCTATACCCCCTGGTCCAGCTATAGCAATAGCATCAGGCTCAAATAATATATCCACACTAGTTCCTTTACGCAAAATAGCTTTGGATACAGGTGTGGCCATTGCCCTACCATCAGCACCGGCAACGGATCTCGCTACTGGTTTTAGAATTAAAGTAGTAACATCATCATTGATTTTATCACTATTACGAAAGCGTATGACTTTATCCATTTGGATAGTATGTCCGTTTTTTATGTAGTTTAGAAGCGGATGAAATCTGTAAGGGGCTAAAGATGGTGGTTTTTGAATGTTTAGTTGAGAATTTTCAAAAAGCTGCGATTCTGTATTATTGATAATGTTATTAGTTTGAATTTTATTTATCACTACTTGGTTTTCTTTTGTACTTTGTGTTGTTTTAAGATTTTCTTTATTTTTTATATTATTCTGATCAATGATAAAGTTTGGAAAAGGAGAATAATTGAATATCTGATAAAATCCAGGTGATTGTAAATCTGGACGAGGTAGCCATCTAGGAAGACGTAGCTGAACTGGAATAATCGAATATCTGGAGAAATAAGAATAGGAAGTATTAATATAAATCAAAAGATTTTGGAAAAGTTAGTAGCGGTTAGTTACAGAAGAGAAAAATATTAGAAAAGGAGCATAAACAAACAAACTGGTACAAATTGCTTTAGTGCTTTTATTTTGTATAAAAAAAATATGTTACTTACATAGAAATATATATTGTTTACATGATATTGTCTACTTAAATACCTCAAAATGACTTAATAAGAAGACCTTTGCATTTTAAGCTCCTACGGTTTCTTTTAAGCAATTTTTATAAAAATAGTGAAACTATATTCGCCCAAAATGATTTCGTGAATCCTCAAAAAGTCGATCTCCCATTTTCCCTATGTACATATTATAAAATTTCAACATTATCCTTTATTATAATAAACTACAGGCCCCACAGCTACCACTTTTCCTACTCGTGATGGAGGAAATATAGGATCAAATCTAGTTTTATTGCCAAAAGTAGAATTGTTAACCAAATCTCCCAAGTTAATTGTTGGGTCAACAGCAACGACTTTGGTTCCGGAGCCAGCTATAGCGAGACTATCTGGTTGTGTATAAGCTACGCCCCCTGGTCCAACAATAGCGGTTCCACCGCTTCCTGCTGTCGCTATACCACCAGGACCTGCAATGGCAACTCCTCCCTTTCTTACTTTGAGTTTGTGAATGAAAACACCGCTTCCAGTGTTGTCTCTACTGAATAGTTTTTTGTTGTTATCGTTGGAAATTATTTCTTCGCTTTTGTCTTCTTCGCTTTCATCGCCAAATTCATCGGTATTGTGAGTGGGGTCTCTCGAAGGAGGAGATATAATTGTTGCAGAAGCTTTCAGTGGGAGTTGATTTTTTATCACTGTTAATGGCTTGGCATCTTTTTGAAAATCCGATGGAAATTTACTACTGTGTCTACCACTAGAAGAGTTCGTATTGAGTACTAAAGAATTTGATTTTCCTGCAACTTTGATTCGATCCCACGCTGTTCTGCCAGTACCTATATCATCGTCTTCTCTAAACTCCCTTTCTTCTTTACGAAGATTTAAGGTAAACTTCAAACTACTATCACCGGTTGCTCCTATGTCAATATTTTCAATATCTAAGTAAGTATTGTTTTGATTGTCACCGTTTATGGATATTTGAGGTGATGAGTTCCGTCCATCCACTTTCACACTTATCTTAGTGTCATCGGAAGTTTTCGCTTCTCTTAATTCCGATTTAATTTTGTTTTTTTCCCTTTTGCAAGGATTTTGATTTCCAGCATTTGGACCATATTCGATCATTGTGGTAATTGCATTATACATTTGGAGAAAAGGATCTTTTATAAATACTGGAAAATAATTAGCACCTGGCCAGTTCCAGTTTTGTCTTCCTGTTTCAGGACTAACTGCTGGATAAGGCATAAACACATTATAATCATTACTATTAATACTAGATCCTCCTTGATTTATCCCATTTCTGTTTGATTGAAGATAATTGTATAATTTTTGATTAGCATTATTTTCAATAGGTTGTTCATATGGATTGTAATAGCCTGGATAAGCTTGGTTTTGAGTATTACTAATAATATTCCTTATATTAGAAATAGTCTGCTTTTCCAAATTACTTAAATATTTTTTATCTCCCGTACCATCTCCTGTACCTGGTTTAAATAAAGATGGATTAGAATACTGCGGTTGGTATTGAAACCCAGCAGGATTTTGTAATCCATAATTTGGATTGGGAACAAGAATAGTTTGTTGGTGGACTATTTTTCTTTTGACTGTTTGTCCTGGGATTATATCTTCCTCGGATATCTCTGCATTGTGATTTGTTGAGGTTACTTCGTATCCTTGGATAGGAGTTAAGTCTTGCGACTGTCTAGTTGATATTTGGTAAACTGGAGGATTTTGTGAATCTTCTTGATTTTCTACTTTTTCTCTTTCTAGTAGTTCTAAAATTGGATTTGAAAAGGGGTTTACTGGAAATCGAAAATCACTACGTGCTGTCTCTTGTGAATATCGAGGACTATTTGGTTGTTCTTGAGATCTCGGTAAACCAAAAGTAGGTTTTTCTGGAACCTCTAATTTTTGTATTCTGGCATCCAAGCCATGTTTTTTGTTTACCTCTGCAATTTTTTCTAAAATATCTGTCGTTTTCTCTTTTATTTTCTTCGATTGATCAGTAATTGGATTTGGTTCGACCAAAACTTGCTTTGACGACCTAAAAAAATATATTTAATAAAATTTTGGACGTTAGATGGAATCTATTAACTTATTTTGTTAATAGTATTATTATATATTAGTAAAACTTACCCTAAAGAAAACAATGTAGATACTATTACTCTTCTCTAACTACACTATAAGTACTATTGTCACTACTTATAACCAAGTGAAGGAAAAATAGAAAAAGAGAACCGTTTCACTCCAACTAATCTAACAAGAAAAATTGAAAAAGAAATTACTAATGAAGTGAAAAACACATTGGTCTGGTATGTATTATTTTCAATTTTCTAATAAATGAAATTAGCAAACATTTTTTTTTATTATTTCTTCCTACAGCTACAGCTATTCCTACAGCTGCAATGGAAGTCTTAATGAATCTGCCACCTCTACACATATTCATACAAGGTGAAGCAAGATCTGTAATGCATAGATTAATAAATAGTCAGCAACACATAAGCCAAGCGCATAGTGCTGACAGCTGGAAGCTAATGGAGAATCTAAAGGCGGACTATGTAATGGAACAGCCCATCGATGCAATAGCTATGAGATATAGCTTCGATAGTAAGTTCAAAGTAACTATACCAAACAGGGAAGACTGGAAAAAAGGTGTACCCAGGCGTAGGAGCCGATATAGTAGGGCCAAAGCCTTCCCAGTAAGCCTATTAAGGAATGTGACAATTTCCAAGGCGGAAATGACGGCGATTCACCACTGTGTGGAAGAATTTAAAAGGCAATTGCCATCTTTACAGACAGCCAAGCAGCGCTAAAGACACTCAACTCCGTAGAGGTCAAATCTAAGCTAGTATGGGATTGTGTGCGGGCCCTAAACACACTGGGTGAGCGAAGCAATGTTACGGTAGCCTGGGTACCGGGGCACGAGGGTCATAAGGGCAACGAAAAAGCGGATTAAATGGCCAAACAAGGCTTATAAATGCCACTCGTTGGGCCGGAACCCTTCAGCGGTGTTGCAAAACCATAACAAGAATAGAAACAAAGAAGTGGGTCGCTCACAAATCTCTGAAATGGTGGAGGAACTCACCAGGACAGAAGCAAGCGAAACAGTTCATATTAGAATACTTGCCAAAATTTACAGCAGATCTGATGGCGAAAGATAGGAAAACTGTCAAAGTTGTGAACAGGGCATTGTAAGCTCAATAGGCATTTAAAGCTGATGAGATTGACAAACGAAGATATATGCAGGCTTTGTCACCTAAAAGAAGAAACGGCAGAACACATCCTATGTCAGTGCGATAGCCTGCCAAAGCAGTGTATGCTCTGTAATTCGAGAAAATTAAATTTCAAAAAATTTCAAAACACTAAATGCCACTATTATTTTTTGACTTTATGGTTGAAAATAAAAAACAATGATCAACTAAGATGAAAAAGCTACATATAGGCTACAGAAATTTGTACAGAATAAACATCGCTGAAGGAGCTTTTGCATACGATTTGATTATTATGACTGGAACAGAGAAGGTCCTACAACACAACTTGACGCATGAAATAAAACTTTAAAAGAAAATGGGATGATCTTAAAAAAACAAATCAAAAGTGATGCACATATGTAGAATCAGTAAAGACAGGCCCTTGTGCCAGGAATAGGCAGTCCCCAACCAGTCTACGTCTGATCTAGAGACATACTGCCTAAATGCTGACTCCTGGACAGTGGAAGTAGTTTCGTTGTTCTTTTGTTAAGATATTCTTGCTTTATACTCCCTTTTTGTGGCATGAATACATCTTTACACTTCAAAATTAAGTCGATAGGTAGCCAAGTGAAGTTGAAGGGTTAATAAAATGAATAAAAAAAGGCATAGAAAATCGTTTAAATCGCTCTCGAAATATGCTGGAGAATATTTCATTTTGCATTTTAGTTTAGGTGAAATCTACACTTTTTGTTCTACTAGTTTAGTAGTACAAAGATAAGAATAAATATAGAAAATCATTTTATCAAGAGACTATCTATTGGGAAGGGAAGAATATTGATAAAAAATTATATTATGTGTTGGAGTTAAATAATTTTGTAGTTGAACCAGACCAAATTTCAGTATATAATTCCGTTGAAAAACCATACTACAATTTGAAACATGAATTGTTACAATATTAGTAAACATTAACACTATAGCAAGCAATAAAAAATCAAAAATACTCACTCTACAGATTTTTCGGCGTTTTTTTCAACAATCTGTGGCCTGCAGTATACTTCAGTCAGGAAAACTATCTAAAAATTAAAACAAAAATAAAATTAAAATACATAAATAAATACATCTGCTATTCAGAAAAACTAATTCAAATAACAACCCCAACTATTCCAATTATCTCTAATAATTCCTTCATTAATAAATACACCGCATGACCCTACAGCTTAGGCCATATGAAAATAAAACAATTCTGTAGCTGTCCTCCAGCTTAACCAGGCTGCGTTTGATACCATCCCATTCGTCTCAAAGTGCAAAATTTCGAAGACCCTTATAGAGGATAGGGTTTTAAATTAAACAATTACTAACCTAACACCTTTCGGTGCATCAAGCCCCATTACTACTTCCTTGTACACTCTAATGTAATATCTAAAGGTCTAACGCCTGTTCTATACATTCCAACCTTGGGGTACTTTATTCCCTTGACTTTCTAGCATCCATAACACATAGAAACACTTTATTTTCCGTTTTCCCTCTGTACGGTTATCTACATCCGATATTTTTGGTGTAGCCACTTAAATAGTTGGCCTCTAAATAATTATATTATACAATGAACTAACCATCTTGAACAATGTGGCCTAGAGCAAGATTAGAATATTTCCCTTGTACATGCAGTGCAAATTACCCTGAGTTATATCACCCAAGAAAGGAAAAATTAGAACCATACCTCACTTTTTGCAGCATGGTAGTGACGGCATAGAGCTAAAATCTCTAGATCTCTGAGTGACGGTGATAGGTAACGCAAAAACGGTTACAGATAAATGGTAGAGGTGACGGTTACAAGGTGAAGTCCCCAACCCAAAAACTAAGGTGTTCATTTTAAAAAAGGATGTTCAATGTGTGTAAAGTAAAGTTCAATAATTATGGATTTTAAGCATTTCCTTACTGGTTTAAACAAGTGCATTTAAGTGTTAAACGAGATTTTGTAGTTGTTTAACAAATATCTGTGTCATCAACTTCTTCGTTACAAGTAATACTTCCCACGAATCGTTGAATTAAGCAGGCTCTCCGCAAAAATTCTAACGTGAACTATAAATAAAAACATTTGTTAAAAATGCAAACAGTAAAAACTGCTAACATCTACCGGTTTACCGTTACCAATTTGGACAAATTTACATAACTGGGTTGTGCTAGGTAGGCAGTAAAAAATTTAAAAAAAATATCGTGAGTACATCAACGATTATAAGAAGAAAATTACTGTTTAACGGCTGTTTGGTATCGTAGTAGCTTTTTTGCTTTGTGGTTTATAATTAAAATAACAGTAGAGTATGCTTGTTAAATGCATGCGATAATAACGAAAGATGACGGCCACTGCACCAAGGCAACTTATCTCTATGTAAAGAAACGGACTCAAAATACTGTATATTCGTTTTTATTGCTATACCTTACTTTCTGATTCCGTTAACTTCATTTAAAATAAATCTTGTTCGGATTTCTGCAGAAGCAGAAGGGTTATATTTCGGGGTATTTTGAAACAAGTTTCATTAATTAGTGAATCATTTCTCCAGGACGTGAATTTTTATGAATAAAAAGTTAATTTCAACCAAAATATCCTAATGCTCAGACATTTTTTCGCAGATGTCAAGATGATAGTATCATACTATTATAACGCCTTACAAATTTGAAAACTAATTTTCAAAGAGTAGACTGTTCACTGAGAAAAAACATCTACTTCTCGTGCTATATGCCCCTGCAGACAGGCAGAACATAATTCTGGACTGAAATCACATTAATACTAATAATATCCCAACCCCGTTTAACTTGGAACAGTAATTCATTTTCTGCAGGGGCACGCTTTACTTAAACATGACACAATTCTTACAGGAATCTGTAATTGAGCAAATTTTTCCACAGATTTATTAAGGGTGCTTCAAATTTTATTTGGAAACATTTTTTATCTAGCAACAAACTGGTACAGACATTTTTCTGATTCATTTATTCAAATAATATTTAATAATTACTGTGGTATCTGTATTATTTTGAAACATTTCTCCTAAACGTTTAACTTTTAATATATGACATTCAAATTAATTCTAGGTACTCGATAAAAATTTATACATATATTATTGTGCTCTATTTATAAAATTAAAAATATCTATGAATTATTAGCTTTGTACTTTCCTGGTGAAGCTAGTAGTGAGGCGCGCAAGCTGTGTGATTCATGTTTACAAATATAAAATATTTCCTATCCAACAGGAAGTTTTATGAAAGTATGTAAGTATTCATTCTATTATTACACTTAGAGCACCGTTACTTGGTGATATGATAATTCGATCGCGTTGTTCATTAGAAAATCTTTTTAGTTCACAAATTTAAACAAGTCATTCCATATCTAACAGTCTAATTGTAAACCTTTTTTACTTTCTTACGAGGGTAGGATGAAATATACTCAACAATGAATATCGATTTGCACTTGACTATCAACAAACAATATAGTTGACCTTGACCTTAGTCGACATAGAAACTGACTGATTTACAAAAATACATACAATTATATGCACTTTAGTTTCGAGTTAATTACAACTTTCAAAAACATGTCGACCAAAAAGTAGTTAATTTAATAAAAGTAAACCAGTTAACACTTAACCTAGGTGTACTATGAGAACTTTCACTCATAATACGATTATAAAAAAATACATTTGAGAGACCCCTAGCTGCTTTTTTAGTTATTTTCCATTCAATTCGATCTCTTCTACTTCTATTCCAGTCCTCTATTCTTATCTGTCTCAAATCTTCTTCAAAGCATCCATTTCTTCCTTTTTTCCTTACAACCTTTACTTCCTTGAAGAAAATTCTTTACATACCTTCTGTCATTCATCCTGACCACATGACATAACCAACGAAGAATTTGTATTTTACTTTTGATTTTTACTTGTAATGAATGGTGTCTCATCATCCATATACATTGGATTTAGTTTGCTCTTCTTCTCCTTCTACACTTGCTCGCATCCTTAACTCCACTGTAAATTTTTCTGAAAATATTTCGCTTCCTGCCTTCCAATTTAGGTACGTTTCTTCTTTTTGTTTAGTTTACAAGCTCCATTTTTGTATGATTGTTCTTAATAGTATTTGTTGCTTTTATTCTTTATTTCGATTTTATCATATTTTCTAGGATTTCTAAAGCTCTGCTAGCTTTCATTATAATTGTGAATATTTCAATGTCTTCATTGCTTTTATTTGTGACTGTTACCGACATGTATTCAAAATATTACTTACCGTTCATTATTATCTAAATTTAAAACTGTGAAAGGATGTATTGTAACCATCCTTACCCTCAATATAACAGCCCTAGCATAGTTAGTGAAAATCAAAACAAGGAGCTGTGAAAAAATGTGAACATTCAATATAAAGTGGTTTTGTCATATTAACTCAAAAAATGCAGAATTACGGAAACCTTCAAATTGACATCCTGCTTATAAACATTAAATTATCTATTAATGAAATTTTGTATATTGTCAATGATTAAATTAATATTAATTATATAAAAGGTATTAAAAGATATATTAAGGAACCATAAAAAATTTAAGGAATTGGATGATTATTATATTTAAATAATACGACATGGAAACATCTGTCCAGCCAAATAAATAAATAAACTTTGACATTGTTTATGCTGGCATCAGATACGATTGTTTACCCTTCTAGTGTGTGCATTCTTCGGAGGTTTAGCCAATGAAAAAAACCTTAATATTTCTTAAATTAAAAAATTTTACATTATCTCTTCTTTTCCCCAAATAATTTTAGAATGTGAATACTGAGAGTCTAATTGAAAATTTGATTATTTGAGTAAATTTGAAATTACTTATACGAGCTTTTAAAAAAATTGTAATACATTATTTATCTTTTATATCATTCAAATAATTTAATCATAACTTACATAATAATCACTAAAATCTACCAAAATACTTCAATACGAAACCACTAAACGCTCTTTATTAAATTTTTAACTTTTAAACACACATTTATTTTCACGAAATCACAAATAAAAACCCGCCGCTCCACTTCACCAAATTTCCTCAAAAATAATCTTACCATTAAAATACACCATTTCCCTTCGAAACCCATCGCAACAAGCTGGTGAATTGACTTCAGTTGACAAGTTCACTAACTACATTAATTCATGAAGCTTCCGATTACGTTGAGTTGACTGTCTAGCGGCAATGGCTGTCCTGCCTTTTTAACTCTTCTTCCTACGGAGAAGACGATTTTGGACCTTCTTCGACGATGGTCAACGGTCCGCGTGTTGTGGGAAGTGTCAAAGACGTTAATAACGAGAATTTCATAATTATTTCGGTTAACTGGAGCATTGCATTATACAAATTGTGTAATTTCTTAAGCTGTGAATAGCATTAAATGAAATGTTTTGTAAATTATTCAAATTTACATCTTGGATATACCTACATATCATATAGTTACAAAAAAAAGAAATAACTGGCTTATTCGTATGCCAACAACGCTATTTTAAATTTGTTGATCTATTTATTTGCTTGTTAACTAATATTTATCGTACAAGCTTTCGATAGTTTACATCTATTTCATTTTCAGTTTTCACTTCAAGCAAATGTTGTGATGAAGATGAAGAACCTTTAGAAATAGAAGTAAATGGCATGAATATTTCATTTTCCATATATAAATAGTACGAAATATCTTGGTACGTCTCTGGATAACAAAAATAACAAAATTTTCTTTGTAAAACTAGAAATTGTGAACATCTTTTCAAGATTAGAATTAGTTTAGTTTGAGCCAATAAAAAAAATTCAACAACTACAATTTTAAATTCCTTTTCATCTATTCCTATTTTCCCTTCATTCAAATCTGCATATTATATTAGAGAAGAAAAATATTATTTAACAGTTTTACCGTTGGTGTATTCTTCAGCGGTTGTATAAGATATACTGCTTTTCGAGCATCCTGTACTTGATCTTCCGGTCGTTGACTTGCAATGTCAAGGTTTCCTATAGAGGCAAGGTAAACATGACTCTTCTTGAGCTGCTGAATATCGAGTCACCCTGAAACGTGTTGCTGAAACAGTGACGTACAAGAAACTTATCAATCTGAAGATACTTATTGAATAAATAAGTTGTTATGGTTGAAATAATACCCTTCTTGGTGTGCGTCATCGATTGTTAATATCTTTCTAACACATCCTAATCCTAATCCTAATCCTAATCAAAATATCACAATAATGAACCGTTTAAATGTATTACAAACGTTAACCCTAATCTTTGACTTACAAAAATTTGATTGGTTGATGTTTAGATTACGCTCAAGCTCAACCTATCAATCGAGAGTTTAAAATACTAAGAAGGCGTTACTTTCGTAGCGGCAATAAGTCTTACGTCTTTTTCTACTGTCACACTGACAGTTCTTGACAGGTCTGTACGTTGTTGTTTACGGTCAATTATTACTTATGAAAGGTGAATATTAATCTTATTGTTTTATTTATATGAATAATACAAAAATATACATGAATACACGGAAAAACATCAGTATTTTGTAGTTCTCAAGTATTTTCAGTTAGAAAAAGAAGTTGGTAATTATTAATTGCATAGCCTTTCCGAATTTGGCTAAATACAATCCTAATGATCTTATTTATCAAATTTAAGGTTAGCTATATGTCAAAATAGCAAATAAAATAAACGACATGCCGAAAACATATACGTCTCGATCGATGACGCACACCAAGAAGGGTATTATTTTAACTATATAGATGTATCTCGAGTCATAATCCATTATCCGCAACTCTAAGATGAACTGGGTGAGGCAAAAAGTACAGAAAAAGATGAATGTCGTAGTTTTTTAATAACCAAAGATGTATAGTACCTTCAATAGCCTTCTTGGTGTATCGTTTTTGACGTATATTCGGGTTTTGAGTACGTCGTTTATTTTATTTGCTATTTTGACAAATCGAGGGCTACACGGTATTACCTCGTAAGTGACATTTTTTATTTATACTCAGTTATTCAATTATTTCGCTTTAAAATGTGTGTCGCCACCTATGTCGCACTACATTGCTTAGAGCGAAAAACTTTTAACAAAATCATATTCTAAAATATCGATTCCAAGTACTTGGACATAACTTTAAAACACTTTAAAGTACAATACATGCTTTGTTACTTACGAGGTACTGCCGTGTGACCCTCGATATAGCTAAAAACTTAGATTTAATAAATAAAATCATCAGGATCGTGTTCAGCCAAATTCGAAAAGGATATGATATTAATAATTACCAGCTTCTTTTTTTTTGCTGAAAATACTTGAGAGCTTTCAAAATGCTGATGTTTTTCCGCGTATCTGGGCCTTATTTTTTTAAATTAAATAAATATAGCAATAAGATTAATATTCCCTTTTCATAAATAATAATTGACCGTAAACAGCAAACTACAAACCTGACGAGAACTGTCAGTGGGACAGTGAACAAAGACGTGAGACAATACCAAATTTCAATAACAAAGGTACGTCTGCATCCTATTTTGGATGATGTAATTTCTCCCGATTGATAGGTCGCGCTTGCGCGTATTCTAAACATCAACTAATCAACTTGTTTGAGTCAAAGATTATGGTTAACATTTGTAATACATTTAAACGGTTGTGATATTTTGATAAGGATTAATCACAGAACAGCCTTTTTTCCATTTCTTCCAACGTAATGTGTAGAAGGACATTAACAATCGATGACGCACACCAAGAAGCGTATTATATGAACTCTACAACTAGTAAATGTATTTTCCTACGACCACATAGGAAAGTGACATATATCGCACTGACTAGTTCTATGGAAAGTGACCTTTATTCATACGCGTACGGAAAATAGTAGTTTACCTAACTAGTGCGGAAAGTGATACTTTTCCGCACGCTATTGCATTCCGCTAAAGCGTCGTTCGGCCAGCAATCGCGTGCGGAAAAGTCACTTTACGCACGTGTTAGGTACACTATTTTTTCTACTAGCATGCGGAAAGAACCCAAAAGTAATCATAAATCAACATTTCTCATTATATACATATCAACAAATTAATTATTATTATTTGACATTCATTTGATGAGGCTTATACCAGGGCCATCAAAAAATTATTGAAAAATAAGTTTTTTTTTTATTAAAAATTATAGCAGCATTATAATAAATTTATTAATTTTTCAGTCATTTGGTAAACTTGGATATAAAAAATACATATTTTGAATATTCAAATGTCAGTATATTCCTCAAATGTCAATAAATTTACTTTCCGCACTAGTGCGGAAAAGTGACTCTTTCCGCACGCTTTTTAGTGCGGAAAAGATTCACTTTCCGCACGTTAGTAGAAAAAAATCTTATCCGTACGTGTGCGGATAAAAAAGCTGTCAAATTGAATGTTGAAATGCTAGTCTTTTTACTCCGCAAATTAATATGTATATGTGAAATGCTTATTTCCTAAGTTGATTTGTCCATATAATAATATAATATAATCTATTTATTTCATTTGAAATTAAAAAAAAAAAAATACCGAGCCCGGACTCGAACCACCCTACTGCTTGTCAAAAATCGAGCCCACGGATGCCTAGACCGC
>CAJUYI010000014.1:405707-421303 GCA_910591695.1 Galerucella pusilla | reverse complement strand
TCCACTTGACCATACTTCTTCGTCTTCGGTGAAAGTCAATCAAAATGGTAACGAATATTCATATACAATTAAGGAAAACAAAGCAATTGCTCTTGAACCTTTACCGATAATTCCAATAATAGAAACGACAACTTTGAATGGTAAACCAGGTCAGCCAATCCTTATAAGTGAGATTAAGAGTGATGATATTATCGAAAACAAAAAGGATGAAGTTCAAGGTTTGTTATATCATTTATAAAAGTATTTTTTCCACAGAGTTCTCTAATATATTCAAATTTTGAAGTGTAAGATTCTTTCGCTGCTTTAAGCAATTTTTGGTAGGAGAAGAACAGAGTAGGTTGCGCAGCTGACAATGATAATGACAAGTTGCCCAGGGGAAATATTGTGTTCTAGCTCTAGCAAGTCAACCGAATATCTCCAAACGGGATCACTTGAACTGAAACCTGACTAATTGAATCTGCAATTGGATTGAAATGATTGAGTGAATATTTTTATATTTATTTCTCTCTTATCATTTCAAATAATGAATTTTGTGGTTGTCTTATGATGTAAATTTTTAGATAAAGCTGATATGAAATTGATGGAACCAAGCCAGTCTCCGCCGAAAGTAGATGAAGAGAAAATGAAACTAGAGAAAATGGAATTGAAGGAGCCAATTCGTTACCAATTAAGAGGAGGACAAATCTTGGAACATAAGCTAAGAGAACATTATCAAATAATTCCTGGCTTTAGATTGATTCCTGCTAATGATCTTATACTGGAATATCCTTATTTTTATCCTTACGTACATGATCAAGCCTATCATTATATCCGCATTTAAGGTTATTTTAAAATAATCTGTATTAACGTTTAAATCATCTTAGAGCTTGGATAATTTCGTTAACAAATATTCAACTGTTCCAAGTGGGAAATACGTTTTCCAATTTTTATATTCGATAAAAACGACTGATTATTTTATTGGGGGAAAAAGAATTAGATCTACATTAAATTCTGTGAGATATGGGAAAGCCTGGGTGGCAAATAAAAATACCTACATCTTTTATTTAAGTGTTTTATTTTATTTATAAACTCCTAAAAAACGTTCTTCGCGTACATAAATTACATGAAATAGCTAACATCAGTCGATTTAAATAAAAAATTAAAAGCATGGAAGGGATTTATTAGTAGAGCACATTTATTCTATAAAAAAATGCAGCTTCAGTTTGGATTGAAACAAAGCAAGTGACTATAAGAGCAAATAAAATAATAGAACTCGGGGTATTCTTGAATTGTATAGAAAATTACATCTCAAGATCCCCAATTAATTAGGAAAGGGCATGGATTTCGTCCGAAAGACTCAGCTCAAAAATCCTTTCATACAATTATCGAGCAAGCATAAAATCTGCACAATTGTTACTTGAAGTGAGATTTACCCACAATTCTAGTTGGGAAAACAACTTTGCTTAAACATCCGGACAATAGCCACAAGAAGGTGTGCAACAAATTTAACTGAATTCACCTGGAAACACTTATAGACTCATACAAAGCATTCTTGCAGTCGACCAAGCTGCCAAAGAAGCCCACCTAAATAATCCAACAATAGTAAATAAACAGCTGACTAGTCAAAGTGATCTGAAAGCTTTTTTCAAAAAATCAACAAGAGGTGTTTGGCAAAAATTGTGGATTGGATCAAAGGCTAAGTTGAAACAAGTAAAGCTTGATGTTTCCCCATAGTTTCACGCGGAGGCAACAGGTAATATCATCACGGCTTAGGATACAGGAGATATACACACGAATATCTCCTGAAGAAAGTAGAAGCCACAATATGTAGTGTGTGTTAAGTGTCAAACATTTTCTTGAGTGTCCTAAATATTGTTATGAGCGCAAAGTATGTAATTTCAGCGAATATTTCCCTCATGTGTAAACATCCCATGAGAAGAGTGCAATTATCGATTGATTACAGCGGTAACTGCACTGTAGAAACCCACCTTCGGTGTCGGGCTCATGCAGTTTTTAGACATCACGCTGTCAGGTAAAAATATCGGTAATTTTGATGCACTTGTGCAATTACTTCCAATAACCTTATAGAACTGTTAGGAGACTCCTGTAATGTCATGAACTTAATTACGTTCCTGAGTTTGTTCAGCCATCCTTTGCCGTTACGTTATACATTGTCCATCTTGATCTCTCATTCATGAAATGGATGAGACGGAATTATGACGCATTAACGTATTTCTTAGCTTATGTCCACGTCAATTTTATTTGTCACTTTTGACAGTTCAATTGTCATATTTTGAAAACAATTAGGCAATCCCATGGAGCTACTATTAAGAGGAGATGACACAGTCGACTATCTTATAATAGGAAAGTGGTATCACATGAGTGACATTGTAATGTGAGCAATATGGCGTCGTCGGCAGAGCCGGACTATTTAAATTTTCAATCAATAAACATATATTCACTAGTGAAATTGATAATATAGAAACACTGTAGGTATTTTGTTGGCTGCCAAGAACCTCTTTTTACAAATATCAACAACATATCTCTTATTGATGGAGTTCTAAGATATCTACAAACATTAAATATAATATGAAGTTGAATAAAACTTATTGGAGCACAAAGAAATATATTCCAGTACAGTCCTTTCGATTGTTTACTAACCTATAATATGTTGTTCCTGATGATTTTTTCGTATTTACACTGTCTCTACTTGTACAACTTCGTGAAGCACAAGAAAACATTATTGTTCAATTATTAAAATAGAAAAAAACGACCCTAACAAAAAGAAAATCCAAAAATACCCAATTCACATCCACAAAACAATACTAATGTCAAGTTGACAGAGAAGTGGAAGTAAAATGGCGAAACCGATACCACTTTTATGATAGGCGTAGCGACTCCTCTCAATACTAGCTCCATGGGCAATCCATTGATCTGTCAAAATAAATTCAATATGGCGGCGACGGTCAAACAAATAACAAAGTTGTGTTTGAGTGTTTGTTTATCCATTGGTTTTCTTTCTGTTTTTTGGCTGTAAATTGTGATTTTTGAATAGTAAAGTGTTTGTCTTGTGAAATGCCTTCGATATGTATTGTGGTTGGTTGTGGAAGCCGTTCTAATCGTGATGAAGTTTCGTTTTATCGCGTTCCCGCACAGACAAAACACAGGTTTTTAACGGAGAAAAACGATTTGACCAAACTTCGCAGGGCTGCATGGATTGCGGCAATAAAGAGAGACGATCTGACCGAATTTATATTGAAACACCAGAAAGTTTGCAGTAGACACTTTATAACTGGTAGGCTTCTTATCAAATATTATCTTGAATAGCATATCAACTCTTCTAGCTCCTAGACTCCTAGTATACGTAATTTGTACTCAAGTAGGTATTAACTTATTTTAGGCAAACCTGCTGCCGAAGATAAAGACCACTCTGACTGGGTACCATATCAACATATGGGACATGTGTCTCAGAAAGTAAAACAAAGGGCTGCAGATGTTGAGAGAAAGAATCGCAGAGATAAAAGGACGAAACTGACACGCATAGGTCTGACACGTTACTGACTTCAATGTTTGACCGTCGCCGCCATATTGAAAAGATCACGTGGTCTGGATTGCCTAATTCTTGATCTAATATGTCATTCATTATAATTTTGAGGTTTAGTGTAAAATAATATTCAACTATTATAAGACAATCGTAAAACAGCAAAATACGTCACCGATCATGACATAACGGAAAAGGATGGTTGAACAAAGTCTATCATTCATGTTCTGTAAAAAACAGCTATGTAAATTGGAATTATTGTACCAACTTATGCATATTTGCTAATTACCTCGGTGTTGAAGCGAATTGCATAAATATTTTTTCTATATAATCCATTTAAATGAAAAAAAAGCATTCTTGAGGCCACCTTACTTGTGAGAAAAAAATGTTTACTTTCTACCACTCACGAGGTAAACTAACCCATTTGCTCCATACAACCTACCAACAGAGCTCACTTTTAAACCTCCGTGGAAGAGTCGAATCGATCCTTTTCCACGGAAGTCCAAGACAAAGTTCCCAGCTTGTTCTCTTAGAATCTTGCGCACTATTGTGCTCTTTACCATAACTTAGGTCACCTCTAACTATATATTAAGGCAGAAATAAAGTACATCGAAAGAAAATAAAAGGAGACCAAAAAGTATTTTTCTTCCAGAACTACTCAGCTTTTGAAACTAATGAAATTCAACCAAAATTCAATTTAAAATTCGAGAAATGTATACGCATGGAGGTCTTGTGCTTTCTTTCCATTCCAAACAGAGCAATCCTTAGTAATTCTCAGGATTATTGGCTCAATGAGTAAAAAGAACACAGCTTTACTAAAATTGGAGGAGCACTAGAGACATAGTGTGAACTGAAAATTAAGAGACCCCATTATATGTTGTATGTCTGGATCCCTCTGGCCATTCTGGCATGGAAGGAAACGAAAAGGCATACTCTCTTGCAAGGGAGGGCGCTACAAGTGTTTCTATCGGGCTAGAACCTACAATTGGCATCTCAATAAGTTTTTCCAAACAAACTCTAAATACCTGGACAGCAAGAAGAGCTTTAGACTTCTGGCATAATTTACCAGAATTGGTTCATTCAAAGGCTTTTATACATCCTTCGAAGAATGTCTCCGAACAAATGTTAGACTATAGCAGGCATGACCTACGTTGTCTAACAGGCCACTGTCATCTGAATCATCATATGCCGAAACTTGGACTGTCGGAAGATCCGACTTGCCATCTTTGTCTGGAAGATGATGAAACAGCAGAGCATATTATTTGTGCCTGCCTTGCCGCAGTTAGAATCAGGTATCTGATGTTTGGCAGGGTCTCTCTCTCGCCCTCGGACCTGAAATATCATTCACCGAATAAACTTATCGGCTTTGTTGAGAAGCTGAATTTGTTTGGTGGAATCTGAATAGATGTGAGCCACAATAGACTTTTGCCAGTCGCAGTGGAGGGCCTTATAGACCCACTCACCACAAACCTAACTTAACCTAACCTATTGTATATGTTG
Source organism: Galerucella pusilla (assembly GCA_910591695.1). NCBI lineage: Eukaryota > Metazoa > Arthropoda > Insecta > Coleoptera > Chrysomelidae > Galerucella > Galerucella pusilla. Next base: position 416,283 of record CAJUYI010000014.1, on the reverse strand, counting down.
TTCAAAATATATTACTAGATCAAAATAAATATACATTTTCATGAATCTTCTTCCTTGTGAGTAAGAGAGTGTAATTAGTAATGTTAACATAATAAGATCAGTAGTTGATTTACTCCATAAAGATCATTTGAACTTAAATTTCTAAACTTAAATAAATAAATTTTACGTTTTTGTTGAACTGCTTGGCCAAATCGTCGTTGCATCAATTTCAGTAGTCGTTTCTTCCGTTGTTGCATCATCAGTGGAATCTTCGATTTCACCAATAATTGTATCTTTTTCAGAATTAAGCTGTTCAGTTTTAAGAATTAAATCTGCTTTATATTGATCACTAGGTCCTGGAAACCTAGAACTATACGGCAACAAATCTACCGCCTGAACATGCGCCCTAACAGACACTCCAGGTGGCACAGAGAGATAGGTATCACCTACGTTAGTAAGTACAGTGCCTTGACATCTGGGACAATTTTTAGTAGAACCCCCAATTGTGATAAGAGGACCATCGTCACTGTCTTTATTTCCATACGTTGGTTTTGGTCGACCAGTTTCACTTCCAAATGATCCAAAATCGTCGTTTTCTTCTGAAGCTGATGCTTCTGGTCGTCCAGCTGGTTTTGATTTATCTATAACCGATACCATTCTACAACTATATTTTTAAATAAATTATAAAATTACCTGTTGAAGGTCTTGTGGAAGATGGTTTTTTTCTATTCCCACTACTTGGCTTTCCAAAACGATTATCAGTGTTTCCATATTCTTCTCCAGACTGATCTTCAGAAGTAGTGTCTTTCGGGGGAATATACTGATTAGATGGCTTCGACGAACCGTTTGAACCATCTTTTGATCCTACATTACCATGTTTGTATCCATCATTCCCACTTCCTCCTTTTCCACTTACTCCTTCTCCACTTTCTTCCTTTTTACTTCCTCCTTTCCCAAATCCTTGTTTTCCTTGTTTCCCTCCATTATCAAAGAGGTCACCAAAATCAGTGTCGTAACCGGAATCATCATCACCAAAAGCAGGTTCAAATGGTTTCTTATTGTCTGGTTGTTTATTGCCAAAATTGACAGAAGTTCCTGAAGTAGGCCTGCTTTCACCAGGCTTAGGTACTTTACCAAAATCATCTTCACCTATTATATCATCATCTCCAGCAGTATCCCCTGTTATATCATCAGGCTTAAAAGGACTAGCACCAGGTCTAGTATTAGGTCTAGCACCAGGTCTGCCACTAGGTCTAGCATGACCAGTTGCAGCTGTATCGAAAACATCTTTGTCATTATAATCGTAAAAATCTGCGGGGATGATGTCTGGGTGATTGAATGGAAATACAGTAGGCAGATGCGGGCCTTTTACCGTTTTAAGCACTCTATATCCAGTTTCAGGACCTGCTATGTAGTGGACTGAGTGCTGAACTCCCTTATCATCGAGATAAGTGTACGATCCTCTAACGTGTCCTGTAGAATCACTTGTTTCCGTACGTCTTTGATCTGGACCAGCAGAAACAAATCTTAAACAAATTTCTCATATTATCAAATAATTAAAACTGGTGAAGTAACTTACTTGTAGCTTCCGTCTAAGCCTCTTTGGATCGAAGTTCTTCCTCTTGGAATAGGTCTACCTCGACCTCTGAAATACAACGGTCCGTATGCTCTTGGATTTGAATCGGGAAAAGGTGTTTTCACATGAAAACCTGTATTTTTACCAGCGATATACTCAACATTATGCCTCTCTCCAATGTCGTCTATGTAAGAATATTTACCAGATACATCTCCCACTCTAAAAATATAAAATAATGATTAAACTATATTGAAATACGAGCGAATTAATGATAATTCATACCTATTTGCCTTTTCGTCTCTATTATAAGTTCGAGTTCTGAAAGAGAAATTATAGCTTGGATCTTCATAAGGGTCATAATAAGGATCATCTTTTGATCCTATAGGACGTGGTCCAGATTGGTTGAGGTCATATTTCCTCACAATATTTTTACCTCTAGGTCTAAATCCTCTTGGACCAGCTGTATAAATTGTACTGTCTATACCACCTGAAATATAAGTTGTTTCAGTTAAATGAGAGATATATTCATTATTATATTGTGTTGTTAACTCAATACGAGATATAGGTACAAAGGTTTTTGTATTATAAGAAAATATTGTGCCACTTTCAATTAATATAATAGAAGAATGTTTTTATTGTATTAGCATACCAGTTTTTGGATTCCTTCCTCCAAATTCTCCTTTGACGACATTATTTCTATTACCCTGGGCATAATGATAAGAATCTGGATTGTTATAACCGAACTCGAAAGCTCCATTTGTATGTAGAACATTGTAATCATCGTCATCTGCCTTAGTTTGATTTAGTAATATCAGTACTAGCAAAATCAGGCAAAATTTTATCTGAAACATATTCATTTATGAGATAACTGTGAAAAGAAATTTAAACATTTAAAAAACTTTGAAATAAAACGTGTTTATTGAAGGGCCATTTTTTTATTAGAATTCTAAAAGAATAACAACTAAAAATGGAGTAATACAATTTTCGTCTATTCTAATTCTACTATTTATTCAAGAATTGGTATTGCCATCTGAAATGTGACATCTGATATTTTTAGCCTGAGCGTGCTAAGAATTTCCAGAATCTAGAGTAAGATTACAAGGGGATCAATTGGCCGGTTGGAGAAAGCCTGTTATCCATTTTTTAGGTAGGTCTGCACCCTGCAATACGTATAACGTTTTTCGTCGTGACCAGTATGAAGTGAGAAAACCTGCAATTACTGTCAAATGAGATTTCCAAAGTTCCAAGAGCAATTTATAGTCAACAGAAGGTAGTATTACCCTCGAACCCATCATATGCGGGTGGCTTGCAGCTAATCTAGGGAATAGGATAATCACATCCACCCTGGGGGAGGCAACCATCATAGCGGGGATGGAAAGGGGTTTTCCTCAAGGAGGCGTCTTATCGCCCCTTTTGTGGCGATTCTAGTAGACACGCTTCTAGTAAGGCTTTCAGATGAAGGTATTCAGTGCCTGGGGTATGCGGACGGTATTGCTATCGTGATAAGAGGACGGTTTCCAGACAGAATATCAGAGCGCACCCAAAGGGCACTTAATATAGTGAGTGGCTGGTGTAGGGAGGAAGAACTGGCAGTGAACCCCCACAAAACTACACTGGTACCGTTTACAAAAAAGAGAAAATTGCAAGGTCTACAAAAGCCGCAAATTAACGGAGTGGAAATTCCATTTGCGAAAGAAGTTAAATACCTAGGGGTGATATTTGACCAAAAGCTCACATGGAACTCCCACATTGAAAAACCACACACAAGGCCAGAATCGCCCTTGGAAGGTGCAGGCAAATGTGTGGAAAAAATTGGGGATTAAATCCCAACATTAACAAATGGTTATATACACAGGTTGTGAGGCCAATGATAATCTATGGATAAGTTGTCTGATGGCCCAGGACACTGCAGATTGAAGCGCCGAGGCAGCTAAGTGGTATTCAAAGGCAGGCCTGCCTAAGTATCACGGGGGCCATGAAAACGACTCCGACTGCGGCCCTGGAGGTAATAGTAAACCTACCACCACTACATATCCTTATACAAGGAAATGCAAGATCTGTTAGTCACAGACTATTACAGGGACCTTCTCCGATAAGCCAAGAACACGGTAAGGTCTACAAAGAACTATATGATGGAATAAAGGCAAATCCAATACTGGGAATGCCAACGGATCAGATTGCCCCACAATATAGCTTTAAAAACGACTATACAGTTTACATTCCGGAGAGAAAGGACTGGGAAGCAGGGCCTCCTATAACAGCGAATCTCAACTGGTACACTGATGGCTCGAAAACAGACTCCGGACTAGGAGCCGGAATATATGGGGTACAAAATAAGATCACGATCCTAAGCCTAGGGAAACATGCTACTGTCTTTCAGGCAGAGGTACTTGATGAGACAGGAGGTCGATAACCAAAGAATCGTCATCTACTCCGACAGCCAAGCAGCACTTAAGGCGATACGCTCATAATATAAGATAATATCAAATCTGGTGTGGGAGTGTCGGAAGGCACTAAACAGACTAGGCAGTCATAATAGAGTGACCCTAGCCTGGGTACCAGGCCACCAAGGAATAAAAGGCAATGAAAAGGCCGATGAATTAGCCAAGCAGGGAGCAGCGGAGATCATGATAGGGCCAGAACCTTCCTGTGAAATTGCAAAATGCCTAAGTAAAGAGAGCATCCACAAATGGATAAACAACCAGGCGTTGCGCTGGTGGTATGAAACCCAAGGACAAAGACACGCAAAATTATTCTTTAAAAGCCCTTCGAATAAACTGTCACACGACCTACTAAGTCAAAGTCGGGAAACGACGAGGATGATGGTGGGAATGCTGACCGGACATTGTAGGCTGAGGAAACATATGCACACAATTGGCCTTGCAGATGACAGCCTATGCAGGTTCTGCCAGGAAGAAGACGAAACCGCGGAGCACATACTCTGTGAGTGCGAAGGCTTAGCAAGGGTGCGGTTTCACTTATTCGGAGAAGAAAAACCGAGGGCAGAGAGCTACGCAAAGGAGGCGGTATCCAGGCTATTAGGTCTAATAAAAAGAATAAAGCTAGATATCGAGCTCTAAATATAGGGACGACCACAATAGATCTGCAAAGGTCGCAGTGGGATAGGACAAAGAGCCACTCCAATTCTAATCTAATCTAATCTACCCTTTTTATATGTCTTTGGCAGTATTTTCCAATCCAGAATAAACTGAGTAGTCAACTTTTTCCAATTCCTGAAGGAGCCATTGATAGATTTAGAATGCATATTTGGCTGAACCTTAAACTGTATAATTATCTTCATCAAGTTTTTCATTTTATATTTTTTATTTTGATTAATTTTATTATTTTATAGGAAGAGAAAGAGTAATTGAAGTAAATTTTGGAATGAATCATAATATTTAGTGATTTTTCATAATTATACTAAGAATTTAATACTCAGTAATAATTATTCAATTTTTCTTCAATTAGTAAAACTTTATTTTGTATTTTGAAAAATTAATAGAGAAATTCAATTCAAATAAATTATATATTATATATTTTTTTGGGCTGAAAAGAATAATTCAATTTCAATTTATTCAATTTGGTTTTGTTAAGTACATTACATTTTATTTTATAAAAATGTGAAATTTTGAGTATCCCATGGAAGAAAACTACACTAGGCTAGGAAGCCTGTACTGTAGCTTAAAAACACGGCACACTCATTACATATTTTGGTGAGTACTATATAATATTTTATTTTAGGCAATTACAATTACAAATTGCAGTAATTAAAATGTCCTTTTTTACTTTCAGTTGATAATGGAGCAGAAAGAGTGTTGGAAGATTCCAATATTATATGTAATACATATGTATTTTAAGATCAAAACATTATAATATGTTTGTATAGTAAGATGATGAAAAACGCTTTATAATGAACTAAATTTTCCTGGATTGGAAAGTATAAAATGTTTCACTTCCTTCTTAAATGTATGATATTTTTTCATTTCTTCCAGATGTTTTGGCAGAATGTTATAAATTTTTGGACCTTGGAAAGTGAAAGAATGCTGAGTTGTGGTTTTGTGGAAAAAACTAATTCTAACATCTAAGTTCGTGGAAGAGCGAGTCTGACTTTGTACTGAGCTTACATCTAATTTTTCTTCATAAAACATTCTTTTTAAGCAATTAAAAATATATATTGAATGGATGTTGAATATTTTAGTTTCTTTATACAAGAGATCAGTCAGGTATAGTCTATTTCTTCGATAAATAATTTTAATTAGTAAATTTTGTGCCACTTGCAATGTATTTAGTATTGTTTTAAAGGCTGCTCCCCATGCTGGTATGCAATATGAAATGACAGATTCTGCAAGAGAGGTATACAATATCAATAAATTTTTTTTAGATAATATATCACGCAGTTCGTGAAATTTATAAATCAAAGTACGTAAACGCTTAGCAACATAGCTAATATGCTCAGTCCACTTTAAGTGTTGATCAATATAGAATTATATATTAAATCAACTTATTTTTCATTACTAAAATTTACGATATTTGTTTGAAAAAAAAAATAAGTAAAAATAAATTGTATCATTAAAAATTCAGATCCGTGGTTATTTATAATATTTTCAAAAATTATATTTATCCATCCATTGAAAACTTCACTACACTTTATATTGGATAAAAAATATTTTTATGTAATTAAGCACTTCAGCATGGCACAGTAATCCAAAAAAATTAAAAAACTCACTCACTTTTTCAAAAAACATCACTTCAAAAACACCCATAATCCTCATCAAGCACTACTAGCATTTACCTAATAAAGAAATAACTTTTATATCCATAAATCCCAAAAAGTGGGGTTTTAGCACATTTTTTTTATTAAAGAAACATCAACAAATCCGACCAAATTATTAATCTTGGAAAATACAATGAAAACCTTCCCCAAAATAATTGTACGAATGTGAAAAGATCTTCCTACCGTGAAGATCGCTGATAGCCTTGTATTTCCTTCAACGGTCTGTTGAAGACAGGACCTCACAGATTGGTCACTTTATTTTTTTCACATATATGATGTTTTTAATTAATATACTAACGAGATTTTTTTCAATTGTTTACTGTGTCGTGCTGATTATGATTATTTAGAATAATGTGAATCCATTTTTAAATACTCAGTCACCTTGAAATTGTGACTGAATATGTATTGAGGTGATATTCACTGAGACCTAAAATATATATTGTGCCCATTTTCTTCTATTCAGTTCCTGAGGAAATTCTCAGAAACTAGTAGCTCCTTTAGACCTATTCCCGGGGGAATTTTAGGAATATCTGCAGGCTTTAGTTTGAGTAAGTTAGTGTCCCTCTTATATCCAGTAGTCTCCTATCTGTTGTGCCCTAGGATTCTGAAGCCATTCAAAATGGATCGAGCAAATTCAAAAAATAAATTATATTAGATTTAATGCAATTTATACTGCTGTAAAAAATGTAGGTTTTTTTAAATTATTATAGCGCATTGACCACGAGGGGTCATCAGCAATATTTGACAGTCATATAGTTACCTACATTTGGTATTTTATATAGAATTTATAGCACTTGTGATAGGTGAGGACATTAAACAAATAGATGCTTGATAGTTAGTTTTGGGTCACTTTAACTGCATTTTGCTTCGGGGCCTTTGCCAGATATTTTTATTCGTTTCTTCCTAAATGTATTGTAATATTATTCCAATATCAGATAATAATAAGTTATTAAGTTATACTAACATGGAATTCCTATGAAAATCCGATGCCCCGTCGACTGGCGACGTTAGTGTTTTTTAAACAGGTCGGGGATGTAATGAAATACCATACCTTCATGCCTTCTACATTAGCTCAAATACCTAGAAAGCAAATTATTGCTTGAAAAGAGAAAAAACGATCTGGTTTTAGAGCTATTTCCAGACTCATGAAGTGCTCAAACAGAAACATCATGTCTTCAAAGAAATGGTTTATCTTTTTTAACAGAGGCCTAGTGGATTCCATCAGAATATTATTAAATTTTTAAAAACCAAGTCAACGTTTAGGGCCAGGATTGTTGTTGTAAGGCTGTTTGCGCATGAAAAATACTGCAAAATACGCAATACTTATACGGGTAATGACATAGAAGTCAGTATTCAAGACAGGAGTAAAAAAAGCAAATTTAGTGAATCGGCATCTGAGATTCCTGCAGTGAATCATGTCAGTTATCTGGAAAAAGCAGATTATTAAAAGTTATTGAGATGTTTTGATCTAACAGGAGCAGCATCTGCTTTTTATGAAGAAGTTATGAAAGGAGGAGGCATTTTTGATGATGAAGAAATCAGGAGTTATCTTAATGATACCGAAGTAGGTTTTTGAGGATAATTTTGTTGACTGCATGGTTAACTCGAAAACCCATGTATTTGCAGATATCGAGTTACGATAATATTTTTTTCTGCTAATAAATCATGCATTATAAGGTTACTAACAGAAGAAAAACCGAGTGCAGAAAGCTATGCAATGGAGTCGGTATTCAGGTTAATAAGTCTAATAAAAAGAATAAAGCTAGATATCGAGCTCTAAATAAAGGGCAGCATGGATGGGAAGATTAATGGGTAATGTGAAAGGACCGGGAGAGTGGAAGAGGAGGGTAACTGGTAGGACGGTAGAGCAGAGTATGCTGTATGGCGCGGAAGACTGGGGTGAGAAAAGCAAGGGTGAATGCGAGGGCTAGACCACTCCTGCGGATGCAGGGGAAAAAATATATATAGGGAGGATCACAATGGGATAGGACAAAGAGCCACAATTCCAATCTAATCTACTAACAGTCTTTGATTTTTCCTCCATTTTGTTGCTAATAAGGTTTCTTCCACTCATTTAAAATCATTAAGTATCTGAAAATTTATATTTTTGCAGTTATCGAGTTTTAAGAAACCGGTTAAAGAATCTTTATGCAAAATTTGAAGGAGGAGTGGACCAAGGATTCATGTTGTCCCATACAAACTTTGCCCCCGTTTTTCACTTCCTCAGGGGTAGAATTTCGGGAAAGCCTTCCTTATCGGATGCCTACGTATAAAAAGTGTTTGTTATAGTTGTGTGTCACACAAAAAGATTGGCACCGCAGTTTCATTTTGCGTTGAGGTATTTTGTTTGAAAATCAATCTACAAAATCATTTGTAAGACCCCTGTATAAACAATACTAATAAATAAACGGCCCCGAATTTGAAAAATCTTTCTCTAACTACCAAAGAGTAATTGATATTTAACAATAGGCCGATATATTTTCAAGATAGAAACAAAATAGCGCAATTTCCTGCCATTTAACAAGGTTAAATTCATATATCTTAAGGAATTGTTAACAACAGATCTTTATCCAAATATACTGGCTTATCAGATTATTGCATGCTGACGGTAAATTAAACATTTACCGATTTTTGATAATAATTATTTGGGAAACGGAAATTTTTTAACGAAACGTTTACGTCACCGTTTAAGATAGGTGATCAGCTTGGTCAAGCGCGAACAGGCAGCTATTTGTTTCGTCTGTCAGATGAGATCCATATAGTTTATTTTGAAGTTTTTAACAAAGACAAGGATCAAGTATATATATATTGCTTTGAGTAACCTCTACCACACAAGACATGTAGTAACGCCAACTATAGTCAACTTAAGTCAGTTAGTTCTATAGAAAAACCGCTCGAAAATGAAATCACGTGCATATTGAATGACTTAGGCAAGGGGATAAGGTTGGCTGTTTCTCTACCGTTAGTCGTCCAATACACGGCTGACTTAATGCCCCCATACACTACGGGTAAACACGACAAACTTAACCGAACAGTTAAAATTGATATCTGAAGATATTATTTTCCATAAACTTGGCAACGATTTATATAATTCCAAAAATTCAACAGTGAAATCATTATTCCACATTCTTGTATCGCCCATTTTGCAGAGCGACTATGTATTTTCACGACGGATTAGACTTGCACTAACACGTTAGTGCTTAGTAATAAATCATCTTTTAATCTCTTTACATTTCTAATCTTAAGCATTTGTTTTCATTTTATGGTGAAATTACTTGCATAGACAGTGTTCATGCATGATTTCCGACTGTATCTAAAGATAAACTAATGACATTGTAAGTAATTAAGAGTTCTAGTACCTACAAGCTATTTTTAATATAGTGACGCCGATGAGTTGCTTGTTTACGGCACTCTCAGCGTTTAATCCGTCTCTGGAAAGAGACATTTGAAGACATCTACCGGCCAGGTGACTGAAAACATCTGCACAAAATTGGCATAGTTAGTGAATCTATGTGCAGAAAATATGTGAACTCTGATGAAACACATACTTGTGTGAGAATTTACTCAGACATAAGCACTTATCTGTATCTATAGAGTAGGGAGGGTGAGTGTGTAGGCTCACAGCACTTAGGCCACATGTGACCCATTGTACATCCTCCCGGGGAGTTGTCCTCCTAGGTCATTGTCCATCCTGTCCTTCTCAGGAAGGTGGACAGGTCACTGGGAGACATCTCCTTTATATCGGCAGGTGTGGGCCAAGACCACAGAACACACCCAAGGAAGAAGCGGCAAGCAACGTAAATAAACATGTAACGTCTTTTTGCGCCACCTATTAATGGTGACTGTCTTTATTTGTTATGGTGGTTGCATAACGCATGTTTTCAAGCCATGTGTTCTGTGTTTACAAGTTTATTTTTATAATTTTTGAAGTTATTCACAAAGCAACTTCAACTTTTAATGAACCGTTAAATACTTACATCAAAAATAATAACGACTTTCTATGATCTTTTTCTTAACGGTTGGCTAAACGTTAAAGATGTTTCGTAAATTGGAGGAATTATGTGGGGATTATCAATAATGATGATATATTTACCAATAAAATTTTATTTTTTAAAATAAGGCAGAGTACAAAAGGATTTGATATAATTATCTATAATTAGTTTGGTCTTCTGTCTTTTAAATTAATTTTATTATTTAACGTGGAGAAGATTCTGTGAGGAGGTTCTAGAGACCACAGAATGCTCCCG
>CAJUYI010000014.1:367454-400707 GCA_910591695.1 Galerucella pusilla | reverse complement strand
GGAGGACCACAATAGATCTGCAAAGGTCGCAGTGGGATAGGACAAAGCCACTCCAATTTTAATCTAATCTAATCTAATCTAATATATTTAAACATTATTCACAGCACACATTTTTTGACAAATTGATTATTACTGTTTTTATGGGTGCTGCAACAATCAAATTCAATTGTTAATTTTTCACCCACTACACTAAAAATATTAGATGAATTAATGTTTATAAAATAGTTATTTATGATATGAGTGTTAAAAGTGAGGTTTTATTTTGTGAGTGAAAACGTTTGTGAAATGAGCGGAGCGAATTGAACAATTTCACGAACAAAATAAAATCACTTTTAACACAAATACCATACAATGTTTTTTGTACAACTTCCCTATTTTGATAATGAAACGAGCGAATTTGCAATGACAATAAATTCAAAATTACTTTTAGTATTCAAATAATCAAAAGATTGTTGTGAATGGCAGACGTTTACATAGCAGCGTGCTAAAAATATTTTTAACACTAGTGTTAAAAGTATTTTTAACACGCTGCTATGTAAACAATCGTTTTTAACATTGTTTGCTATCATTAAAAGTGTCACTTTTAATGACAGTTGTACAAAAAATAATTTATAAGCATCTCCCCTAAGTCTATCAATTTCTAAAATAAAATGATATGAAGGATAAAATAAGTTTCCATACTCCTTTAATTTAATGAAGGTATGTGAATCTGTAACTTGGTCGGTTAAGAAATATTCTTTACAGTCTTCGCAAGTGTTGGCTGTCAACAGTTTTCGGCATATGAATCCTGCAATGTATGAAGATGTATGGAAACGCATCTCATAAAAAATCTTTGGATTCACTGTAGGGTTTGAAACAATAACAGAAGTTTCTGTAGTACTTACTGAAACTGTATCAGTAGTTGCAGATGACTGCAAATCCAATAAATTCAACAAAAAATCTGCGCCATCATGTTCACAGTTTGTAGAAATAGAATGGGATACTAGATTGTTGATTAAACATGTTTTATAAGCTGCTACAAACTGTGAACATGTTGGCCTTGAATTTTGACCACATAAACCCCGAATTATTCCAAAGAAGTTCTCCAATGGATCTTGATTTAAAGATCGTGTGACTAGATATTTAAACCCTAATATTTCCATGTCACTCCACAAACTTTGTACATTGGAGATTGTCACAATAAAATGTTTACACATGGAGGAGAATGTACAAACTCACCATTTAATTTTTCAAATTTTAAAGAACTTAGGAATATATGACTTTGGCCAAGACACACTCTCTTATTGACTATAACTCCGGACACTCGCATAAGCATAAGCACTTATATACAACTATGGAAAATCCTTCCAGTCAAACTAGTGGCCTACATAGAAGACACGAAGTGTCTGGACTGGTAGTAGATAACATATGGGCAATGGTGCAATGGTACAAAGATTCAGTTTGCTTACGCATTACAATACATACAACCTTCCGGAGGTCGGGTAAAAAGTAATATTTTTTGAAAATTTGTACGGTCCACAATTATTTCCTTATTATAAATAAGTCAATGCAATTTAAGTGCGCCGGGCCTCTAAGCAAATTTAATTGGGTTAATTGGACTTAAAAATTTTTTACGATATAATTATCAATGAATATAAACAATTTAGTATAATTTACCACTAATGTGGCAGCTTTGATAGTTTAGAAATAAAATATTGACCTCTCCGAAATCTGATAAGCAAATTGTTTAATTATTCATTCATTATTCTTTTGTTACTTTTTATGATAACAATTAAAAGTCAAGAAGGTAAATAGTACGCGTTTTTTCACTATATGTAATGTGAATTGATAAAAAAAATAATGGACATTGTAGTCCTGTTTATGAGTAGGCATCGTCCTCAGTATAAAGTCATTCATAAAAAAATTACAATACAATTACTGTTAAACTTGCTTGTAAGTATTTTAAATACAGTTTTGACATTTGACATCGATTATTGTTGGCATAATCTTTTAGAATCGAAAGAAATTTGAGAGCATATCACTCCATCGGAAAAATAACTTGATATTAATATCAACTGTGGTGTTTGACGAGTCTATTAGAAGCAAAAAGTGTTGTATAACTTGATTGATTAGTTCGGCACAACCAGTCAGTTCACTGCTCAGCATTTAGGCTTTTTGTGCTCTTGGTTGTATCATTTATGTGCAGAGACCAGTAGCCCTTATCAGGCTCAACAGTCTTCTCAGTAGGTACTTCCAGGAGAAATTTTTTCTTTGATTACTAAAGTCCTAGTAGCGTTTGATAAAACAACCTTCCCAACAATTACCCAGCAACTCAACTCCAGGAATGTACCTCTGGTAGTAGGAGAATGGATACTCAAGATGCTCTCTAGTAAAGCAATAAGTATCAATGTAGAAGACATCACAGTAAGAGGACTGGTCATGAGGGGATGTCCACAAGGAGGAGTCTTATCACCCCTTCTGTGGAACATAGTCCTAGACACCCTGATTAATCACCTCAACAACAATGGATTCTACACAATTGCATACGCAGATGACATAGTTATCTTGCAGACTGGCAAATTTGTGAACACACTGTGCGATAGAGCGCAGAATGGGCTTAAATTAATTGAAAAATGGTGTAAGGAACACTCACTGTCGATCAATCCCAGAAAGACTGAGATGGTCCTTTTCACCAGGAAAAGAACTTTATCGGGTTTAAAATCTCCCGAAATCTTCAAAAGCAAACTAAACTTTTCGGAAGAGGTGAAATACCTTGGTATTACCCTCGACAGGAAACTAACATGGAACTCTCATCTACACAGCAGAGCATATGTGGCTTATGAGCAGTGTCGGAGGACAGTGGGACGCACATGGGGTCTGTCACCCCGTGTGGTCACCTGGATCTACACTGCAATAATAAGACCCATGTTAACGTATGGAGCAATTGCATGGGGACCGAAGGTTCTAAATGCAACAGCCATCCAAAAATTATATCAAATACAGCGAATGGCTTGTTTAAACATCACAGGAGCCATGAGAACAACACCAACCGCAGCAATAGAACTAATTACTGGTCTGACCCCTCTGGACTTGCACGTCAAGGAGGTTGCGTTAATGGCCATGGTACGATTGCGCACGGCTGGTGTAAACCCCGAAGTAGGAGTGGGCCAATTGAGGTTGAGCCTATGGCAGGAAGCGCTCACTGCGCTACCTCTGCTGCAGGCAGCCAACGATGCAATTGAACCCAGGTTTTTGTTAACCTACAAAACTAACTAACCCTACAAAATTCAAATAAAACAGAGCCAGATGCTGCAAATGCAATACGCATATATACAGATGGTTCAAAAATGAAAGAAGGCTCAGGATGTGGAGTTTACTCGAGAGCACTAGGCCTAAAGATTAAGTGGGGAATGGGAAACAATACCAGCGTGGTTCAAACAGAACTGGCTGGTATCTCAATTGCCACAAAAGAACTAACCAGAAGAGGAATTTCTGGTAAAAACATAATAATCTGCACTGATAGTAGACAAGCCCTATTAGCCTTGAATAGACAACGTGTTATATCGAGGCTAGTACTAGAGTGCCACCAAGATTAAGCTGACGCCTCGGCAGATAACAATATTATCCTGAGGTGGGTTAAAGAGCACGACAGGAGCAAAGGAAATCGCATTGCTGATTCTTTAGCCAGGGAAGCCGCTGGACTAAAAATTCTAGGACCCAGTGACACCTACGGCCTAACGACTTCGGCAATCGCGGAACTAGCCAAACGTTACACCCATGCTCAATCCCTTAAGAGATGGGATGGAATCAAAGGATGCAGTCTTGCCAGGATCACCCTGGGCGACCCTGGAAAGCTGGCGCAGAAGAAATATTTGGCGATGACAAGGAAAAACCTGCGTTTAACAGTAGGATTTCTAACTGGTCACTGTCAACTAAGGAAACACCTTCATACTATGGAGCTAGTGGACACACCTCTATGCAGGATGTGTGAACAGAAAGATGAAACTGTTAGGCATGTCTTATGCGAGTGTCCGGAGTTATCGTCAATAAGAGAGTGTGTGTTCGGTGAGTTTTGGCCTACACCTGCCGATATAAAGGAGATGTCTCCTAGTGACCTGTCCACCTTCCTGAGAAGGACAGGATGGACAATGACCTAGGAGGACAACTCCTCGGAAGGATGTACGATGGGTCACATGTGGCCTGAGTGCTGTGAGCCTACACACTCACCCTCCCTACTCTACAGACAGACAGAAAGTCATAGTAGTGTGTGAGATAAGGTGTGTGTGTGAGGATGTTTCGTCCTATTTCATGCACAACCGACAGATAGGTCTATGCATGTACTTCCTTAGGGTACAGTGACCGGTTAGTGATCCTATTACTTTCCGAGGTTTTTTTGACCAGGGGTTTGCTGTGTTACTGTTCTGGCACGTCTCTCCAAGACAACTGATGTTTAGTTTGAATCCAACGAGATATACAACCACGTGGGGCAGTTTTTGATATTCCAACCACTGGTTCTGGACCAGTGAATGCAGTTTTAGGCCTCACCTGTTCGCTTGAATTTTGGAGGCTGAACCTGAACCAAGAAAATGTAATATTGGAAAATATGTTAGGCAAGAGTTGATCTGGAGGTATCCCAGTGCCGGGTCGTATTGAAGTTTTAGATGTGTCCTAGAAGATGTGTTCTAGCTAGGAGATGTATGTGTCCTAGGAGCTTCAAGACAGTCGATAGCAAAAAGGAGCTGTCGTTGCCAAAAGGCGGTTGTACCGAAGAGAAGACGGAACAACAGAAACTGCAAAAACAGAAGAGAGGGAAATCTCGATAAATAGGTGGCAAAGTGAATGGGAATTGACGGAAGACGTGGCACAGTGGACAAAGAAGCTGATACCAAACGTTATAGAATGGGTGGAAGACAGATTATCACCTTTCGCAAGCCCTAAGCGGTTATGGTTCTTTCAGAACCTAAACATACCGAATTGGGAAACAGAAGACGACGAATGCATATACTGCGGAGAGATAGAAAGTGCATCTCATTCCCTGTACCCTGTACAACTGTGTCCGATGGGTACAGACCAGCAAAGAACTTTAAGAGAAAATCGGAAAAGAAATAAACGAGGAGAATATGATAGAAGAGATGATGAAGTGTAATTATAACTATGAGAAAATACACAAATACGTAAGAACAACAATGAAAGATAAAGAGAAGGAAGAAAAAGAATACAAAAACTGGACCAGGGGGAGTTCTTTACATATTTTTATTTCTTATATGAAAACTTTTTACATATTATAAATAAAATCCTTCTCGCTAATTCTTCTATGGTGTCTGTCCACAAAATTTTCCAATTTCTTCCGAAACACAATCGAAAACATCGTAAGCAACGTCACATGTTTTACCATTTTCTAAAAAATAACAATAGTACTCAATTGATTAATCATTTAATATGCATTAATTATTGCGAAACTTAATTTAATTGCCTTGTTGCAATTTGGAATATAAAATGTATTGAATATGTCTGGTGAATTGTAAAATACATTGTCAACTAAAGGAGGAATCGGTTTTAATGGAAATTCTATTTCAATATTCCGTTAGCGAAGCTAAAATACTTTAAAATGTGAAGAAAGTGTTTGTTTAAGCATAAAATTCTCATGTACCTATCCATTAACTTTTTTCTTTATAGATCTGTCAAAGTAAATGGATACGACTATGATTTATGTGCTATGAAACAACTTCAATGTGTGGCGTCAGGTGAATAAAAGTAAAAAGTACATTTTACGAGTATTGTAAATAATATTAGAGTTTAAAATTTAAATACCAACCATCAAAAGAATCAGGTTTTACTTCGTATTTCTTTTCGATCATTTTTAAACAAATATTGACAGATTCTATAGTTGCTCTGATGTATTCCTTCTGTTCTATTCCATTAGTATACAATGCGACAAGTCCGTGAGCAGTTGGAAACCCGTGTTCATTCACCTGAAAGAATTATTCTGCTGTTAGAGTATAATATTACGAAAACAATACTGTTTAAAATACAATTTTCCAAATTTCAATAAAAAGTAATAATTATTTTTCGAAACACTTTTTAAATTTCCCGCGTAGTACTTCAACTGCCATCTGTTAATAGATTAGGTACTGTTAAATTTTGAGCAAGCTGCGTCAGTTAGTTTGTTTGACAACTACGTGAATATTATAGAAACTGTAAAAATATTTATAAAGAGTAATCAAAGGTTTGATAAACACCATTGAGACACTAGCACAAGTAACGTCTAACGTTCAGACTGCCAATAAAAGTTCGTTACTCCAGAAATCGTCATCGATAAAATCCATGGAGTGCTATTGGACGATCGGAAAGTCTGTGAAGCTATAGGCATCTCAGCTAAGCGGGTACATTATCTTTGTTCACAAGTGTTTTTTGAGGTTAAATGCCCTATAAGAAAACCAGTGATAATGTTTAGTTGATATTCGCTAAGGCTAAACAGTGCCTTTTCAGCTAAAGTTCAGTTCAGTCCTGCATTGTCCTTTTAGTGGTATGCTTTGTCTTTCTCCTAATTACTTCCTAGTTTTCTTCTGAAGATATCAGGAACAATCCCACAGAACAGTTCACGTCCTACAAAGGAACTAGTAGCTGCCTTCTTGGCTAGCTCATCAGCTATTTCAGTCTCTTCTTTATCACTTAATGTTAGACTCCGTTTCACATAAGAAGAACCCTCTAGAAGTTGCAGTCGTATGCGCGAAGAAGCCGCACGTAACAATATCTGAACATCAATATCGGTCAAAGCCTAAGGCTTGTTATGTGCAGCTTCTTCGCGCCTACGACTGCAGCTTCTAGTGGGTTCTTCTTATGTGAAACGGAGCCTACCAAAGTCTTTCACTGCATCCACTGAAAAGGCTATATCACCCGCAAATTTTAATATTATCTCGTTAAACCAGACCTATACATATTACCAATAGACATTCGGTCCGTTCAACGAAAACTGCCCAAGCATGGCACGTTTTGGATAGGTTCAAGAGAAGAGATTTGCCTGTGATGTATTTAGGCCAAGTGTCGTGAGGCTGGGGACTAGGGTCAACGATTATACACCCTACAGGATTGCTTATTTCCATTCAACTCTGTGTTCGCCTCGCTCAAGTCGGACGAATACGTCATCACTGGACCTAACCTTTTTAATTTTATGGTTTATCGTTTGTTTACAAAGTGTGTTTTGACGATATTTTATCCGTTTTTTCAATTTTGAAGGTGTTGTTTATTAATAATTGTCAATCAAGAAAGTCTATAAATACGAAGCACATTATTTCAGTGTAAATACAAAATTTTTGGATTCGCGTTTCAATTTATACATTTCCCCATGCAAGCAAAAATTAAAATTAATTTGAAACTAAAACTTAGAACAGAGAACCATGTAATGTAGATGATCATGCAACAAAATAAGAAATTAAGATATAAGCTAAAACTAAAAAGAATGCCTTAGCTTCTCAGTTTCTGGCATAAACATCTACATTACATGGTTTTATAAGTTCTTAGTTTTAGTTTTAAAGTAATGTAAGTTTTAATTTTTGCTTGCATGAATCCACCTTTGTAAACTTCGAACAAGTATTAGGAAAAAAATGTTTGAAGAAAAAATGTGTGAGTACCACAAGAGATGATACAGGTTTTAAAAAATTGTTTAATAATATATTTTTTATTAGTGCATGAGGCGTCTATTTTATTTTCCCCATAAGAAGAAAAATATATAATTCTGAGTTTACCCATCAATTAACCCATAATGACATCTCGTAGATTTGCTTCTGTTTCTGTGCAAAATAAATTATAAGCAAGTTTCTTCAATTCAAAGTTATTGTTTCAAACGTTTATTTATATTTTATAACTACTTTTACAACTAAATATAACTTTTTAAAATAACATATCACCAAAAAAAATTAATTTATTATTATTTTTAGCAAATAACTAGAAAAAAGTGGAAAATATTAACGATTGCAGTCCACTGGTGACGTAAGCACCGACGAAAGATTCAAGCGAATAAGCAATCCTGTAGGGTTTATAATCGTTGGACTAGGGTGGCATAATTTTTTTTATGTCATACTAGTTCATTATTGTGTTTTTATTGCTTAGTTACCAACTATCTAATGTCGTACTTTATGCCCGTGCGGGCATAAAGAGGAATAATTTTTTGTTCAACTTATTTAATAACCATGTCGTAAGCTTCTTTAGACTTTTTTGGCAACAGATTTACAGTTGCTTTCTTTGCTTTTTCAATAATTTCATCAGGAATTCCAAAATCTTCATTCATTTTGACTTCTAACTTTGACACATATAAAATTTATTGTGATATTATGACATTTACGTTTGTCAACTTTTACCTATTAATTCAAACCGGATGTTTTAAAACACTGATTTGTATTGAGATTGGATTGCAATAACGAACTATTATGACATAAAAGTTTGTATGTACCGCAGGCATAAACATATGTGTATACCCTCGGGCGACTTAAAACCCTCGGGCCAGAGGCCCTCGGCTTTGTAAGACGTCGCCCTCAGGGCATAAACATCCATTTATACCCTTGGTACATAAATAACTATTGTGAAAAAATGTCTTTAGTTTATTATAATTCAATGCCCATTCTTTATATTTAGTAAAATCTCGTGCAGCTGAATCTGTAACAGAAGTAGTCGCCTTTTTTTATTTTGCAAGAACTAATTTGTTTACTATATCTATACATTTACACATCGTTAAGAGTTCTTGGTGCAGCGGTTTCTTAAACTCGTTGGTCTGCTTGATATGATGCTACGCGTTAGAAAAAGACTAGTCTTGATACATGATGCACTGGAATTCACTGCCGAAAGCAGAGATGAGAAGCCGACTAAGCAATCTGAAGCTACAGGATTGCAGCGAAAATTACAGCATTTAGAAACAGCAATTCTAGTAATTGTTTGGAATGTAATTTTAGATCGTTTTGATACCAATAGTGAGAAGCTTCTACTGAAAGGCGCATCAAACCGGGCCTAGGGCGGCAGGATGCCTAAATCCGCTACTGGACCATTTGTCTGTCTGTTGTGTGTTGTGGTATTGGCAGAAAATGTCTCGAATATGATAGAATGATACTGTTCAGGTGCAATTATTTGCGAAAGGTCTTCAAATGCACTGCTGGTCATTAAAAAATAAATTTTTGAATCCTCCATAAGCTGTACACAAAATTTGGATACATCCGAGTTATCAAGTATCAAATTCTTCCATAGATCACCAACTCCTGCTCTGGAGACTATAAATTTGGGTTTGTGGCAGACTTTTTTGTGGTTATTTTGGAAATACAATAATTTTCTTCATGAATAGCTAGAAATATAATTCCAATGAGAAGGTATTGTTATGAATGATTGAACAAATCGTTATAAGCATATAATTATTCTAAAGTATTGAAATTAGTACAATGTCGCTCTTGAAGGTGACTATGTTGATAATTTAATTGCATTTTTTATTAGACGTGCTTGAATTTTTCGTACAATGAACTTGACGTTTTTTCGTAATATAAGATTTGTGAACATTTATATTTCTTGATTGAAACTTCATTAATTTATTAATAATTTTTCCTAGACTGTGCGTAGATATTTACTAGCTTGGCTGAATTTCTCACAGCAGCTGACTCATAGAGCTGACTGTTCCTGGGTAGTCTGTCCGCACGACGAATGCGCATCGTGGGCTTGTACGTTTTTTGTGTCCCACTGTACCTACCTAAATCACACATTCTAGAATTAAATTTTGTATCAATATAAAAACTTGAACAGTTAAATGCATGGTAAAGACACGTTTTTTATTATAAATTTCTATTTACTGTGGTTACTAGACACGTAACACCTAGTAACACAATTTTAATGTAATGCAACATTATCATAATTTCGACTTCAATATCGTCTATAGAGAGCGGTGTAATTCACTGCTTTCACTCAACTACACTAGTAAAAGTAGATTAATTTGTTTAAAGGAAATAGCAGGTACCTACATGATAATTGATAGTAGGTACCTACATAATTGTAAAATAACTGTCTTTATTAGCTGGAAGAGGAACAAAACAGTAGTACTGATCATTTTTATTGATTCAAACTTGCTTTTGTAAGTTTCTATAATTAATCAGGAGCAGTGGAGTATTAGCCACGTAGAAAGAGTAGCAAATACTACTGTCTCCAATGCCTGTCTGACCGTGAAAAAATATCAATTTAGACACCAAGGTGGTGAAGACTTTTATTAATGACTAAGCACCAAAATTATTTCGCGAGGCTTATAAATGTCTTCCCCATCATGGTATATATACAATTTTTTGCACTACGCGACTAGCCAAAGTTAAGCCAAAAATTGAAAATAATTCACAAACGCATTACGAGAAGCGTTTACCTCGTAGTCTAACTGACAAGTACACTGTCAGTTTCCGATATCGTGAGCGTACTGGATATGTCATCAGTCATTTTTGTTTGAGCGCGAATTTTAAACTAATGGCATATGTATTAATAGTTATTTATGTACCAAGGCAGTAAAGTGATTCTTTATCGGACGAGTCTGAAATTATGAGACGAGCGAAGCTAGGCGAATTACAGGCGAGTCCAATAAAGAGACTTTACTGACGTGGTGCATACAAAATTTTATCGCCAACTGCTCAGAATTCAGAATATAAAAAAACTGAGGTATATTTCATAGCATTTTATTATGACAAAGTAAACAGCACATATAGAACAAATCTACTTATTATTTGTTATATTTAAATTGAAGGTACACCCTGAAGCATTATGAAAGTTAATTCCTGAAGTCAAAGCAGTTCCAACAATAATTTGTTATAAATAAATCGCAAGAAAACTATTATCGAGCCGTAATAGGGAGAAGCGTGACACTGACAGATGATGATTTTCGAGTAATGTCAAAGTCAAAATACTTTACCAGACGCATATGTCACTTTACCAGACGCATATGTCACTTTACCAGACGCATATGTCATTTTACCAGATGCATATGTAAACTGTTTGCTTACTTCCGGAAATCAATCTGATAATTGACGGTTTTACTGACGGTTGGCGATAAAAAAATTTTACCTTGATAGGTAATTTCTAGCAGCAAATATTTCAAAGACAATTTCCTGGGTATACAAAATTATGTTGCACAAGTTTTTATTGAACTACTATCCCTGAATTCTCAAAATATTTAAATTTGTCCATTATTGACCTAGGTTAATACCTAATAGAATAAATTATTAACCACTGATAGAGAAATTAAACTTCTCAGTTGGCTAGAAGAAGAAATAATTGTCAACTTCATGCTATTTTTTTCCGCAAACGGCATCCAGACTATAGAACAAATTAATATTTAAATAAAAATTCAAAACGATTGCAAGGAAGTTGATAAATTCAGAGAATAATAATTACAAAACTGCGCACTACATTTCCTGGTTTTGTGATTGCCAAGTCAAAAACAAATTTGACAGTTCAATAATGTTTTATAATGTCAGAAATATTGTAAGTGATTTAAAGCAACAATTGGACTGTGCATTTTTGGTAAGTACCTACTTGGGCATCAAAATTTCGTTTGTTGTAGTAAAGTGTACTGAAATTTTCTTTTAGATTATATTATGTCGGATTCAGAACCCAACTGTACACCGCCCGACGTTGTTGACATTGCTAAGGCAGCTACGAATGATTTAATTCCAACTAACTCTTTCAACTCTGCACAAAATTCGCTTGAATTGGAAGTGAATAAATCAGGTAGTGCATTAAATATGTGCGGTACAACCTTAAATAACTGTAATTTTACTATTAATAATTATTATCGATAATAAGGTTTAAAAGTTCAACTAATAATTATTTTCCCTTTTAAAAATTCTACTTTTTTGTCCGCTCACGGCCGTACAAAAAAGTGGCGTCTGTGAAATCTTACTTCAACATATGAATTGACGTTAATAATGTCTACTTTTTTTGACGTTTGCGGAAAAAATAATTTTTCTATTTTGAACTTTATATTTTCATAAAATAATGAAAATGTTACTATTTTATTTATTTTTTCATGTAAATGCTGAAAGTTATTTCACGTCATCAAAAATATTTAATTATAAAGTGCTATATTTTTTTTTAATTGATATACTAAATTAAAATGTTAAAATATGGTAAGTAAATTAAAAATTACGTCTAATTATTTATTACTCACCGCTTTCATTTTTCTGTAGACGCATTGCAGTAGGCACTAGAATATAAAAAAATATATCAAATAAACTGGGAGCAGGTTTTTAAGTGAATAAAAACGGTTTTTAACCCCAACAGTTAATTTAATTTTTAATCATATGCCAAAAAAATGACAACCTTGTGCAGGGGAAACCACAATCAGAGTTGATAGAAAATTTAAAAAGTAGTTTAATAAAAAAAAAGGTTTTTAATTACAATTATTAGATTACAAAAATGGCAGTAAATGTAGGAAAATTATGATGTCACAGTTTCCGTTAAAGTATCTTCATAGAGTTAGAAGTCAGTTTTGAAAAAGTTTTATTCCTTTTCAAACAAAATAAGTTGCTTCACCTCCCCCTTAGATTTTCAGCAACTAGTTTTTTTTCATTATTTTTATATTTGTATTGCAGGAAATGAAAAGGCAGACATCCTAACAAAGCTAGGATCTGAAACTGCTTCCACGAGTCCTGAACCAATATTTGAAATATCAAAAACTGCTACACGTGAACTCAAACTAAAAGTCAGTCGTACTGGAGAGACGTGCAAAAACAGGAACATACAGCAAACTCCTGGTCAAAAAATCCTCGGAGAAACTGACGGGTTTACTCACCAGTCACTGTACCCTAATGAACCATGGAAGAGGAAGAAACAACCTCTCACATTAACTTTGACTGAAGCATTATTTCATTGGAGATATAGACTCCTAGGACTAGAGCATCCAAGGGAGAATTTGTCCAAGAAGGTCCTAGTGAGAATACTGTTGAGCCTGATAAGGGCTACTGGTCTCTTTATATAAACGGCATAACTAAGAGCACAAAAAGCCTAAAGGCTGAAGTGCCTTGAACTCTAAGCCTCTGTCCGATGGTGTAGAATCAATCATGCAA
The DNA here is from genome assembly GCA_910591695.1 of Galerucella pusilla. Lineage (NCBI taxonomy): Eukaryota > Metazoa > Arthropoda > Insecta > Coleoptera > Chrysomelidae > Galerucella > Galerucella pusilla. The sequence goes on along the minus strand of CAJUYI010000014.1, from coordinate 387,655 downwards.
TCAACTTTCTGCTCAACACGTCGTTTTCAATATCTTCTGTATGTTCCTTGTGTATTAATTATTCTGTTTGTTAATTATTTTGGGAAATCAAACCACATCTTCAATCTACGAGACTAATTCCAAAAACTTTACAATCTCACCATCACCAAACTAGGACTTCACAAAAACACATACATCTTCAATTTAAATAATTCCATCACATCCGTAAATGTCTAAATATGTAACTGCTGATCCCATTTCTCTATGGCTGAGCCTAATCCCATTTGTGTTTACACTCGCTCGGGATAGGTGAACATTACTAGCCAAAGAGATTCAGTCAATGTCTACTGCACTGATTTTGGTTTGTTCAACTAAAGTATTTGACGACACAAGTAAAACTTATAGAAGAAAGTTCTTATTTTATTTTTAAATTATTTATATTCCATTTTCGAAAAGAATCTAAAAATATACCCGAGTAGACTCCGTTTCACATAAGAAGAACCCACTAGAGTCTAGAAGGGGGAGTCGTATGTGCGAAGAAGCTGCACATAACAATATATCTGAACATCAATATCGGTCAAAGCCTTAGGCCGGCAACTACAACTCTCTAGTGGGTTCTTCTTATGTGAAACGAAGTCTACTTTACCGATGAAACCATTTATTGATTTTTATTTACAAGCGATATGATTGTGATTTTGATTTTAGTTACATTAACAGTAAGCCAATTTGTAATATTATTTAGGTCCTTATATTTAACTTTTGACTCCAAGAATAGACCGTATACATCAAGACAGAGTCATCTGCAAACGAGATGCACTTCCACGTGATAGTAATAGGTTAATATGAATTAAAAATAAAATATACTCACCCCCGCAATTCTTTTCTCATCATCCGTAAAAGCTGCTCTTTTAGCTCGACTATGGGGATTGTCATTGATATCTAAAGTCTGTAGTGCCTCTAAAAACAAAATTCATTTTTTTTCAATAACAAGACTGGAAATAGTAGAAGCAGATGAAATGAATTGAACGAAAGCTGGACAGCATCGCGAATTATTGCAAGCTCCACATTGTCTTTGGTCGCTTCAGTGCAGAATAGTATTTTTTTTATTGGTGAACCTTAGCCTCAGTGTGTTTAAATCGAACTTTAAAACACGCGCGTGTTTTAAAGTTACCGTGGCAACATCAACAAGTCGAGAAACGAAGTCTAAATCTATGGTCTAAATCATGTCTAAATGACAATTTTTTTATTATTGATCTGACAGGAGTAGTTTGTAACGTCAAAACTTTTATTCGAACAATATTTAACAATGTCAAATTTATAAATTAAAATGGAAAGTGCCGTTGGTATTGTTTGAAAAATTAAAAGTTCGATTTGTCAAATCTTAGGAAATTGTATTTAAATTAATACTATTGACATTCACAGAACTCAATAAGGTTGAACTTTCATCAAAATACAAATTAGTTTATGTTTTTTTCATTTCCATGACAACGCAAGGTATACATCATATACATCACGAATTCAACCATTTGACATTTATCTTCTGTAAGTTCCTTGTGCCATTACTTATTCCTTTTTCTCATTCTTTTGGGAATCAAACCACAATAATGTTTTTTATTTTTTATTTCGACGTTTCGGTAGCGTTCCAGCTACCGTTGTCAAGATTAACTAGGTAGTAATAAAATTAATAAAATAATTTTTGGTCCCTATCTGACACAACGAAAAAATATGAATATTACTACCTAGTTAACCTTGACAACGGCAGCTGGAACGCTACCGAAACGTCGAAATAAAAAATAAAAAACATTATTGTGGTTTCATTTGACATTTAGTTCTTATTTCCATCTATACTTCCGTTTTTTGTTGTAGTAGTTATATAGACGACCAGTATTTATAATTTCAAAGTGCACCAATAAAAAAAATAGCGTAAAGTATTCGTGGATAACTGGTCTTTAAAACACTTGCTCTATTTCGAGCACTCCGGCTTCTCCGTCGCACGTGTTTCAAAGACCTTAATATCCACTTATACTTTAATATACTATTCTATCGTTATCCATTACAAAGGAGTTGTTTTTAAGGGTTGAAAAGTTCAAATATATAATAAACCATGATTCTTGCTTGAAAATGTTTACCAATAAAATGTTTGAAACTTAATTTGTTTCCCTAAGGGGTAGTGTTTACTACTTAAAAACAGTGTCACGTTTCAACTCTTATGTGACGTTTCAACTTACGGAAAGGATGAGCCTTATACCAACTTTTATATCCTTGAACTACAAAACAATAGCTCTGCCACGTGTTTTCTAAGTTAACACCTACTATTTAATTCAAATTTGATTATAATCAGTCGCAAAATGTATAATTTCACAAAACATTTTCAGCTACATGTACTTCCTCGTGTATATATCCAAATTTCAAATTCATTTCATCTATTGTTTAGTTCATTAACAAACGGAACAAATTACCTGCAAGAATGGCTAATTTGATTTCGTCTTGGCACTGGTTGATAAACTCCTCGACCTTCCTTGGAGCTGACGCAGGAATTTCGCATTTATTTGTGTAATTCGTCTAAAACAAATTGAAAATTTAAGCAAATCACTACCGGAACATTGATAATTTGTACATATTTGTACTATAAAAAAATTACGCGTTGGCTTCAACAAGGTTTTATTTATTTTCAGTAATAATACAAATACTGAATATTAGATATTTGATAGGATAGAAAATTAGAAGATGCTACTTTACTAGAGATGCCTGGCAGTGCCGGATTAAGCAAGCGCGGGGTCCGTAGCAAATATAGTATATTATTAAGTATTAAGAACGGTATTATCCTTAACGTTCGAGATGCTTTTACCATTTTTTGCGCGATCGTACTAAATTTCGAATAAAATAATTTAAATTTCGTCGAAATGAAATGATCAGTTTAAAATATAATTTGCATTTTGGTGAAATTGTTTTTATGCTATTTATTACTTTTTATATTGTTCTGTTCGGTTCTGTTCATTAAAAAAATATAAATAAACTTTGTTCCTTTTGTGTAATGAATGAAGTAATATATTATTTAGGACCACTTAAATGTATGTAGGGCTAAGACGTCGGTAAGTAATTTACGTACCGACGTTTGAACGGTAAGTAAATCACTTACCGACGTGTTAGACTAAGAAACCAGTAAACACAACCTACCGTCCTGACAACCGATGCTGTAAATAAACAAAAAAGATCGATCGCGCAAAAAATAATGCAATGATGGGACTAGATAAGGTGCAATGACAACAGTTAGATCAGATCAGAACACCCACGAAGCAGTTTTATATATAAAAACACTAAATGGCCACTAAACTTCTCCCGGTTCTAAAAATGAGGTAGAGATTACTCACAGAAAGGACTGGAGAGACCCAAGCAGACTGAAGTTTCCTCGAGGTAAGACCTGGTATACAGACCGATCAAAGACTAAGGAAGGGACAAGAGACGGGTGTATAAATGGGAAAGACGAGATATTCCTTCTCACAAGGAGGACATATCTCTGTATTTCAGGCAGAGGTTTATGCTATCCCAGAATGTGTCACAATTAACAAACATGAACTGACACTCATAGGATAAACACATTAGCAGACAGCCAGGCAGTACTAGCAGCTTTAAATAGCCGCAAGGTAACATCCAGACTGGTAGAAGAATGCCAAAAAGAACTAATTGAAGTGGCAGACCACATAAAAGTGAGATTAGTGTGGATGCCGGGATATAACGATATTTCTGAAATGAAATGAGAAGAGGTTCAGCAACGACATATATGTTGAACCAGAACCAGAACACCATAAAGAAAGTGGTCTGAGAACAAATACAAAAATGGGTACAAAGCCAACAAACTACAGTGTGTAGGAACACTCCAAAGCAATGTACCACCTGAAACAAATAGTACACCTCTAGTGGATCTACATCGTCTACTCGAAGGTACGAAGATAACTGGGTGTATTTATACAAAACCGAATTACAAACGAAGAATAGATTTAGGCCTGCCGAATATTGAATGCTGCTTCCAGTATGGTTCTCGTCTTGGTCGCTTACAGCTAACGAGTACCTTTAAAAATTAATATGGGTACTGGAATTTTAATTTATATTCAACGAAAGCATATTTTGCAGCTGAGGCTTACAAAAATTTTTAATATTTGTGTGTGTGTGTGAGAGAGTGAGATGGTCTCAGACGGTGTCCATTAACCATAGGGAGTATAGGTCTAGATATAAATCTGAAGAAAAAGTCTATATTTCCAGTTTAGCATCATTAATAAACCGTATAAGTAGGTCAAAAATAGCCTTTTCGTTTTTTTCCAGAAGTGAACATAAATTAACAGGCATGGGAAAGTTGTTAATTGGCTATCAGAGAATTATAAAGTTCTGTTCTTTCTGTCAGTCGATCCTCATATGCAAAATAAAGCTGTGTCGACAATAACTATTTTGTGTAGATGAGCCCGAAAACGTCCATGATTCACTTTTAATTTCAAATATTTCAACATAACGTTTAAGAAATTAAACGGCTATTTTAAAAAGCTAGCGTAGAAGAAATTTCCGTTTTGTCAGGAAGTTGTTAACATTGAAATAGTATAAGTACTATAATTTATTTTTTTACGAAATGGTGAATTACATATTATAATACAATACATATTTAACAATATAATGGACCAGTAACAAAGGTTAATTGTGTATTCTTTTGTTTTTAGTAGCCTAAAAAATATTAAGTGTAATTATTTATTTCCAATGTACTTATTCAGCATATTTTCATTTGGCTTGTTCAAAAGTGCCACACCATTATTAAATGGTCAAAATAGGTACGATTGTAGTTATTTGGGAAACAATAGTAAATTATACACCAAGGTGCTGAAGACTATTATTATTGACCGAGCACCAAGATTATTTCGCGAGTGGCTTTGCCCCGAGCGGAGTAAGGTGCGAGATTTATAAATGTCTTCAGCACCATGGTGTAAGTATATACAATTTATTCCACTACTAGCCAAATTTAAGACAAAAATTAAGAATGATTCACAAACGCACCAGGAGAAGCGCTTACTCTGTGACTGACAATTACACTGTCAGTTTTCGATATATTATGAACGTACTCGTTATGTCATCAGTCATTTTTGGTTGAGCGCGAATTTTAAACTAATGGCATTCTTATTCAAATAATTTCATCTTGATAGGTAATTTCAAGCAACAAATATGTTAAAGACAATCTCCTGGGTATACAAAATTATGTCGCACAAGTTTTTGTTGAACTACTATCCCTGAATTCTCAAAGTTGTATCAAACACTTACACTCGGTTTAATGATAACTGATAACAGTTTAGACTGTGGCTGATTGATGTATTTATTATTAACAATTACATCAGTCTAAACATCATAGTCATCATTAAACCGGGTTTAGGTGTTTGGTACAACTCGCCCTAAGTAATAGAGAAATTCAACTTCTCAGTTGGCTGGAAGAAGCAATAATTGACAACCTCACAGCAAGTAGAGGATAAAAATTACTTTAAATTTTTTTCTGATATTGTGGCAAGTTCTTGCATTGTCAGTAAATTGCAAATCTTGCAAATTATGAATCTTGTATGCTGTTTGACAGCATGCAATTCTTTTGTCATTGCCACACTTTTGCCAACCAAAGCAAGGATGGGGAGAGAAAAATAGATATCAACCTCAGAAATTAATGTATTCAAATATAATATATAAAGTTGAATAGCGAGAGTGAGAGCAGCAAAGAGAAAAAATCTAAGTGCATCACTGTCGATTATCAAATCAAAAATGACAAAACGTCAATCACCACAATCAGCAATCAGCTGATAGGTATCATTCGATTGGAAACAGTTAGTTTAGTTGGTTGGTAACACAAAAGAAACTAGAATCGCGCCTTGCATGCAAAATGGAAATGACACCAATCCGATAAAATTGCAATTGCATCGAATTGCAAAAATGTTGCCAATGCCAAAAATTTCAAATTTTTCTACCACTGGAAAAGGGGAAAAGCCGAACGAATTTGTCATGTGAAGGATCGTATTATTTATAAATATCCGTCAACGTAGCCTCGGATCTTCAAATGGTATAATTTGATATAAATATCGATATTTAAGGTCATGTTTCTCATTATAACAGATTCGCTGAGTGCTCTCCAAAGCATAACTCAAATCTACCCAGCCCACCTAAATAATCCCACAATAGTAAATAAACAGCTGACTAGTCAAAGTGACCTGAAAGCTTTTTTCAAAAAATCAGCAAAAGATGTTTGGCAAAAATTGTGGATTGGATCCGAGGCTAAGCTGAAACAAGTAAAACTTGATGTTTCCCCATGGAAGAACCTTAGTTTTACGCGAAGGCAACAAGTGATATTATCACGGCTTAGGATAGGACACACGACTATACACACCAATATCTCCAGGGACTAGTGAGAATCTCACCAATGATAGGTGTATTGCATGGTTGCCTAAAACATGAGAGTTTCAAATTTGTCGTATTTTCAAAGGAAATAGTGAGATCTCCAATATCACTGGACGAAATCCAATACGCATGTTTCTAAGCTTCTCACCGCTTTTGACGAGATTCTCTAACCATGAGAGATTGAATCTCTCTCGTTTCAGGCAACCCGTAATGCATCAATCTCATTGGTAAGATTCTCACTAGTCACTTAAAAATATTAATATAATTCATATTCTGTCAACAACACCTATGTAGATTGAAATTACTGTACCAATTTATGCATACTTGCTAATTACCTCGTTATTGAAGCGAATTGCATAAATATTCTTTTTTTTATATTTCATTTAAATAAAAAAAAATAAGGTCACGTCCGATTGGCTGAATGTTGTGTTGGAGCATCTGATTCCATGTCAATTAATTACCAATTTTCTAAATTCTTTCTGATAAACTCTTAACATACGGTATTGTTAAGTTCTTAAAAATTATATTAGATGAATTATTATTATTATTAATGCTGTTTATAAAAAGAACTTATTATCACGCTACCGAAACTTTGAATTAAAAGATATCAAAAAGATGGTGATTTAATTTTCCAATATAATTAACAAATACAGTAAATAATACATGATTATTTTTGACATATTCTGTATGTATGCTTTTTACATTATTGTTGTAAGGGATATCTCCCTAGAAACAAACAAGAACGGCTTCGATGATAAATATAATGACAATGAACCTCATTCAAAAAATTGTTTTCGTCGATTTGTATATCAACACCGTCTATAGCGAACGAGTCACTTCACCTCTAGCACAAAAAAATGCATCTCTTAAAAATTAATTGAATAGTTAAAAAAATTGTGCAAAATAAAATTTAAATTATTAAGATTAATTAACAACAAAATACTTTTATATATTTTATACCTGATTGAGTTCAGCGCCCAAGACCGATGCAGCACACGCTAAAAAAAAGATAATTATGCCGCAAAACATTATTTTTTGTTATATTAACTGATGAACTACCAAACTATGAATGATGAATTTAAAAACACCGCATAATCGGGAAAAATTGCACAATTTCTACGGGCTTCACCTACTCTCCATTTTTCCCACTACAAGCCAAGGGTGGCCTGCATCGACCACAGTTGAATAATTCGCTTGATTTTGATGTCGTACTAAAAACAGTGACGTACCATTTTTTTTATTTGATCAAAGCATCTCTTGAAAAATCAATATGTATACATATATAATAAACAAAATATTTTACATTCCGTTTTATTTTTCCTTGAGAGTTAAGAAACAAAGTATGATAGACTGTGGGAAAAAAATAGAATGGGAATTTTTCTAGTGTTTCTGTCTTCTTTTGTATCATCTTACGAACGGTGGCTTGAAGGGGGGTGGTGAAGGCGGTCCCAGGTCCCAGGTGCCAAGCACTAAGGTGTGACAACGGAATGCCAACGTCACTCAGATTAGTAGCAGCTGTCATAAAAATCAAAGCCCTAAAATTTTTTCTTCAAACTCGACGTATCCAAATAGCAACAGAAAAATGTGAGGAAAGTTGCAGAGAACTAGTGCAACAGCGCACATTTGGTGTTGTTAAGCCTGAAACTCTGCTTACGTCAACAGAAGAAGAACTATAGTTCCAAATCCTACAAAAATCTATGATGAACTTTCTGTGGAAGTGTGTGGAAGTTTAATGGACTACCCTAGAGCTTCGGACATTTATTATAAAATGGAACTATTTTAAGTCTGTTCCAAGTCTTGCGTTGTGTCTACGATATACTATTTGCGTTTCGGTGGCTTGTTGTGAAAATTAAAGTAGATAAAATATTCCTTTAGATCTATACAATGAGCAAACCACGAATTACCAATGTTTCCAAATTGTCCGTTGAAAAGGACAGTAAAATGAATCTTTATAAAGTCACGTAAGCCCAATAAGTGCCCAATAGAAAGTCGCCCCGGGTGCCAACCTATGCTTCGCTGCCACTGTCGACTCAGCTATTTAGAAGCTGGAACAAACTTTTATTGGTCAACAAGCATTGTTTCTTCCTAATTAATTAGGACTGAGTCAATGCGGTAAGGATGATATAGGAGGTACTTTACCAGCAAGTGATATCTCCTGACAAATAAACCTGATCTCAGTAGGTACCTCAGTAGTAGTAGTAGTACATACATACCTTGTAAGGACCAGTCCAATGACTGTTTAGTGTGTTTAGAAGTGATGGAAATAATAGTTACTTAACCAACAAGAGTATTAATAAGGGCTGTTAACAATCGAAATATTATAACCAGCGATCAAAGCGCAATAACTATATTAATATATACAAAATAAAATCATTCATTAATGACGCCTATTAATTGACGATTTTCTATTAATAAACGATTTTGGTATAGGCAACCAAACATACAATGATATCAAAAATGGCATAATATTGACTTCTAGTATAGAATACATCTAGTTTTTGTTAGATTACACTACAAAACTATGATAATTATTAGCATATTACTCTTATATAATTCAAATTAACTGTTTCTAATTAATTCCCTTTTTTTTCGGACTCGAAATTTAAAAGCCCAGGCTTTCCTATGTGTTGGACGAAAAACTACATTTCGTACCCTATAGCATCTGTAATTATTTATAAAAACGCCTTCTGCAATGAAATTTCAGCTAGTACGCATATGTGTTTGTTTACCAGTCGTGGGTAATACTTTCTCTGCGTTAAATAATCATCGTTAAAGTGGATTCGAATGATATTGTGAAAAAATTCTCTCTCACTATTCTTTTTATAATTTTAAATAATCCCAGATTCATGTCTTATTTAACTTATTGATTAATTAATTGTTTAATTATTTCTATGAATTTTTTGAGCAGAAGACACAATTACAATAACAAAATTATTCATAATTGACTCCCACACATTTATGCGTCCGTGAGATGAAGGAGAGATTTAATATTTTGGCTGAAATATAATATTATCGTTACCGAACAAACAAATCGAGTTGGGGAACGACATTGCTATTGCTTATGATAAAACCCTATCGTTATGATTGACTTGTAATAAAAAAATGCACATTAACATAATTGCCAGGTAACATAGCAAATTCCCCTAAATGTAGATAACCAGCATTTGCCGCGTAACTAAGCACGGAATATTAAACTTCCGTGACAAAAGTCACGATATAACATAAAACATAACCTCAACAAATAGGTAATCGCAAAATGTCAGTGGTGTCTTGTTATGTACTTATGTGATGTGACTTTTTAATTTTAAACACACTTGTACATGGAAATTTGGTGTGTTATTCTATTATCCATTACTATCGGGGTCAGTGGTCTCGATTAAAAAAAAATAAAACATTGATGACGTAATTAAATTATCAATAACATTTGCATTTGCTGGACATTTACAATCCCGGCATTCACTTATCAAAAGTGAATTACTGGTGACCGTATTAACTTGAAAATTACATATAATCTCTATTAACTTAAGCTCTCTAACAAATCTTTACAAAAAAGTGATAAATAAAGTAAGTGTGTGAATAAAATGAGAGATTACACATAATTTGATAACCAGACATAGATAATATACTTGTGAACTTGTGGCAGCTACAATAATCATTCAGAGTGCTCCTATCGTTTGCAACAGTACCTATTTATATAGAAGATGGATTTAAAAGATTTGAAACGTTCTAGACTTATCCATTTGTGTTTGGCAATCACTTTCTTCACTTCAGGAATTATTGTAAATTTTGTTCAGTGTATTCTTTACTTATGTCTCAAGCCTTTTAATAAATCGTTGTATAGGAAAATAAATTGGTATCTATGCTACACACTTTACTCACGTAAGTAAACTTTATATACTTTCTTGCAATAATAAAATCATTTAAAATAATTATACATATTTTTACTCTGAAAAAATTTGATGGAAGGAAATAAAATCATCTCTTTCTTGAATTTTTCAAAAGCGACCTTTTATTAGTTAAAATTGGAAAAAAGGTGAACTTCTAGTATAAATATTAAATTTTTGTTTTATTACAGAATTAGTATGTCTTGGTGATTGGTGGTCACAGTCAGAAGTCTACATCTATACTGATAAAAAGGTTTTTGACAAATATTTTGGAAAAGAACATGCATATTGTATTATGAACCACACATATGAAGTAGATTGGCTAATTGGGTGGATGATTGCTGAAAGATTGCAACTATTAGGGGTAAGTTAGACTACTTTTATATGTTGGATTGTCCTTTAATATTAGATTAGAATTGGAGTGGCTTTGTCCTATCCCACTGCAACCTTTGCAGATTTAATGTGGCCCTCTCTATATTTAGACCTCAATATCTAGCTTTATTTTTTTATTAGACCTATTTTCCTGGATACCACCTCCCTTGCATAGTCCTCTGCCCTCAGCTTTAGTTATTTACTTTGTATTGGTTTAATTATCACTTCTCACATAGAAAAAATCAAGCTTAAGCATGATGGTTATTGAAATATAGTTCTTATATTCAATTAAAGATAAACTCTGTGTGTATTATTTATCCCAATTCCCAATATTATATCATCTAGGTACATTAAAAATGCCAAATGAGTAATCTTATTTTGTTTTTCAAACACAAAAGTTCAAGCCATGTTTTTAGGTGTAAAATAATTTTTTTGATTGAATAATACAGAGTGAGGTTTAGTGTCTTATCCTGTTGGTAATTTGTACCAGTGGTTACCCTTTTGAGGTAATTTATTTCAAGTTATGTTTCTGTTTTAGAACTGTAAGGCTTATGCAAAGAAAGTGATCCAATACATTCCAGTGTTGGGTTGGGCATGGAAATTTTCCGAATTTGTATTTTTGGAAAGGAATTTCGATAAAGATAAAGAGATCATAAACAAACAAATTACTGAATTAGCTGAGCATCCAGATCCTATGTGGGTGAGTACATCATTTGATATTGTTAAATGTTTTTGGTTATACTATGAAACCCACATTTTATTAGCAATTATCTGTTTTCTGATTTTGTTCAATTTTTCTTGAATTCAATTTTGTACCTCAAATAACTTGTATTTAACAAATATTTTTCTTTGCTATATAGTTCAGAAATTACAATTTGTAAACTATTTTAGTTTTTATATCAATAAATGAATTTATGGTCAAGGAACTAAGTCCAAAAGTGAAAAAAAATTAGAATTCATTTAATTACCTTAAAATTTAATTAAACATTATAAATCTGAACTTTGAATTTATTTAATTATGTATTATCTGTTGCATACACTTATGATGACATTTTTCTGTTAATAAAGCACCAACATATTGATAGCATCCATTAATCTTTGCGAAAAACTTATTTTCAAGGTATATACCCTCAAATCAATCACATTTTGATAATAAATCATTTCACACAACGCCAAAATTATCAAGATTTGACAATTTAATGAAAATATACTACAGAAGAGCTTACTTTTTTGTTATATTGGAAACAACTATGAATCAGATCTCCCTTAAAATTACTAAAAATATCAAATATCTTACACCTTGGCCATCGTTTTTTTTTATATTATAATATAGATGGCTGAATGAACAAAATTCTTTTTTTATTTAACTGCAACTCAAAAATTGGAATGCTATTTTTATTTAACTACATACAATAAATTATGTAAGATAGTGTCAACTAATATCGTTTTTAAGGAAAAAACATACAACTGTGGATAATATTAGGTACATTGTTAACTTCTTATCATTTCAACTACCAAATCTAATCAATAAGTGGCTATAACATAGTATGATATTAAATCTAATTCCACAAAAAGTAAAGGATTATTTATGTATAAATTTTCCTTTCTTCTTAATCTTATTTTATCTACTAATAGATGCTACAGGCTTCTGAATCCTTTTTAGAACTTTTTTTTGGAGCGCTGGGGAGTCGCGACGCAAAAGATCTGACCGTTACGTTATGTGCCTTGAGCGCGTGGGCTTTCGCGCTCTCTCCTCAGTCTCACTAGTCTCAGAGCTAGTCTCTTGGCGCAAAATGTTGATTGTCAACATACATTGTATTATTATCTTCTGTAAGTTCCTTGTGGCATTACTTATTATTTTTTGGGAATCAAACCACAATAATTTTTTTTATTTCGACGTTTCGGTAGCGTTCTAGCTACCGTTATCAAGATTAACTAGTAATAAAATAATTTTTGGTCCCTATCTGACACAACGGAAAAAATATGACAACTGGACAATCAATAATATTTTGAAGTTTAAGACTACAAAACTTTGTTGTCAAATTTTATTAAGGTCCATTCATAATAGATCACATCTCTGGTAAAATGTGAAATAAAATATTTTATCCACAACTATTAATTAATATATCTGTTAAATATGCGATTTTTATAAAGTAAAGCCATGCATTATCATATAGAATTGAATAATAATGACAGTTCGATGGAATAATATTACTCAATCGTTGCGTCAAATTTGACAATTTGTAAATTTACTTCTTATCTCTGGTATCATTAGATAAATGTCTAATAGTAAATCAGATTTAGAAGATATGTCTTGTACACCGCCAGACATTCTAAAATTAGCGGCTAGAGTTAGAGGAAATCAGATTTCAAACGAAATTAACAAACATTATAATACTATAGCTCTAATTACAATGAAAAACCTTGCACTAGCTCTAGTGCCAGTCCAAGTCCCATGATTTTCAATCAGACTCAGGTGACTGACAAAGTTATCCCTGGCATGAATTTTAACAATTGTAATGTAACTATCAATAATTACTATGTATAGTTTGGCAAGTTTATCTGAAGCTACGGGGCGTCGGTAAGAGGCGAGGAAAAACATGGCGTATATCTGTCAAACGTACAAATGGCGTACGGTACCTATTTTACCAAGTAAAACTGAAATTACAAAGGTAACTGAACTGACAATACGAACACCACTGGATAAATCAATATCAGTCAATTGACGAAGTGAGAGGGAAGAACATACGCACGCGCTTTCCAATAAGAAGTAACCTGGTCGATAAAAATCACCAATTATGTAATCGGAGGGTGTGGTCATTATGGTTTTCGTACAACGTTGCCAGAGCTTTAAGAATCCCATAACAAATTTGGAAAAGTGTTATCTTTTAATATTCATAAATTGGAAAATAATGTTAATAGAATAAATCCAATGAAACAAGCACATTATGAAATTAACGTTCAATCATATTTTTAATATTGTTAATAATAAAAAGACCCATTTATAATTATTATCACTACATAATCAGTTCTTCTATTTTTTTATAGTTAAACGTGGCAATGTCGAACGTTTTCGACTGCATTCCTTTCACGGTTTCAGATAAACTTGCCAAAGTATAAGTAAATAAACATAAATTTATTGTGTATGTATACCGTTACCATTAATAAAAAATAATGTTCATTTGAAATATATTTTGGATTTTTTTAATAAACATATATATATATATATATATATATATATATATATATATATATATATAGTTGTGGATAAAGTATAGTATTCAACACGCGCATAATGGCTATTACCCACGAAGATGAAATTGCAACACGAGCCGGAGGCATTGTTAAATAATATACTATTATTTTATGACATTCTAACGATATGATAGTCTACTAGAAATAGAATCCAGTGAAGTGCACGTTCCAGAAACGGTTTTTATTGGGATAGCGCTTTTCTTTTCGCTTATTTTGGAAATGTTGTTAATAAAACGCGTTTGTTGTTACTTTTTTTTGTATGATTATTTTTGTTTGCAAAATATGTATAACTCAGTTTGGTGATTTTGTGTATTGAAGTGTGTATCGATTAACAACTATTCCAATGATAAATCATAAGAAAACCTGGATAAAAACATGATGCTATCCTGATAACGCAGGTAATTGATTATTGGACATTTCTCTTTCTAATATTGGTAACCAAATATGACTACATTCGGCTGAAATACTAGCTACACATTTATCTGCATTTAGTTGTATTAAAGCACTTTCTTTGATTTTTCGTATTTTTTATTGGGCTCTTTCAGTATTATTTTTGTCGAATCCCATTGAATTTTATGCCCCTCTTCCCAAGCATGTTTGCAAATACCTGACTTAAAGAACTCCCTGTACGCATTATAAATATGAATGACCATCCCATAACTATAAAGAAGGAAATAAAAAATAAAAATCATTATTGTGGTTTGATTCCCAAAAGAATAAGTAATGCCACAAGGAATTTACAGAAAACAAAATTGTAACTTTTGCGTACCAGTGGCGTCAATAATTCATCAAACAACAACCTCCAATGATGCCAACAATAAATTTGAACAAATGATAGCAGTTGCTGGACAATCCCTTAGCCTGCAAGAGAAGAAAAAAATCAGAAAACTCTTGTTACAATACCGATCTCTTTTTCTACCAAAAGAAGAAAATTCATGGAGAATATCTGCTGTCAAACACAAAATTGACATCGGCGACGCTAAACCGAAATAGAGGAAGCAGAGAGAATTGTTCGCGAGATGGAAAAGGACAAGGTAATAGAACCTTCTACCAGCCCTTGGGTCTCTCCGGTAGTTCTGGTAAAGAAGAAAGATGGAACCACGAGGTTCTGCGTGGACTACCGGCAGTTGAACAATGTTACAAAGAAAGATACCTATTCTCTGCCGTGAATCGACGACACTCTGGATACGGTGGCCGGTAGCAAATTGTTTTCTACCTTGGACCTAAAGTCTGGATATTGGCAGGTAGAAATGGATCCAGCCGATAAAGAAAAGACAGCGTTTATCACCGGATCTGGACTATGGCATTTCACCGTTATGCCATTTGAGCTGTGCAATGCCCCCGCAACGTTCGAAAGACTGATGGAAAACGTATTGCGAGGGTTGTCCTGGAAGACATGCTTAGTGTACCTTGATGACATCATAGTCTTGGAAAGTCAATTACCTAGGCCATGTAGTCAGCAAGACGAAGCACACAACAGAAAAAATTTGTCAGTTAGGGATAAAAATTAATTTCTACTTATTTTTTCTTGACAACGGTAGCTGGAACGCTACCGAAACGTTGAAATAAATAATTTAAAAATATTGTGGTTTAATTTCCCAAGAAATTAAAAAAATTATGTACTTTGTGCCAATCAACTTAATGATAAGATTTTTATAATTAATACTACTGTATATTTTTGTTAAATGAAGTTTCATCCAGAGTAAAATAGATTCTTAAATTAATATGTGTATTTATTTATCGATTCAAAAAATTTGATTATTGCTTAAAAGGACCTAAAGTTCTAACCGTGTGTCCCGCGATACGTTATTCAATTTTATGATTTTTAGCTGGATGCAATCAAAAGTAGGGCTACATTATATTAGTCAATAAAATGCAAAGGGCTAAATAATTAAAAATGATCGAGAAGGTTCAATAGTCTCTTTTTAAAGTAAACTTCATATTTAATTTATTTATTATGTTATGGATCTTTAGAACAATTTTAATTCAAAATATCAAAAAATGTCGAGTGGTGACACAATCTTATCTTTACTTTTAATAAAAATTTATTATATATATTGAATATTATAAAAAAGTGTGTTCCACTTTCAACCACTTTGTTCATATTAGCATATACCATTTGTATGAATTTCCGTCCACAGTTACGTCATTCCAAAATGAATGGATTAAGTAGTGATGTTGAATTTATAATATAATGTAAGAAAACCACTTGGGATTCATAGTTCGTTTTTGCTAGTGCCTACTAGTGCATTTAATTTTTTTCCAGATGTAGTTCCCGAGAGATACTTTTTCCTCTATCTTGTAAAATAGCTGGTAGGGGTGAGTGGGAAAACTGACTCAATAAACCTGTTATAACTTTTGTTGCACTTTATGGATTTTGACAAACTTAGCATTATTTGAGAAAGAATTAAATTCCTAATAAAACATCATATAAATATTTAATTCCCGTGGTTTTAACGGTCGTTAGGTGGCGGTGATTGAACAATTATTGTATCATTCATAAACTGCATTTGATCTTGTATATACTTACTTACTACCTGATGTTGAATAAACCTCATTATTTGTTGTACAATATTATACTTTGAATAGCTAATAAGTTATTGATCAATAGTTTTTTATCAATTTATTCAACAAACCAATAACAAGGTACAAGGTTAATTTCATCCTACATAGAAATAATTACTTATTAAAACCGCTTACTGTATGAGGACAATGAGAAATTATATTTTGTCGATTGAAGCAATTTATAGGTAGGATTGCGTGTCTATACATTACATTTTATTCGCTAAACTTATACTTATCCTGTATAAATACTTGATAGTATATTACCGGTAGTAAAATGTAAATGAAACAATCTAATCAATAAAATATATCATAATCATAACATTGACCTTTCCATCAGTTGTTATTATAATTGATTACTACTTTGTTATTGGAATATTATGTTTATATATAAAGTCACCATACATTGACCTCATACTTTGTTCCCACGTATGAACGTCTTTTTGAAATTTAGTTTTTTTATCTATTGCCACTTTATATTCAAAAAGAAGGAGTCATACTATTACAAACGCTGCGAATACCCTAGTGAAGTCTTGAATCACAACAATGTAGCGGAATTAACAGTACTGGTTTTGTTCCTCACACATAAATGTGCAGAATAAGTAGGAATCTGAATTCAAATACTTATCTAAAACATGAATTACGTTCAGCCTGAAGCTGGCATTAAACGGTGTGTTTGACAGTCGAAAGTTTACAGTATATGTGGCTTAATACCAATAAGACGCAGACTCCATTTCACATAAGAAGAAGCCACGCGAAGTTTGCCAACTAGGCATTCCAATGACCTGTCAAAACAAATTCAATATGGCGGCTGGGGGCAAATAGTTTGTTGGTGTTATATTATTGTGCTGTTGAAAAGTTTATTTAAATTTTGTGGGATTGTTGTTTTTGTGCCTTTTTATATTATTTAGGACTTATAGTTGTATTATTACATTTTAATACGAAAAAATGCCAACTACGTGCCTTGTGGTTGGTTGTGGAAGTCGTTCCAACAGGGATGCTGTAAAATTTTTTCAGTGCCAGCGGTTTTAAGCTACAGATTTGTTAGCTTCATTCGATATCTGTAAACAAATATTTCACTCCACATCTAGGAAACAAACAAATTGGATTTTCAGCTTACCTCTTGCCAATATCTGGATTTTGCAACAATAATGTCTTTAAATAATCACTCTGCATCTTAAAAAGTCTATCAACAATCACAAATTCACACAACTTTGGAGATAATGCCGTTTAAACAATTTATTCACCACGTACTAAATGCTTTCTTATGACACTTAAGACAGTTGTTTGCCCGCAGACGCCATATTGGGTCACGTGATTTGGAATGCCTAACTGTCTTGCGCAGAAATCAAAATCGGTGTTCTCTCTCTGTCGCCTCGTAACGACCGTTTCAAGACATTGGCGTTACAACGAACATATCCAATAGTTAATTGAAAGTATAAATATTTTAACAATACAAGTATTTTCATATACCAGTGTCTATTGTCAAAAAGCTTCAAAGTGTAATGCAATGCATGCCGAGGAATGTATAGTCCAGTCGGGTTAGCATTAAAGGTGGATGTAAGAGCGGTAGGCGAGATTTTTGATGGAATTCCTTGAAAATATCATGGTTAATGATAATCCGTCGCTTCCACCGGTTTTTAGGCTGTGCTAATTGCACAATAACAGTTTATAGCCAAAACAAACAAAAATGGGCCTATTTTCGACATGTTTTCGACTTTTACTCGAAAAGTATTGAATTTATCGTGCATATGTATGGAAACAAAGTTATAGAGCGTGAAATTTGCTATGAAATTCCGTGGTTAAAAATGTAAAAATTCCCATCCCTACAGCAACAGCGGATAAATAAGTAAAAAAAAATTGAAAAACAGCTGTTTTTCAGTCGCAAATAATTATTTGACTCATAATACGTTATTTATTCACGAACTGAATGCAACAAACACAGCTTCGATATCTTTTTTAGTTGCTGAGTAATCTAATTGTTAATAAACAGTAGGTAAAAGAAATAGACATTGTTAGAATAAAGACATATGCCACAAAAATTGTTTAAATTTACAATAGTGTTTTTACACATACTAGAAGGTTACAGCTATCATAATGCAATAAGTTAATCAACAATTTTTTCGGCTTAACTGACTCAGACGTTAGTTTAAAACAGTGGTAAAAATTTTACCTTAGTAACAATTAAGATATCTGTGCGGTTAATTATTTTAATCTGAAAAAACCTACTTAAAAGACTTGCAAAAACACAACAATTGGCGTTTTGAACGTTCAATTCGGACCATTTAATCCCGAGTTATTGAATTCCAAACTTGATCAACGATTCTCGGCATACGATCAACATGCTAATGAAAAAGAAAATACCGACATGCAGGTACGATTCAACCTCTAGCCACATATTATAATCTGTGCTCTCGCCGCTATACTCAGCCATACCCTCCTCGGAATCACAGCGCCGAAAGCCTCTTCCGCGCACATTCTCTCTTCTATTTTATTAAATTGTTGATAAGTTATGAAAGGTAGGTGTGTTGAAAAATATCTGGGAAGTTTGCAGAAGGACCTGCATGACAGTATTTTTTTTCGTTAGATTGTTGTTCGTTTGCCTAGAATCGTTAATCAAGTTTGGGATTCAATAACTCGGGATTAAATGGTCCGAATTGAACGTTCAAAACGCCAAAAGTTGTGTTATTGCAAGTCCTGTCCTGTAAGTAGATTTTTTTTAAACTAACGTCTTACTCAGTTAAACCGAAAAAATGGTTGATCAAGTCATTGCATATGATAGCATTGATAGCTGTAACCTTCTAGTATGTGTAAAAACATTATTGTACGTTTAAACATTTTTTTCTGGCATTATGTCTTTATTCTAACAATGTCTATTTCATTTACCTAATGTTTATTAACAATTAGATTACTCAGCAACTAAATAAGATATCCAAACCGCGTTTGTTGCATAACGTATTATGAGACAAATAATGATTAACATTGCTTCATAAATTGCATTAGAATTTTCCGTCTGAAAAACAGCTGTTTTTTCAATTTTATTTTACGCTGTGGCTGCAGGGATGGAAATTCATACATTTTGAACCACGGAATTTTATAACAAATTTCACGCTCTATAACTTTGTTTCCATACATATGGACGATAAACTTAATACTTTTCGAGTAAAATTCGAAAACATGTCGAATAACAGGCTCATTTTGGTTGTTTTGGCTATAAACTGTTATTATGCAATTAGCACAGCCTAAAAACCAGTGGAGTCAATTGATTATCATTAACCATGATATTTTTGAGGAATTTCATCAAAAATCCCGCCTACTGCTTTCACATCCATGTTTTCATAGTTTTTGGGCTATGGTTGAAATATTACCCTTCTTGGTGTGCGTTATCGATTGTTAATGTCTTTCTAACACATTACGTAGGAAGAAATGGAAAAAAGGCAGGTCTGTGATTAATCCTAATCAAAATATCACAATAATGAACCGTTTAAATGTATTACAAACGTTAACCCTAATCTTTGACTTACAAAAATTTGATTGGTTGCTGCGCAAGCGATACTTACTAGTTTCTTCTCGAATGGTGCGTTAGGAGCATATATAGTTTAATTAATAATTTTATCGGTAACACCTCGCATTGTAAACATTTATACCAATTGGGTGTAAATATTTTTTCTCTTTTAATTCTAAATTATTATTTCAGTTACTTCTATTCCCCGAAGGTACTCGATTTACTCCTAAAAA
>CAJUYI010000014.1:291011-342454 GCA_910591695.1 Galerucella pusilla | reverse complement strand
CTGATAGGGGCATTGATTCCCATTAACTACCAATGTAAGTTTTAGCATTTCATGGTTAATGGTGTTTTTTTTTCAACAAAATTATATAACTAAATAAGAAAACAAAAACAATGATTGCAGCATATTGAAAACCAAAAATTTGTTAAGATTATTAATTTTCAATCACTACACAATAAACTTTTTATACCAAAGTGGGTTTATCATGTGGAAGATAACATTTAAGAGCAAACTACAGCATATAAATTTTCTTGAGACTAGATTTTTATGGTAGTCAAGTTTTGTAAAATGTATTCAGAAATAAACTAAAACATTTAGATATATTTAAATAATAATTTCTATAATTCATGTATATACAATAATAAACTTCAAATTTAATCATATATTATATAAAAAGAATGGTCAGCCTTATTGAGATATATTTTTACCTTGACTAATCCCCAAATTAATTTAAGGATTCAAAGAATCTTGATTCTGGAACAAAAATGTATTTTTTTATTTGTCTGCCAACAAATAATATAGTGACATTAAATGTTAATCTTTAGAATATTCAAGAAATAAAACGACATTTTCTGTCAACCCCAGAAATAGTATTACATGGGTACATAAAAAAACCAACTTAATCCAGCATACAGAATGTCCCATTGCCTGTTACAAGTTATGTGAAAACTACTTATTTTAAATGGAACTCCCAATATATTATTGCATCACCCCAAGGTTGTTACCAAACCATTAAATTTTCATAACTTTGCTATCCACAGTTTTCCCAGAACTTGTATTGAGTCATTCCTGGTAGGATACCTGGTTTCTTTTTAAAGTGAGGATATTAAGAAACATACAAAAGCTACATTATAAATAATTTGTCATCCCAAATAAATATTCATAATACTTCCAAAATATTTACCTAAATTTCACATCCAATGAATATTGAAGTGTGACAAGTTGAAGAGAAATACTCTCTCAAAACCTGCTATAATATTTATAATAGTACAAAAGGTGAATACTTACGTTGTATGATTGTTGGAGCATTTTTTGCTTTATAAAATTGAACAATGATGTAAAAAGCAATTGTTAATATTAATACAGCTACAGCAGACCCAATGAATATATATTCATCATGCCTTCTATAATTACAACACTTATCACTCCAATAAGTCCAAGTGGAATTCATCTAAAATGAAAAATTTATTAATCAAAATACATAGCAAATCCGGCTTTCTAATTTAAAATATGAACTTTAACAGCAAGATAATTGATAGAACAATCTTCTCCATTCAAAAATGTACCTATCCACACAATTTAAGTAACAATGGGTCTACTAGTTAGCAGGTTTGTATAAGAAATTCTTGATAATAAAAATGCATTATTACTTACCACATCTACTATATCCATACATACACCAATTTTATCGTTCATATCACTTACGCTTCTAAAATAACGGTCCAATTTGACATAATGTTTCATACATGTAGGGCAAATATCTTTATCTTCTGTATGATTAGTACAATCTACAAATGTATCGAAATATTGTCCAAAATCTGCTACTATTGTTGTATTACCATTTTTTTCATCAAAACATTCTAAAACAGAAGTTTTTGCAGAAGTAAGGATTTTAAAACATATGGAATTTGCCTACCATCACATTTGGCATTATTCCATAAATTCACATTATTCTGATACAAGTATAGTACTATCTGTAACCTATCAGAATTAATGTATATGTCTAAACATGATGTATCATTGACCAATACCTGCAATAATAAAACTGATCTAATATCCAAATGAAATCACACTATTTGAAAAGGTAAGTTTTTTATTCACCTTAGACATATTTGTGTAACTATTTTGTACATCTAAATACTGATTTTGACATGCTTCACACATTTTAATAGGTCTGGAATTTCGTATTGCACACAAAGTAAATTCGGCAGAAGAATTTGCAAATCTTTCTTTCAGGGAAATACAAGGTGAATTATATGGAAGTATTTCTTTGTCAAAGGTGAAACTGGAAATAAATAAATTAATAGCTTTGGGCAAAGTGAATATCTTGCTATATACTTCCAACTTACCTTTGTGCTTTTGTAAAACATAATAAACAAACAATTATACATGTTGTATACATTGTTGTTGTCAATCTTTGATTTTGATTATATTTGGTCTGTGATAAATCCAGATGAATCTACAAATCCCCATCAAAATAATAAATAAACATCCTCATTCTACGTTCGGTCTTTGCCTGTATTGAAGTAAGGCATAAGGCATCCTTTATCTATGGTCTTTTCATCACAGAAACGACAGATTATTGTTCTCTTTACCTGATCACAGATTAGTCTGCAAAAACGAACGGCCCGACCACCAACCATCGATATAAGCTAACTTCTAATTCAATATCAAATGGACAAAAAAATACCTATTCTATAAAAACCCAAGAAGTTATCAAGAAAAACACTACGAGATTTATCTAGAGACACCATGGCCATGAGAGACACAAACAGATTTTTACATAGAGATACATGTAGTATGCGAACGCAGCTCGGAGTAGTTCAAATGATTCAAATCTGACAGTTGACAATTGTAGGTTTTAGTTCAAAATATTATTGATTTTTAATTTTTATTTCTCTTTAATTATAGTATCAGGTCGGTCTGTGATTCTAGTATACATTCTATTTAAACATGTCTACAACAAATAATGCCTTACTTCGAGTAACTCAATTAAATGCAATTTATTTGGATACGGAAATAAATAATTCTTTATATCAAATCTTTCTAGAAGCCACTAAAAGTTTGCCCGTAAGTTAACAAACTCAATCTGAAGTCTGTAATAAATATCTTATAATTTTAGCCTGGTATAATTGCTTTGTACGAGCCTGAAGTTCATCTAATTCTGAAAATGATGCTTTTAAATAATTCAGTAGTAAAGAGTGGTTGTACTTTTGGTCAACAGTTACTTTCTATTAAATACGATAATATGGGCACCATTCGGCGTATTTTGTATTTATTAGCATATTGCTTAGAATATATGAAAAATAAATTTGAAATATTGAGACCCTCTCATGAGATCAATAATACGTTGTTTAAATTATATATTACAATGAAATTTCTAGATTTCATCAATCTTTCAGTATTTTTGAGAAATGGTGTTAAACCATTACTTATTGAAAGAATTCTCGGATTGAACCAAATTTATTCATGTGAAAATGTACAAAGGCATTATGATTCTAAATATTTAACACGAGAACTACTTTGGAATGGTTTCATTGTAAGTGAATTTGTTTATAAATTAAAGTTGGTATCTCCAGATTTGTAATCAGTGTTATTATTTCTAGGATATTTTAGTGCATATAACTCCTCTTATAAACTATCATAAACTCAAAAGAACTGTTAAACAGTTGAATCCTTTTCATATGAAAAGGGTTTTTAGTACCTTACCAAATGTAGGAATGACTATTCATACAAAATGTGCTCATTGTGGGGAAAATCCCATATTACCACATCATATGGGATGCACTCATATTTTCTGTTATGTTTGTTTAAAGGTATAGTATAATACATTAACCAGGCTTAACAAAAACAATGTTCAAAATCAAAATTTTCTTATCCAAATTACTGCTTTATTGTACAATAAGAATTAATTATGTTTCAGGGAAATCAGGCAGCTGATCAGATGTTTGAGTGTCCTGTGTGTGAACATAAAAATATAAATATAGTTTGTAAAAGAGTCACTGTTTCATAGTCATTGTTTATATTTTGTATATTATGTATGTATTTTGAGGTAGTTTGTTGTTTATATCTCGGTAAACGAAAAAAACGTACATGAAAGTTTATGAGTTTTGTGAATTAGGCCTAGGACTAGTGCACATAGAGCTAAGATACTAAATAAGAAAAAATAAATCACATTTATAGCAAGAATAACTCTATTCAACACAATTATAAACATGTAAAATATTTAAATGCCTCCTTTTTATTATACAATACTGCAAAATTCTATTTCTTAAAATATAAATTTTCTGATACTAAAAAATCATTTGACTAAACATTTAACAGTAAAAACATCTTACGAATTGGCAACTGAAAAAAAATGTGTTGCTTGTAGATGTGCTGACCTGACAACACTATCTTATCACATAGTACAATGTTGTCAATTGTACTCATTAAACACATTATTTCACTATTACCACCATACTCACCAAAACCTTACAGTATAAAAATATCAAAAAAGTAGTTCAAATACATTCTTCCCTTGAATATTTCATTTTTTTAAAGGGGTTTTTTCATTTGCCAATTTATTGTACTGCGTTGAATATAACTCTTCAACATGTCAACACTATTTCGACAGAGCTTTAGGTATACTTTCCTTCGTTTTTGACATGGTACTTAATCCTAGGAGTAGTGGACAATACTTTTGACCAGATTGAATCTCTTTGATGGTCTTGAGTAGATCATAGTTTATTAATTCTGTTACCACCGAATCTTGCCTGCAAAAAGAAGAATTATCATCACGACACTATCCCCGTTTCAAGGCCAAATACTTAAATCATAACATGCCCAACCACCCCAAATATCTTACTTGTAATCTGAATGTTCTGTAACGAATTTTCTTATCCACGATGCCGTTGTAAGTATTTCGCCGGACGCTCTCCTTTGTATAAATTTCAAATATTGTTGAATTGTACAATGTGTATCTGCATCAACGTCCATGCTACTTAAATAGTTATTTATTAATGGAATGAGTCCTGGGAACTCTCCTTCCTAAAAAGACCAAGTTTGTATTTGTATGAAGCATTTATATTCAATATAAGCAGAAAATATTCAACATGAAAAGATTAAAACATGCATTGCATTTTCCTCGATCATACAACATCTGTACCTACACATAATCCTATTTTACTTTCTATGCTGAAAAAATTGGCAGGTAGTTATGAAAAAAGACAAATGTATACCTGTCTGTTTACAGGATGGAACTTTTGTATTGCTTCTTGTTTCTAATTTTAAACAGACTTTCAAATCAAGATACTTACTTTACCATTAATAATTTCATTAAGCGTCATCTGAACAAACATATCACATTCTTGATTAGTTCCTGATTTGCAGCATTCGTTCGCCTCTGGGGGACTCACTTGTGTCGTAATATCTCGCCGGAACCAAAATTTTTCTTCCCTAGCAGCGTTTCGCTTTTGAGCATTTTGCATATTTTCATCTACCTGAAGAAAAAAGTAGAGTATCCTATTGAAAAGACTGTTGAGTCTGATAAGGGCTACTGGTCTCTTCATATAAACGATACAACCTTGTGCGAAAGGCTACGAAGCCTTTGACTGGTGGTGCCGAACTAATCAATCAATGGCTATTGAAATCAAAGTTTGTGAAGACTTTTTTAATTGCAAGTACATGAAAAGAATATTAATTCCGGTTTTTCTAATTATTTCAGACAGATTGTAGTTACATTTGACGTTTTTTAAATATTCTAAAGCACTCTATGAAGAACGTATTTAATAAGTATGTGTAATACAAAATTGAAGCTTATTATTTTTTGCTACCAGCTAAACACTTTTGAATAAATTTTGCACTCACTCCAAACCATCATTTTCTATTTTCCCAGCATTCCAGGCAATGAATAGGCTCGTTTACTAAAATTTTTAAATCATTTTTCACTGTCGTAAAACAAAGTATTAAGGATAAAATTATGATTCTGAAAATTTCATGTCAATAGAATATGTCGTTCTCCTAATTCAACCAATTAAACAAGCATACCGTAGCGGGGCGAAGACTATGACTGTGACGTCACCGCATATGAAAGTTAATGTGCACTAACACTACGCTTCTGACTGTAACTTGCCTAGCGTAGAATTTATTTATTTTGAATTACTTACAAACTTTTTGTGATAATAAAATAAAATGTGTAGACCTGATTTAAAAAAAAACAGACTCATTAAATCTTCCAGAAGTGGACTTGCTAATGATTATGAAGTTTTCCGGCAAGAATGATTAAAAATGTCAATATTTTCATAAATACATGCTCTCTCAAATGATATACAGGGTGATTCCAGATGTTTTATTCTATTCCTGATCTGGTGGCCAAAGTTACGGAGATAACGCTACATGTTACTCAGTAAAAAATTGCAATTTTTTTACTGCAGACTGCCCAATTAAAGGAGCTTCTCTAAATGCTATTTATGATGAATGTGTAGTGGAAATTAATTCAGTAATATTAAAAAGAACAAGAAACACTTATTTTTATGAAGCAGGTAATATTAGTTCCAAATGTTTACATCAGATTCAAATGCACATGCACCTCACTGGTAAAAAAGCGATATTTGTTAGAGCTGATCCGGACTTTGAATCAAATAAAATAATTTCTTTCAAAACATATGATATACGCCAGTTTTGTTGATGATCTACTGAAAAAGATTCCCTGTTTTTTGGAAAAAAGCAGTATTTAATAAAATTTAATTTGTGAAGAGCTGACCCATCATTTTATTAAATAATTTTGAACATTTAACACCACAAGCTATAAGAGCAATATTATCTACTTTTTTAAATAAATTTAGATTAATACACGCGTGTGGTTTTCAATAACCCTCTCAATATGAATTCACAACGTATTTTATAAGGTAATTTATAACGATTCTGATTGAAGAAAAATGAAATCCTAAAAATACACAAACAAAGTATGTTGACTTATCAGTGAATGCTTTGAGTCTTTTTATGCTTTTCTGCAATTCCGTTTTTATGCATTCTTATCAATAGAAATAAATCTTTTGTTAGATTTTTTAATCGTAGTACTTTTAAATTCTGGCACCGCACAATATATTTATAGCTTTTTTTACTCTGGTTCTGGTCCATTGTGTCGAATAGTTTAAATTATTTCTAAACGTTCTTATTTCACAAACATAAAACTTGTTAGAGTTTGCTAAAACGTATAATAAAAAATAATAAGCATATAAGCAAGCAAAATACTGTTACTAGCTAAGTAGTCATCTAACAGAAAACCGATCGGCGCGCTATCCGCTCTCTGAACGAGAGATTTCATATGCGATGACGTCACACCTGAAACTCAGAGGAGCGTTGTTTAATTTTTTTTAGGCGACTTAGGAGTTTCGCTGACGTCTAATTTTTTTGCACAGAATGCCCCAAAATGATGAGCTCTTCCTAATGGTAAAATAAATAAAAATATGTAAATGAGCCCATTTAAAAATTTTGTTCTCGATTAAAGATCTACAAGTGGTGCAGAATATATTTTTTGTATGAAAATTTTTGAGACACACTTTTCAGAACCTAGGTTCCACTACAGGTTTTGCTTGGGTTTAATATTAAAAAATGATTTATTTTATGAATGTTATGAAAACATTATCAAGTACATTATTATTCTCTGGACTATCTAGTTCTAGCTGCATTAAATACTTCAAAATAAAGTGAAAGTTTGAAAACTGAAGTTATTCTCTGTAATTGATAATACCAAAATATCTAACAAGTTGGAAATTATATTTTGAAAAAAGATTACTGATTTTTAAACGAAACTGAATACAATTGATATTAGCTAACCTTACTAATGGGTATTAAGAAGTTCAGCTGGTAGGAAAGTATCACTCGAGTTAAGAGCACCACGAAACATACAATAGCAGCATTTTCGAAATCTGTAATTTGCGCCTCACACGGCCTAAATTCGACCCTCCATCCGATAGTCGAGTTGGGAGGTGGAGGTTTGAATCGCATCGTTTGCCAATTGGTCGATTGGATATTCTGTAACAATAACAACAAGTTTTAGTTCAATCAAAAAAAAAAAATCATGAAAAAAACTAACCTCAAAATGGTCCGTGTCCTCATCATCATTCTGATATACTTTTTCTGAGAATAACGATACAGTATCCCTAATAAATAGATGAGCGATGTGTTGTGCCAGTAGTGGATCGATTCCATTATCCACTAACTTTTTATAATCTTCATCGTTATATAATAAAGGAATATCATTGTACTTTTCCCCTTGTGGAGATAAATAGCTGTCTATGGAATCATATCGGGACTTCTTTATAACAAATTTGTTTTCTTTCAACGGTTTAATGCCCCTTTCTTCTTCGGTTCGACAATCCACTGAACCCGAAATAATATTCCAACGACAATCGATGTCAGTTAGAAAACCTCGATGTAGCGGTGAAGCAGCAGTAAAGGCTAACTGAAACATTCAAATTAATATACAGGGTAACGAGAAAGTCTGACACCAAGTCATTTTCTTTAAAAGAATAAACATATAATTATAAAACTTTAAAATTATGAATAGTATTGTATTCTTCGTTTTTAAGAGGAACAGTCAAAAAAACCAAGAATACAATACCGTTTACAACCCCAAAATTTGATGATTATGTGTTTATTCTTTTCAAAGGAAATGACTTGGTGCCAGACTTTCTCGCTACCTTGTATGTATGATATATAATGTTTAAAAAATAATATAATTACCATAATGGGACATAATGGTGTTAACTGGTCGTAGAGAGTTCTAGCTTCTGTGATATTACACGCTTGGAAAGTTAATTGTAAACAACAACAACCCATTCCGAAACCCATTGCGTCTAAATATACGTGGTCCGGTAAAGCTGCTTTACTTTTTTTGTAGGAATCATCTACTGGTATCTGTGTATTTTTATCTCTGTAAACTGAGAGAATAAAACAACTTTAATCTGAAGACTAGTTATACACGTTAAGTATTGGGCGCGAACCATTACAGACCAGCTCAAAATTCCTCAAACCCGTTTTAAACCCCAATGCAACGACTATGTGGATTTTTGTTGTGAGACTACTACAAAATCCTCACAAAGACAGGCCAGTGGAAGAACTACTTACTTGGTAGATTTATTGCTACATTTTCTCCCCTTCTTAACCTGATGTTCCTCGATAAAGTTAAAAACCTCGGATGTCCTGGATAAACAGCTTCATCTGGAAAAAATAAGGATCTACTTGCTCCTTGATCGGGTGTTGGATTTGTGGGAGGATATGTGAAATCTTCGCAACCTAATCTGAGAAAAATGCAGTTACATTTGAGAAAATAAAGAAATAACTTTTTATATAATTAATAAAGTTTCATTTGGGAGTATTCATTCTATCATTGACATACCATTTTATTATTTCTTTATCTTGTTTAAAAAAATGAATGTTTTTGGACACAGTGGCACTACTTTGAAGCTTTTTTACAAGACATACCAAGGCATCTACAAAAGTTGATTTGTCTGATTGGCAGGCAAATTGTTCTTTGTAAAGTGATATATTTGATAGATATTCTCTTTTTATGTAGGTATTTATCCAGTATTTTCCATACTTTTAAGAAAAAAAGAAGTGAGGCTTACAGGAGTATATATCTGAGGATCCTCTTGCAGGTGTTTGCTTCTCTAGCTGACACTGGAATGATTCCATCATTTTGGAATTAAGTCCAAATATATTGTAGAATGTTGGAAAGATACTATCCTCTCCAGGATATTTGAATTAATCATTTATTGCTATTTTTTGTCAATATTTTTGCGGCTATGAGAGAGTGGGTAAGCCAATTTAATAAAATAACGTACTTTCAATCTGTCATTTAAAAGGAAATTGGAAGGCATGAAAATTATTTCAATAGAAACTGAAGTTCTGTAATAATTAATGAAACAACGTAGGTTTGCACTGAAAACTTAAATGCCTATAAAAAGAGCACTTAAGATTAGAATTTTTGATTGTCTATATATGCGACAATTATAGAAAAGTAAATTATTTAATTAAAATCTTAGATATACTATTATTTATACAGGTGTGTTGAAGGTTAAAATATTGAAAATACTATTGTTTTCTAAGCTACTATCTTCAGCTTATCGCTTCAAATATTTGAATAAAATATTCGCGGAATTTTGGGAATGATTTGATTACAAAAAAAAAACAATAAACACTTGAATGACTCAATAACGAGTATATTATTATCTATTATATTATTGCAGCTAACATACAGCATACATTTTGTCAAATAAGATGGAAAAGATTTAACAGATCCTGTGTAATGCTGTAATACTCTAATTTTCTCGATAATATATTTATATTCATACAGTCAATACTTTTTCAAAAAATTGCCAAGAAATAATATTTTACATAAATAAATTTCTAATATGGGCTTGTATGGAAACCTCTGTTGACTTATTAAATTCTACATGTATAACATGTTTTTTAAACACCTGTATAGTCTAGGATTCATAATCATCTTTCCTGTAATTCATTTATATAAATGTATGATATCTTGATAAGTACCTTTATCATCATGAACTGCATATTTATATTGTTAATTGTTAATGATTCAGCAATTCACTACACTTTTATCAAATTGTGCATATTAATTAATGTTTTAGTTATAAGTATACCCCAAATCTATTTAAAAATGTGCTTTGTAATGATAATATTCTACACAATACTACTACATTGCTGTTTTTATACAGAAATTAGCTAATATGTCAACATCTTGTTTAAAATATAAAGTAGAATGTCCCACAGAGAAATACTCCTATCTAACAGAATATACATAGGTATGTAGATATAAAATATCCGAGTTGCGTAAAGAAAAAATTTTACAGTTAAAATATTTTATACAACTTTTAAAACATTCATGTATTGAAAGTGTTATTTTTGCACTTAAATAACTGCAATATTTGTGCATGCTGTACATCATTTCATACACTCAATAGTAGTTTATACATTTGGATACCTATATTAAACTAATTTTAATTAATTACCTACTATACTGTAATAAATATTTTGAGTTGTTTACTTTCTCAATTATCCTTAACTAATGTTTGTATCTTGTTATTGATTTGAATCCTATCAAGTTTAAAAATCAATTATATGAAATGTTTGTATACATATAACATATACAACAGTACTTAGAAATGATATTTTTACATAATCAAATTATTATTTTTTATGATATGA
Source organism: Galerucella pusilla (assembly GCA_910591695.1). Taxonomy (NCBI): domain Eukaryota; kingdom Metazoa; phylum Arthropoda; class Insecta; order Coleoptera; family Chrysomelidae; genus Galerucella; species Galerucella pusilla. The sequence goes on along the minus strand of CAJUYI010000014.1, from coordinate 331,525 downwards.
AAGTGTTTATGTTAAAAAAATATAATTAATTACATTTTAAATAACTTCACTTATATAATGAAATGGAACTATTAATTTGAACATAAAGTAGTCATTAATATAGATAATCTGGGGGAGGTATAAAAATGTGCAATAAAAGTCTACTGCATAGACTAGTTCTCGAAACTAGTTATAGTAAATCTGCTTTATTGTACATTATTGATGGGTAAAGTATCAAAGAATACATACTAAAACTATTAATGAATAAATAAGAAAATGGAGAATTTTATTAGCATAACCTTTGTTATAAAAAAAATAAAAAAGATTATTTTGAATATATTGTGTAACATTAGAACATGATTATTAAATGTAACTGATAATTACAATGAAGAAAAAATGAAATGAAATTACTTATTTATCAAGATGTTTTAGTAGTGTTATCAATATTTGTAAACCAAAACTACATAGGTATTCATAATTATAATAAATGACTAACCTTGGAAAACTTGTAATACTCATAATAGTTTCATCAGGATTGAGTAACTCTGAAACTTCTTTCCTACGATTTCTCATATTAGCTTCAACAATATTAAAATGTGCTAGCAAACCCCCATAGGGTTGTCCCGGAGTACCTTCTATCATGTAAGCACCAAATTCGGGCCTCCAGAGGGATTTAACACCAGTGGGATCATCAATTTCTTTTTGATTAAGTATGGGAAGTAGCTCAGTACTTCGTAAACTAACTTTTGCTTGTTTCTTGTCATCGAAAAATTTCACTATAATATATTCTACTTCGTCACCCCATTTAAGTATGTCACCTTCGCGATCCCTTAACCTTTTGTATAAGTTTATAAATTGAGTTATACCATGTTCACGTACATGTTGTGTATATTTCTTGGTTTCTTCCCATGAAAGAGGACTACCTTCAGTCAAAAGACCCATGTTTCATTTAAGCGAAAATCGAATTCAAAACCTCAACACACTCGACCAGGCTGGACAAATACTTGTACGCGAATAAATATGCTATGTAATCACTAATCACAAAAACTGTGTCTTTAATCCAGATGATCGCTAGTATCTTTGATTATGCGCAAATTAAATGATTATTTAACTAATGTCCTGTACACCGCACTGTACAGACAAATATATTTTATCAAATAATTGAAGGTCAACATTTGAGTTGTATGGAATGATATTTCAAAAACACAAGACCGTTGCCGAGTTAATTTAAAATGAAAAGTGTACTTTAACTAGACAAGAATTGTTGTAAGCAATGTAAAACTTAACCTGATTTAATAGAAGGGCAAGCATGCACTGAGGAATGTCAAAATTGAGCAATGTTGAGGGCATTCCTTTACAAAGTTTATAAGTAATAGGCCATATTCACATAAATCACATGATACAGACAATTTGGTTAATTTGTTTGCAATTCAATTAGGTGATAATAGATTCATAAAACAGGATTTTCATTGATAATTATAAAAAATTTTGTCGAGTTTAATCCTCTTTCTTTATGTGTCAAAACACAACACACAGAACGTCAGAGAAATTTATTTTGACTTTTTTTGACGTTAAAAGTCATAAAACATAAAACTGACAGTTAGATGAAAATGTCTAATACTTTTGATACCGGAATTTTATTGGTTCATAAACAAAAGTGTATATTATTGAGATTGTTAATTTTTATAAAGCGTATAATTATAGTGTTTCGCATGACTGGCAACAACTTTTTCAAACTACTTGTAATAAGAGTTGCATACCTTGGAAAGAGTTTACTCCTTTAATCACTATATTTTATATTATTTTTTGTTGCAGATTTTCAGCAGAAGACTGGTTTTAAAAATGATTCTAAAATAACTTTTATTTTAACTGAACCAGGTTATTTATGTCCGACTTAACTAAACCGAACCATTGCAGGAAGGATACAATTATTCATGTAATCAATGCGGTGATTTGATTTCTAATAGGTATATAGGTGACTTGAGGACAAAATTGTTTATAAAAATTGACTTGCCTGAGGATTATGTCGAATCCATGCAAACGTTTACTTCCGAACTGTATGCATTACCAGTTTGAAATACTTTTTTCTTGATCGCTTAATTGCATCATTTATGCAAAAATTTAAATGAATATTTAGTAACTGTATCAGGAATTGAAATAAATTGCATTTTGTTATATATTAGATATCCAGTTGTGTATGAATTAGAGAATCCTAATAGGTTTATAAGCATTATTTATTGGTTCAAACATGGTAACCTTTCTCCTTCTCAATTTTTCAAACACAATTTCAAACAGATCCGGATTAGATGTATATTATTATAACTTTGATGTTAATGAAATATCGTCGGACTCATCTGAAAAGAGCACAAGTCCAAAATTGTATTTATTAGCGCTGTGTTGTTTATAAAAAACCTATATTGTTAATACCCCGATAGCACCAAATATTTGCTAAATATTTTCTTTATATAAAAGAAATATTTATATCTTTTATAAATATTTGTTATCTAAAACAAATATTTGTTGAATATTTATTATACAATATTTGTATCAAATATTCAATAAATATTGCTTAAATCTTTGAAAAGTAATATTTCATTAATAACATATAAAATAAATATTCGTTTTTTCATGGATAAAAAATATTCAAGATCTAATATTATAAAAATATTTTAGAAATATTGTCAGAAGGATAAATATAAATAAGAGTTATACTTAATTGAACCACAAAATGTTATAGGTACCTGCTTTAAAAACCGTTTGAGTTTATTTCGTTTTTGGAAATTACCTATACCTATACTCCGATGGCCAGGAAGAAGGAATTTAAAAAATATTTGTTCGATATTTTCATATTATTCGTTAAATAAATTGTATATATTTTTCCTAATTCCATGTATACTACACCTATATTCACTAATTTAGAAAATTTGGAAAAAACATTTAAATAATGATAAATACCTACCTCTCTGAAAAATCTACATTTTGGGGAAATACCCACATAAACATTCAAATTGAATGTTTTTGTACCTGGGTGAGTTATCTTGTGTTTGTACCTAAATTTTATTTCCTTTCCCTGCTACCAGATGTATACCAGACCTAATCTTTGTTCTTTGCTCCCTTCTTTGCCTATGAAGAACGTTATTCTGTTCAATGTTGCCGGTTGAATATAATTATTATATACGCTGGGGTGATAAAATACAAATAAACGTATTATTTACTCTTCTTCCATTTTTATTTTGCGAGGTGATAATCCCAACCTGCATTTGGAATAATTACTACAAACAGTCGACATTAAATTCAGTTACTCAAACATTCAAAAGGAACAAAACGTGTGAAGTCATCAGTGTTGTTTACGATTTAAATTGAATTTCAACAGATATTGTCAACATGGCACAGTATACTACTATGTGATATTTCCTTGTTAAAAACTATATAGTTTTTAACAAGGAAATATCACATAGGTAAGCGATAGAAATTCATCAAATACAATGGAAGTTTGGACGATTTATAATAAATGTGAATGTCAATTGATGTTTAAAAAACCCTGACGTCACGCTTTTCCGATCGGTGTGTTTGATCTTTATTTATACAAAATTAAATTAAATTGCGCACGTTATGTAAAAATAAGTGTTTTCTTCAGAGTCTCTGTATTGTATTGTATAATTATTTTAGCCACTGTCATCATGTCTATTATGATAATTGTATAAAGTAGTGAGATTTCAAGTGAGACCCAAAGCACAGGCCCTTTTTTAAATGCTAAAAATGGAACAAAATTATATACCTTTTTAATAGAATGCGGTCGTATAGTAGTTTAACATTTCCGTCAATAACTGTTATTGCGGCCCTGATAATTTCTCTATATTCCTACTGAATTCGTATTTATAATATAATAAACCGGCCAGCTTCGTGACCTTGAAGTAAATACGACAAGTTGTATGAAAGTGTGCTCTTGCAAAAGTGTCCAAAAATATAGTGAAAAGTGGCTCTAAGTTTTTGAAAATTGATCTGTATATAAAACAAGACATCCCGGTGAGTTTGGCTTAATCAAAATTAGTACTAAATGACTAGTTTCTTGATTATTTGCATTTTATTCTGCAAATACATTATTAATGGGCCGTTATAATTAACTACACTCAATAAAAAGTAGTCCAAATTCATTAGGCCTGTAGCTGATATTTTAAATTCGCTTAAAATAAGTAACCATAATGAGCGATTTTGAAGACTTGAAAAATTTTATTCGACAAGAAATTGGAGAATTGAAAGAACTTATGAGAGACAATGGCAAAAGAATAGAAAATTTAGAAAAAGAAAACGCGCGACTGAAGAAAAGTAATGAATATTTAGAAAGAAAAGTCAAAGAAAATTCGATATTAATATTTAACTCTGATTTTCGTGGCGGTGATATTTTATGTTTTACCCTGGACCTCCTGAACACTAAACTCGAGTTGAATCTGGGCGAAGGTGAAATTAATAATATCTACCCAATTGGCAACACAAATAATAGAATCATTGTTGTAACTTTTGTTAGATATTTAATCAAGAATACTATCCTTAAAAATACTAAAAAACTGAAAGGAAGTAAACTCTCCATCTCCGAAGATCTCACTACCGAACAACGGAGTGAAAAGAAACTACTCGTTGAACATTTAAAGGAAGCTCGAGACAAAAATTTAAAGGCTCACATTTTTAAAAATAAATTGTTCGTTGAAAGCAAACCATTCACCTACGAGGATCTAGTTAAAAAATCACAGTCATTCACAGTGCCTAGTTCTTCCGCACCGGATGATAACGTATTTGAAGAGAACGAGTATGGTAAAAGAATTATAACATCACCAGCGAATCCCAATAAGGAAAACAAAGTAACGAAGCTGGATCTAAACTCGACTAGTACTGGAAACTCAAGACTCACAAGAAGCAATTCAATAAAGCAAACCAAATAAATCTTCATACATCCGTTAACTATTTGTTATTTTTATATATTCATTCATCCATTTTTTGAATTTACTTTTTATGCTAAGTAGGTACATTTATGTTTATTATCTTTTATTTTTGCTTAAGAGGGCTTTAGAATGTCTTCGAAAAGTTTGTGCATTGGTCACATTAATTCTTGCTCATTATTACCTAAATTTAATCAAATAAACGATTGGGCTATTCACAAAAATTATGATATATTTGGAGTTTCGGAAACATGGTTATCCAAAAATATCACAAACAACATGATTTGCATCAAGGGTTATAAATGTTTTAGGGAAGACAGAGGTCGTAGAGGTGGAGGTGTCTGTGTTTATATTAGAGAACAGTATATGGTGAAAAGAATTCAGAATATTAAAGTAGACGATACCTATGAGCAATTGTGGGTGAGTTGTACCATAAATAGAACAAAATTTTGCATAGGTACAATCTACCGACCTCCAAACACAAATATTGGCTCTTTTTTGGATAGTTTTGAGAGTAATATTTCTTTGTTATCCTTAGAATATGAACATATAGTATGTATGGGCGATTTTAATATTGATCTCCTCACAATGGATAATTCTACGAATATTTTACTGTCTTTATTAGATGGAATAGGTTTGAAACAAATCATACACGAGCCCACACGTAAGGATCGACTGTTAGATCTTATTATTGTAAATAATTCCTTGAATTTCTCTAAATGTAATGTTCATGATTTGGGTTGTTCTGATCATTGGTTAACTGATAGTACATTAATTTTTGATACTCCGATAAAAACACCGGTTTCAAAAACCTTTCGCGATTTCTCTAATTTCAAACCCGAAAATTTTGAAACAGATTTTAAAGCACTTAATTGGGAACAAATTTATGATAAAAATACAATTGATGAGAAGGTAACACTTTTGAACAGCTTCTTAGTTTACTTATTTAATAAACACGCACCCTTTAAGACATCAACTTTCACTCGTACCCATAAACCTTGGATTACCGATAACATTAAACTAATGATAACGTTACGTAATAAAGCTCTTCATAAATACAGATCCACTAAACTTCTTGCTCATTGGAACTATTACAAACAGCTAAGGAATTATACAAATAATGCAATAACAGTTGAGAAAAAGGTATACATCCAAAGGAAAATTCTAAATTCAGACGGTAAAAATAAATGGAAAATAATACATAGCTTGTTGGGCAACAAAAATAATAATGTGACTTTCAATTTTCAAACAAATGCAAATCTTATCAATAATCATTTCCTAAGTATTACCAGTATTCTCAATCCCCCAGATGAAGAAATATCACAATTTTACACAAATAATGTAAAAGATGGAATAGATTCTAGACTGGACTTTGAGGAAGTAGATGATGAAAAAATATCAAAAATCCTGTTAGATATTAAAACGCAAGCATGTGGTTCCGATGGTGTTAACATCACATTACTTCAGCTAGCATGTCCATTTATTATTCCATACATAACACATATCTGCAATTTTTGTTTAAGCATGTCAGTTTTTCCTTATGTCTGGAAACAAGGCCTTGTCTTACCAATTCCAAAAGTTAATTCTCCCGAATGCCTTAGTGATCTACGCCCTATTACGATTTTGCCAACAATATCCAAAATTCTAGAAAGAATTATAGACCAGCAAATTCGTTGTCATCTAGATACCTATAATATTCTCCCCCAAAATCAATCGGGTTTTAGAGCAGGACACAGTTGTTGCGGCACTGCTCTATTAAACATCACAGACGACATATTCAGAGAACGTGACAAAGGTAAGATCGGAGCCTTGATATTACTTGACTATAGTAAGGCTTTCGATATGATAAACCATCAATTACTTTTAGCTGTTTTAAACTACATAGGTTTTAGTCCCAAAACTGTTGAGTTTTTTAAAAATTATCTAAGTGAGAGGAGTCAAAAGGTTATGCTAGCAGGTAATCACTCAGACGTTGGGTATATAAATCGTGGAGTTGCTCAAGGCTCTATTCTAGGGCCTTTGTTGTATACAATATATACAAGCAATTTTACATCGGTTCTGAAAAACTGCACTTTTCATATGTACGCCGATGATACTCAATTATACTACTTTTTTGACCCTTTATTAATTGCAGAATCAGAAAAAAATATTAATGAGGACATTAACGCGTTGGTGGAGCTTTCTTCAAAACACGATCTAATGATAAATCCGTCGAAATCAGTGGTTCTGCAATTTGGAAGGAGGTCTGCAGTAAATTTTAATATCAAGATCAACAATAGCGTAATAACGACTACAACTTACGCAAAAAACTTGGGGCTTTATTTAGATGACAAACTTAAATTCGATCACCATATATCTCATATCCTTCAGAAGTCATATGCCAAACTCAAATTACTATTTTTAAATAGACAGGTTTTGAATAGTCATCTGAAAAAAGAGCTGTGTGATACATTAGTTCTGTCGCTAAGGAATTACTGTGACTATGTCTATGGTCCCAGCCTTAATAGTGTCGAACACAGAAGATTACAAAAACTGCAAAACTCTTGTCTAAGACTCACCTATGGAATTAGAAAATTTGGTAAAATATCACACACCCTGAAAATGGCAAACTGGCTGAATATGGAGAATCGAAGAAAGGTTCATGCACTATGCCTATTTCATAAAGTTATAGCAGCACAGAGCCCTCCATATCTCTACAACAAAATCTCTTTTCGGACAGATGTTCACAATGTGAACATTCGTCGGAAACATTTAATTAATATTCCTAAACATCGAACAACTCAATTTGAAAATTCTTTCACTTATCAGATCTCGAAACATTATAACCTTCTACCGGACGAATTAAAAGAATTGCCTATCTCACTATTCAAAAAAAGAGTAACCAAACTTATTTTTAATGACCAATGTACAAATCTACCCTAAAACCATACTCTTGTAACCTTATAATGTAGGAATTAAAGTGTATTGTCCATTTAGATAGTAAGTATGTTCCTTTTTTTTCCTTTTTTTTTCCTTGTAAAGGCTTCTGAGGAAGAACAGTTTTACTGATCAGTAGTCCTTTTGACCAAAATTATACTATACTATACTTATTGTAATAATCAGATTATTATTTTTTGTTTATCTTGGTCAATAAATCTATTATTATTATTATTATTATTATATGGTTTTTATTTCGTTAAAATAGTCGAGATTTATATAAAAGTTAGAATTAAATTAATTGCACAACCAGTCTTAAACTAGTTGAAGTCGATATGGCAATCAATTGCGAACGAATTCTGGTGAGTTATTTGATGAACATTATTTATAAAAACATAAGTGAACCAACTCCTTCATTTACCCAATAAAAGTGGCTCTCTGTTAGTTATCAAATTTATCCCATTGGGCTGTTCCACACTGTATATACAGGGTTGGGATAAAGTATGGAACCAAGTGAATATCTTTTAAACGAAAAGAACGATATTTATGTAAATTTTCAGGTAAGCGCAATGAAACAAAATGCATCTGATGTACATTTTTTTGTTAATAATATATTTCCGGCTTAACTGCAAATGCCATCAACTTCTTTAATTTAAATGCGACACCCTATATATTTTTACAGATTTTGAAAGAGCTTGTTATTTTAAATTCATACATACTGAGTTTAGTGTAAAAAAATTTGTAAAAACGAGGAATAATTCACTGTTAGTTGTACAATAGGTGTACATTTCATTATTTTAGAATAATGAGAAACAAAATTACTTCAAATGTTCAAAATGCTCGCCGTTTACTTGCTGACAATATGCCATCCTATAAACAAATTCTTGAGTCACTCTTTCCAAGACTTCTCCACGTGTAGTAGTTCACATTCATCAATAACTCTTTGTCTCAATTCCTGCATGTAAGTTTGTTGGTCATCTAACGTAAACACGTGACTTTAGATAACCCAAAAGAAAAAAATCTAACGGGCCAAGATCCGGAGAACGGACTGGACACTCTATGAATCCTCTACGACCAATCCATGGATTTGGAAAATTCGCATCCAGACAATCCCTAACCTGTCTATCATAGTGGGTAGGTGCTACATCTTGTTAAAACCGAACATTTTGTGGTAATTGCCATTCTGTTGAAGTGCAGGAATAATTTTGTTATTTAGTAGATCCAAATACTTATCACCATTCAAGTTTCCGTCGATAAAAAATGGGCCTATAAGCCTATTTTCGTCAATTCCCATCCAAACATTTAATTTCTGTGGATGCTGGATATGTGCTTAATGAATCGAATGGGGATTTGACCAATACCTTGAGTTATGGCGATTAACTGTTCCATTTAAACAAAAAGTTGCCTCATCGGAAAACACTATGTTAGAAGCAAAATTTTTGTCGACATTACATTACATTAGCCGTTCGCCAAATTCCAGCCGTCGGTCAAAATCATCGTCTGACAATTCTTGAATACTATTACCCTTAGAAATATTAATTATATACCTAATTTTCTTTTGTCTGTTTTTTTTGTTTGTTTTCCCACAATTAATACATATGTAGGCCTTTAGTACACTCAGACTTACTGAATTACTGCGCCATAAAGAGTAGCCGATTTTTCATTACTTAAATAGTTTCTGGCTGCATGGGTACAGCCCTAAAGCAAAAAAAAATTCTTGAACCAACTGTACCTTATAGGGATAATACTTTTCACTTTTTAATATCTTTCCTACAGAACGTCGACTGATACCATGGTTTGGTGCCAAATTTGTGGTGGAAGTTTGAGGTGATTGCAATTTTTTGTTTAACAGTTTCGTTCGTTGCAGTCCGGGGTCTTCCAGGTTTTAGCAAAGTTGTTACCATCCCAGTTGTATTAAAACGATGTAATATTTCAGTTACTGTTGAGCGTGATATAGGATTTCTATCCGGATGCAAATTATTAAGAATATAAAACACACTTCTTCATGAGTTCTAAACACGACCATCATTAAAATTTCAATACGCTCTTTTTCACTTAATTGAACCATTCTAAATTGTAAAATTTATTTCCGTCAATTGGAATTTGACACGTGAAGAACAAATGACGTACTAAACAGTACTCGTTTATTTATTACTATGCATACAAACAACATCAATTGGTTTATCTGAATAGTTTTTTGCTCTAATGCAAAAAACTCAAAGGAGGTTGATTGAAGTGCTGTATTCCTCGTTTTTACAAATTTTTTTTCACTAAACTCAGTATGTATGAATTCAAAATAACAAGCTCTTTCAAAGTCTGTGAAAATATATAGGGTATCCCATTTAAATTAAAGAAGTTGACGGCATTTCCGGTTATACCGGAGGTATGTTATTGACAAAAAAATGTGCATCAGATGCATTTTGTTCCATTGCACTTACCTGCAAATTTTCATAAATATCGTTCTTTTCGTATAAATGTTTAAAAGATATTTTCTTGGTTCCATACTTTATCTCAACCCTGTTTAACTATATTGCATTATAATTGAAGAAGATAAGTTGAATTTTGTTCTAGGTACTCATATGCTTCAGAAGTTTAGTTGGATGTAGTACATACTTCAACTGTGACTGTAATAACAACCCATGGTCACCAATAATAACCCAGAAGACACACAACTTTCATTCTTTCAATTTTCCACATTATGACTTTAATACTGACTTGTCTCACTACAGCGCATACAAAAGCGAACATAAGTTATTCGATAATATTTATAACACAATTCCTTTTATACCGTCCATTACAAAAGTGAATTTGATAAAACCCAAAGAAGAAATCAAAGAAGTGAGGGAGATTTTAGATGAGCCTTTATTAGATAAAACATTATTTTTCATGCCACTGCCACCAAAAAACTTTAAGCAAGAAAAAATGGTAGAAAAAGAAGAATCAGATGTTGAAAAAACTACGGAAGTGAACCTCGAAAAAGTAAATAATGGATCCAAGATGGAGAATGAAAATGCGAATAAAATTATGGATATATTTTTTAAAATTAATAGCAAAAAAATTAGAGAGATGGTGGAAAGAAAAATCAAGGTAAATTAAGATTACATTAGTAGTGGCGTGAAAAAAATTAGTTATGACAAGCTAGGTCATTGGTTCTAATATAATTTGTTTAGTGACATGTATTTAATTTGTTAAACTGGTGATTTACTTTTAAGGAAATTCCTATGAAGTCACAAGAGCAGAAAAAAGGAGATAATAAAGTATTTTTAGACATTGGAAAAGAATTTTCGATGCCAATATACCCAGAAACGGTTTTTGAAAGCCATCACAACCAAAAATACGCAAGCAGCTACAAAGAGAAAACAGGTAGGTTAGGTTAGGTTAAATTCTATGTGAGTGGGGCCTTCTCGCCATTTCCACTGCGACCTTCGTTAGCTCTATTGTGGCTCACCCCTAGGGATTACAATTCACCCCACAAGCCTGTGCTTCTGACGAAGTCCTTGGTTGTATTTGGTGATACTTTTTTGAAGTCGTTCGGCTCTAAGGTACTAAAACCGAATATATTATTCCTTACCCTACCCAAGGCTGAGCATGAGCATAGTATGTGCTCCGCAGTTTCGTTTTTGCTTATTGTTTGTACTCGAAGGGTGCCAGTAAGGCACTGAGCTCTTGTGTAATCAGTTCCAAAATGATGTGGGAATGCCTAGACAAACTCAATGAACTAGGCGAGAACAACATAGTCACCTTACTATGGATTCCAGGTCACACTGGAATAAAAGGAAATGAAATGGCAGATGAACTAGCAAAGAGGCGGACTAAAATACCTTTCTGGGGGCCTGAACCCTTTTGCGGAATCAGCCCCAATGTAATATTGGAAGAAATAAGTAAAGCCGAGAAAAAGAGAAGATCTGACCATTGGAAAGATCTAGTAGGGCTTATACAATCAAAGACTCTTCTGGGTGACTACAACCAGTTGAGATCAAAAGAATGCATAAGTCAAAGTAAAACTGCGCTAAGAGTTTTAACAGGAATCCTAACGGGACATTGTCGCCTGAATGGTCACCTGAAAAAGCTCAAAATAGTGGAGGAAGAAGAATGCAGATTTTGCGGAATGGAAGAAGAAACCTCCATCCACATACTTTCCAACTGCACAGCACTTCAGAATCCCAGAGCACAGCACCTAGGAGATTACTGGATAGAAGAGGAACATTTGCCTAAGTTGAAGCCTGCAGACATCCTAAAATTCCTCCGGGAAATAGGACTAAAGGAACTACTAGTTTCTGAGACTCTTATCAGAAACTGAGTAGAAGTAAGGGGACATAATAGATCTTTTAGGTCTCAGTGAATGTCACCCCAAAAAACACACATACATACTCGAAGGGTAGTATATGAACGCCTTCGAGTGAGAGAGCCCCGGTATGTCTGCCCAGTACATGTAGGTTTTCCCTCCGCCCAGGTAGCTATGGCTGATCTAGCAGTGCTTTCCGCAATGCCAAAAAAATGGTTCCGGTCCGATAAATGAAGTATCTGATCCCTTTTTTGCCAGAGTGTCGGCCTCCTCATTGCCCTCGCCCTCCACTCCTCGATGCGCTGGCACCCAGGTCAAAATGACTCTGTTTCCATTACCTAGTATTTCAAGGGATTGTAGACAGTTATATACCAAGTGGTTTAAGCAACTACTTATAAAATCTGTTGAGGATGTTATTTTAGCTGAAAAGATCTACTTAAACTTATTTGGCAACCAGATAATGTTATTGTTTTTGTTTTTAAACTTAGTGTACGAAACTTTATCCAGTTAATGAGCTTTCAACACATTTTATCAAACAATAACTGGTCAATACCTTGAACAAAGAATAATTAAGTTTTAACAAGGACTATCACTATTTTTAACAACTGCTCAGTATGAACAGTATAAATTCATTTATTCGGTTTTTTTGTTTCAGATCATCAGCATCATGATGAAAAAAATGTTTACTATCTATTCGAATATTCCGTAAATGATAAAACTACTAAAGATATTAAACATCATAAAGAAGAAAGAAAAGGTGATCAAGTAATGGGGGAGTATTCGCTTCAAGAAGGAGATGGAAATGTTAGAACTGTGAAATACGTTGCAGATTGGAAGAGCGGATTTCATGCACAAGTCCATAATTCCAAAAATTCATATGCTTCTAAATAGAAAAAAAAAAAGGTTGGTGGTCCTCGGAACGAAAATATATATGAGTGTAGGCGCTCTTTATAGTCATGATGTTTGCAAACCATGCTAGATAAAAGAGAAAATTATCAATAATAGCTATTTCCTATATATGTATTTGAAGAATAACTGAAAGATGATGTCAGTAAAAATTAAGAAATGCCTATATATTTATTTATACATGATTTCTTACAATTTCAGGAAAGGCGGCCTTATTCAGGAAGATTTTCAATTGTAGTTTTTCCTAGTTACCAGTACTGCAGCTTCCATTTTGTGAATACCTAGGTTTTAAATGAAGTTCTGAAGTATTTATTGTTATATAGACATATTAACTTTATTATTGTCAACTAGTGGTTTTTAATTCCAATTTAGGTTACGTTTCACCGTAAAAATGTTACAGACTGAAGAATCTTCCAAATACCTATGTACGAGCGGAGCTTTGATGCGAGTTTTATATCTTCTACAAGATTATTAAAATAACATATTATAATACATAAATAAAAAGTCCAAAATAAACACTTTTGTGTATACCAAATGAACAAAACCATATATTTTTTGCACAGGGATGCTATAATTGATTTCATTTGACTTATTGCCTAATTATCTATAAATAATGATGAATTTATGCGTTGTACGCGATGGTACCAGTGCTGATGTCTCAGTAAGAGATCAATTGTAGAAATAGGCAGGTAGATATTGTCATGATATGTATTATTCAGAAAAAAACATGAGAATAGAATTATTTTATCAGTTGACATTTATAACTTTGAATAAATTGGCGCCCAACGTGGGGCGCAATAAAATTTTATAATGTTTTTTCTTAAAGTTGTGAAGTATATCCTTATTTATTGAACAAGGAATATGAAATGAAAATCGCGTTGTATAAAAATTTAATCATGTACCTATTTTGTAATAATTTTGCTTGAATATAGCAGCAAAGGAAAGTATTGGACCAGGTGATTGGGGACCCTGAAAATGTAAGCAATTCGATATCTTATTTATTTAGTCTATTAGGGGTAAGCACAATAAAACAAAGATTGGTTTTTATTGTATAATTGAAATTTTCCTCATCGTAAGTCCATACATACGCACATTTATGTTGATTTTACATACATACAGACATACAGGAATTTCTTATCTCTAAAAACTTTGAACTTAGAAAAATTATCGTGACAATAATAGAAATTAGGTATGGTCAATCTATATCAATAACTTTTGTCTCAACTTTACATAGATACTATTTGTAATCTCAATATCCACTTGAACGCATTTATTTTCTTCGGTTAATTAACAACAAACGTGACTACAACTTAATGTGACTAATTTCATTTCGGTCGTTGCGGCGACCATTATTGCTTACCTATAGGTTTATATAGGAATTAGTAGAAGCTAACTGTAATTTTAAAAGGAAACTGTAACCACAGAACTGGTAGATTAACAATATTACGTTACAAAGTGTCATTGTTTACTCGTTCTTTTTAGTCTATATAAGAGTCGAGTCACTAAAAAAAGAGAAAAAATATACCATCGCCTAAATCTTATGTTCACCAATCTCGAAGTTACAGTTTACTTTCAAAATTATAGTTAGTTTTTTATAAAATCAATAGGTGGACAACGGTCGAGGCATCCACAAGATGTCTTCCGTTAAAACGGTCTATTTTTAGCTTCATTTGGTTCTTGTGTATTTTGTGAAGTTTCTTAAGTGGTAAAATGTTAAGGAATAATCACTTGAGGTGCAAGCAGCTGAAATGGTGAAATATCGGAATCCAAAAGATGTATTTTGAACGACAAAATCATTTAAAGAATGTATTATTCAATTTATTCAAGAGCAGATATAACAAATGTTGTGCCTACCTGATTGGTGCCAAGCCCTTCTATATCTGCCACGAAAAATTTGGAAAATATTATGAGCACCCAGAATTATGCTCTTAAGGTGCGTCTAGACAAGGGGCGCCGAACCGCGCAAAACGTTTTGCAAAGTTGCATTGCATTCAGTGTGGACGGGAATTTGAGTACAAACACGCACTAACGATCTTCTTTGCGCGTGTTCGTTGTTGCTCCGCCAGTTGTCGGTACATCAAAAGAAAACCGAGGCTCGTGCGCGTTTTGTGAACAGCCAATCTTTCTTTCACTGGAATCGCCTCCCTGTAGTTTGTATCACGTTTCTCTATTTTGGAGCCAATTAAATTTATAAGTTATTCAAAGTCTTCGGATGACATTCGGCAAAGGATAAATCCTTTGATAGATCGCTTCAACTTCTTGCGCAAAGACCAAATTATGTTCGCTAACGTTGCTGCAACGTTCACAAATGATCAGCGCGGTTCGGCGCGCCCGGTCTGGACGCACCCTTAGAACTTCTAGACGGATGACCATGTACTGGTGAGGCGCAAATACGCCGAAATTGGACTGCAAGTGATATTGTCTCTTTTAATTACAAACCAGAAAGGACCTTTGGCGAATAAAATCATTTGGGTTTGTGTGGAACAAACTTAACAAAGGCAGCTCACAATATTTCACTCACATGTAAGATTTTGAGAAATTGTTTTAACTTTAACAGGCTGTGTTATAAAATATAATAATTGGGATAATGGAGTGATTCACGAAAATGAGCAAAACTCTGTGGATAATGTTTGATTGTATTTTTGCTGATATATATTACTGGTCGTAAAAAGAACGTTTTAAGGTTAACATTCGGTATTCACATTAGAAGTGACCGATGAAGCTCACTTATATGATGAAGTTCTCAACGAACCAATCTTCAAAAGGAAAGGTCAGCAAAAAATCTACATTAAAACGTTGCTTAAAATTTGGTGTACCTACCACTTCAAATTTTGAAAAATGGGGTTAAAATCAAAAAGAGATGATGTTTGAAAAATGTGCGAATGAGAAGAGGCAAAATAATTGAAATTAAGAATCCGCCTGGTAGGAGATAACGATTGATGATATACTTGGATAGCATATTTAGGTACCAGAAATCTAAACGACAAATGTCTGGTGAAACAGGTTACCTAATATTTTGAATTCAATTTCAGTTAATATCCTAGTTTTCAATAAATGTTTCAATAGAAGTATATATAAGTACTTTTGGATGTAATTAACGAAATATTTTGTGGCGAATGCATAGATCATAATATTTTAGGTCAACCATACCAAATTTCGTATCGTAATATTCTTTTATACGAAAATTTGCACTATATTGTGAAAAACTCAAACCAAATACTTATTTCTAAGTTAAAGTGATCAATAAAAATATAAGTATCAATACAACGGAAATGTACAAAAGGAAATATACAACTTTTACAAGGTGTTTCGATCAATTGTCTTACCATTGTCAAAAAGTATTTTTGCTTGTTTTAAAGCAATGAAAAGGAAAAGAAACTTTATAAAAGCAATTATTTATGTAAAGCATTGTTTTTGGCAAGAGGAGAAAATAACTGTTTGCTTTGGTTTCTCTTGTTTGGAATTTTGACCCAAGTGTTGTATTTAGATTTCACAATAACTAGTTTTATAATTGTAGTAAGGAAGTCTAACAAAATCCTTTAGCAATGGTACAGGGACAACTGAAACATTCACTAGTTTATATCATAGAGAATGTTTCTCTGTGGTTGTTTATATTAGCAATTCCAAATGGTTGAAGTTAAATGACTCGCGCAGTGAATAACAATCCTTCATGGAGATTCTCTATGCTTGAATCACCCAGTTTCCAACCGTTTGGATCGCTCTACGAACAAGTCTATCAATTCACTTTTACTCCAATGCTTTTAAAATAGGTCAAATTAAACACATTTAATGAAAATCTCTCAAGAAAATTAAAACTTGTGATTTATATTAATTTTATTTTGATTTGGTCGACAATGGTAATACAATTAGAAGAAACACACTATAGACAATATGAAATATACTTAAAAATATATATAAACAACTAGGATATATTGAGCAACTTGGCTTTATAAAATAGAAATGAGCCAAGTCAAAAAAAAATCGTATCAGATTTTTATAACTGAATTGTGCGGTGTAATATCCGTTTTGCTGACAAACATTTTTTGACATTTTTTTTCCTTGTATTCGGATATTTTTGTTGTAAAATACCTATATTTTATAAGCGATTGATAAAATATGTCAATTTGCGTCAATATGCGATTTTGATAAATTAAGATTTTATTTACCTATATCGAATTGAGAAAATCTTGAATATTAAAAATTAAAGTACATGATATAATATGGCAGGTATAATTCTCCAGCTGACTGTAAATGGCATTTACAGGACAAAAAAACATAAAAACAGATATTGTCTTTGAATCCAATGAATGTTTTTCTATTTTTTGTATGTTCCTTGTGGTATATTCACTAATTGCTTTATTTTTATAAGAAATTATACCATTGTATTTTTATTCTCGACGTTTTTAAATTTTTGGCACTTTTGAAAAATACGACTAGACAATCAATGGAAGTGTTTCTGATATATTTTCCCAAATTTCTTAAGGAACATTAACAGTAGATTATATTTTTGATAGAAATGATTGTGGATAAAGGAATGTTTTGTGTGATACAGTATAGTATTATAGTCTACTAGAAGTGGGATCTTTGCTTATTTTGGAAATGTTACTTTTTTGTGAAATTTGATTATTTGTGTATTAAAATAACGTTTCATATATTTTTTGTGTATTGGTTAACAACAATATCAATAATAAATAATTAATTATTGGAGATTTTTATGTTTAACAATTACCACAAACAGTGAAGCTTTCGACTTCGGGAAATTGTAAACATTTTTTCAATATTTTTGATTAAATATGTTCAATTCGCTGTATATGTTACCGTTAAAGTATGTAATGCAGTTATTTCATGGAATACCTAGTTATTCCATGAAATAACTGATCATGTCCGTTAAAGTGTATAATATGTTATTAATTTAACACTTTAAGTAGTTATTCTATGGAATAACTAGTTATTCTATAAATTAACTGATGAGAGACAGTTGAAGTGTAAAATAGCAGCGTATAAATGGTATTTATGGAAACGGACTATAAAAGCATTACTAAAATGACACTTGGAATTACAATGAACATTATTTCTAAAACAAAAACATTTTTTGTTGGCACACTGGGTTTTACACGAACATTTTTTAAATCCCTCACCAGTTCCCTAAACTTTGAGCTGTAGCAACAGACCGAAGCGATTTTTCTACATCCGGGACTTCTTCGATTTTGATTAATTTTTATTCGCAGGCACTGAACTGGGATGAGAATATAATTGTTTTATGCGGCCGCTTCTTGTGTCCAATTGGAAAAATCCTTCTTTGGTTATTTTTGTGATGATAGCCAAAATAGATTTGGCATCACCTTTTCCTCTGTCAACTTCAGGCACTGGTATACGGACGGTAAACCCCACAGAGGCTTCAGAATGAGATTCACCTGACATTAATTTCATATATTTCGCTTGACTTTTTAAACATTTTTTGGACTTTTCTTTTTCTCTTTGAACATTAATTTCATTAAAACACAATTTGTCGTGTGAGTTATAATATGATATAGATTATTTTACACTTTAACGGGCTGCAGATCGTTATTCTATAGAATAACTAGTTAAACCATAAATTACAAGAGAGACACTTTAACGGACACGATTAGTAATTTGATGGTATGGCTTCGATCCTTCCACCTCTATCGATTATTATAATGTATCAAAATCGTGATATTTCTGTACAGATTTTTTGGATTTCGGAAACTTGCTGGAAAAATAATAATTTAATTGAAAAAAATTTCATAACTCAACATATTTTATCAATTACAAATACAGTTTCTATGACATAATTATTTTATTATTAAACTATCATGTATTTTTTTAAATACATATCTATTTCATTAAAACTACTTACGGGTCAACTATTACTAAATTTTATATATTCAATAATAATGATGACAGTAAGATCTACAAGAGGAATAAAAGTCAACGATTTCAATACTCGTTTGATTTTTCAATATAGAATTTTATATCCAACCAAACTATTATTTAAAATAATGCAATTCAGCAAAAATATTTTTATTGTCGTTTCAACCTTGCAGGCTATCAGCGACATGAGCAAAATAAAATACACTTCAAAACACGTGTTCGCATATGCCGAAGGAAAAGTCAGGAATTGCCACGAACACATACTTTAGCTTTTGCAATTGATTTTGGACAAAATTCCCTATATTGATATTCCAATATAAAAAAAAACATATCTTCTTCAGACACTCTTGTAAAAAATGTTAAATTGATGTTAACAGGCACAAGGTATACACTCAGCTTCGAAACAAATATGGCACATCGGTTCTTCCAGCTATCAAAGTCTTCCTATATTATGATTCAGAAGACATTCGCCTGTTCGACAATGTAGATCAGCCCTGCTATAGTCTTATATTAGTTGGGAAACCTTCTTTAATGGATGGATGTAAGTAGATGTATAATGTATACCTAATAGGTAATGAGTTCACATGGGCAACACCTGCAATTCACTTTATATAATGAGATATCAAATGCAGCAGACTACGAAAGATAATGATAGCGGTAGGAAGGTGAGTAAAAAAGCGACACCTGGTCCTACTTTCACTCCTGCAAAATGTAACACCTGTAGGGTGAGAACAAGAGGATGTTCTCTAGTGAATGTTTTCAATCATGTATGCAATCTTAGGTGTTACATATTCCAAAGTTGTGGAAGTGAGTCAGACAGCAAGTGTCACCTTTCGTACTCACCTTCCTACCGCGATAATTACCCTTTGTACTCTGCTTCGTTTGGTATCTCATCATATAAACCGAATTGCCCGTGCGTATTCATTACCTTTGGCCTCTTATTATAGATCTACTGATGTATGAAGGTCTTCGAATGAGCAAAACGGTTGCAAGTTCTGGTCCGGTAAAATCACTCTTCCTTACTTTTCCGGAATAATCAGAGATCCGGTCCAGGGGTGGCATTCTGTTCACACTAGCGAGTTGTCTTGAATCGATCTTGACGATATACACATTTTATTGTTTATCGCATGAGGTCAATTTCCTCCAATCTTTCTACTCTTGTATATAGGACACTAGGCATGATCAGGATATTTATTTTCTGTCCTAGGTCTATGACCGTATACATCAGAGTCTAAGGGTGTTTTTGACAGCTATCCGCTGTTAGTAGTTTCTTCGTTCGCCACACCGGCAACATGAGAATCAGTCTGATTCACTAGTTGATGATGGTTGGTATCTTTCAAATGTGATTATTTTTAATGTTAAACTTATATTAAGTTGTAGAGATAGTTTTGATGGAATCAGTTTAGTGTTTGATCTTTCTCAAATGAAAATGGAAAAACTGTTATTAGTAACATATATAAATGCGGTTTTTGTCAACGAGTTATATAATAATTGCATCGAAAAATTAAAGAGTATTATTATCTTTGAAACCGAGTCATCTTATTTCTCTTGCAAACAATTTTTTTATCTACTGATTCACTTGATTGCATCAAATTACAATAGGGTTTTTGTAAAAGTCGAACCATTTCAAATGGCAAATAAATTATTTTCAAATATCAACAAATCGTTATTTTATAGGAATATGCAGTTGAGATGCAAATAAAAGGTCGACCGCTTTAAGAGAAATTTAAAAAAATACGTAAGTGGCGCAATCAGTAGGATTTATAATATATAGGCTGAATTAAATTTTTACAAAATCTAAAATGATTCAGTGGAACTTTACTGAGTTTTATTTGTCGATGTAAAGTGTAGTATTTGAACAGCATTTAGAAGTACAGAAAAACTAAAAAATGTCTAGTCCATTTTAGATAGACAGATGGATCGTTTATTTAACAATCTTACGAAAGAGTGAATGGTTATATAAAAATGAAGAACACTTATGGAATAGAGAGTTTTGTGATGGATATTATCCAATTCAGAAGGGAGATGATGTCGTAGTTTTCACCAAATTATTTTTTTAAAACGTTTTTTATTGTGAAAATATTGGAGGGCGTTAAAATGGATCTTTTTCAGTAATAACTGTGGGAGAGTTAATTTATCACTTTGGAAATATCATATCATCTTCAACGTTTTTTACCATCCGTACCTACACCAAAAATCAGCTGTACGAAATATTTAAACGTGAAATGATCATTTTCTGTCTATATATTTCCTGGACTATATTGCAGCAACGACTCAAAATTATAATTTCACATAAATCCACTGATTGGCTTACTTTATGTGATTAAAATTTTTTTTAAACTATTTGTATTTGGATAATTTCTCTTAAAGGATTATTTTTATAAACTTTTATCACTTATTAACAAAATTGTATCTATGTATCCAATAAAAATTATCCTATTAATGTTCGCATATATCTAAATCCCCTGTATTTACTGTGTTTTATTATTCTTGGTTCAACAACTTTAGTTGAAATAGATTGGAATTATTAAAAAGACAAAAAAGTTGTTTAAAACCCTTACATTACGAAAAACAAAAATACGTTATTTTTGAGGAAAAAAGTATGTTTTGTCAATTTTCAGTCGGTAGAGTCACAAATATTTAACAATTAGTTAACCGTGTACATATTTAACAATTCGTTAATTCTTACTTTTTAACAGTCCTTTTTTTTAAGATTTAAGCACATTAGGGATTTTTACAGCAACATACATTGAGTATTTTGGGTACCATACTAACATGGTTTTTGTAAAGATATAAAATCATCCTTCAAATAAATATTAAACGTTAAAATAAATTTAAGAAAAAAATAAAACAAAATAAACTCAACACAGGCTTAACTACTCCTAGGTTCTCAAGAGAATATTACCAAAATACGTTCTTTTCTTCTTGCCACTGGCCAAACTCTAGCCACACTGATTTTAAAAAGTGACGCGATAAGCTTTCACCGGAAATAAAGTTCAGCTATTTAGCGATAGCTACCAACATTCGAAGTCACTAAAATTGAGTCATTAAGAATTCATTTTTCCCACTACTAGCTGCAAAGTTGACAATAATTGCTCCTTCTAGCCAACTGAGAAGTTGAATTTCTCTATTACTGGTTAATGATTTGTTTTATTATTAACCTAGGTCAATAATGGATAAATTCAAATATTTTGAGAATTCAGGGATAGTAGTTCAACAAAAACTTGTGCAACATAATTTTGTATACCCAGGAGATTGTCTTTAACATACTTGCTGCTTGAAATTACCTATCAAGATAAAATTATTTGAATAAAAATGCCATTAGTTTAAAATTCGCGCTCAACCAAAAATGACTGATGACATAACGAGTACATTCATAATAAATATATCGTAAACTGACAGTGTAATTGTCAGTCAAACGACAGGGTAAACGCTTCTCGAGGTGCGTTTGTGTACTATTTTCAATTTTTGGCTTATATTTGGCTAGTAGTTGAAAAATTGTATATATACCCTGGTGGGGAAGACATTCATAAGCCTCGCACCTTATTCCGCTCGGTCAATAATAATAGTCTTCACCACCTTGGTGTATACCTAATATACTATTGTTAATAACGGCTGACCCAGCATCAACAACAAAAGTTGCAGAGCTAACAAATCCACAAATAAGGTTGATGTTGACCTCATAAAGTATAAAGGATATTGTCACACACCTCAGGGTCCGTTAAAGAAAGAAGAGAATAAAAAATAAGCAAAGTGGAGTCATACAATATTTAATTATGTATCATCAGATTTAGAAATTTTGTAAAAGTTTGCGCAACTTGATATTCACTCTAAATATCAAAAGGGTTAATAGGATTGAAACGATTATAATTGATACATCTTCAAGCTTCTCTTAATTTTCAATAAATATGACAAATCATCCATTTCGTAAAATTTGATAGTCTTGGTCAATAATATCAAATGCAACTGATATTCACCAAATTTTATGAGATGCGCACGACGTTGACAAGCTCGAACGGTCAAGAATGAATAACCCCAGATGTATAACCAACAAGAAACAAGACCCAGCGTAAGTAGTAATACGTAAATCAACCAGTCATAAATATTAATAAATCAGATTTGTACTCATTTCTCATCAAAATTACCAGCAAAACAAGAAATTTTAATTACTCTTCTTGTTAATTGCCCAATACTTAGTACCTATTTCATATTTTAGAAAAATGTAGTATGACATTTTCTTTTTTCTTTCATTTATTAATTGTACATCTAAAAGAAAAACTTTCTTCTCACCTCTACATTCCATGGGTTGAGTGACTGTCTAATTTAGCACCATTTTACTTTTTACGTTTCTATTCGTACAAAAGCCATTAATTTTTGCACATTATTTATTACCCAGTGGAAACATCTACACATAGTGGGATAAGTCATTGTGCACAAAATATGTGAACTACTTAAAATCCCTTCACTTAAAGGAGTGGCCTTTTTAGGAGACACGAAGTTTCTGGAATGGAAGTAGATAA
The DNA here is from genome assembly GCA_910591695.1 of Galerucella pusilla. Taxonomy (NCBI): domain Eukaryota; kingdom Metazoa; phylum Arthropoda; class Insecta; order Coleoptera; family Chrysomelidae; genus Galerucella; species Galerucella pusilla. The sequence continues at coordinate 308,093 of CAJUYI010000014.1, read as the reverse complement.
TATGAGAAATGGTACAAAAGTTTAGTTCAGTTGTTGAGCACAACCCGAACCTATAAATAAATGAAAACATATTGTGATTGACAACGTACATTGATGTACCTACTTATCTTAGGAATTACCCAAAAATAGTTAATCTTACCAATTCAAAGTGATGAATTTAGTAAAACCTACACATTTTGTGCAATTTTCTAGCCCTTAATTCAACGAAAATATATAAAATAGTTTGTGAGCTCTGGATCTGTAATTTTCCAATAATAACCTATGTTGAACTTATTATGAAATTTTCACTATTCTTACCTTCAGCTGTTATATTGGGAAAGTTTATTTCGTTGCTGGGAATTAAATCTTATACGGATAAGATATTCATCATTCTTTACAATATTTATCTCAACTACCCTTAGAAGAGGACTCAGTATTAAACTCGGTATACTTTATATTATTGGAGTTGAAATAATCCGAAAAGAGGATTTCTTATTGATCAGAAGCTGCCCATCCAAGCTTCTGATAATGGGTCTGATCTGTTCTCTTCTAGCTCCTGTATTATACACAAAAATTTAATGAGTTATCATTCCGCAAGATATTGTTGCAGTTCATCAGTTTCATGCTATGAAAAGAAAGGTTAGATTTTTTAGTATAGACCTTTCCAGAACACTCGAGTTTGATAGATCGGCAACATTGTTCAGGAGGGCAACCGTTTTACAAATACCACATGGCGCAGTCAGTGAACTGTTTAATTTCAAAGCACTAATTCAAGCATCCCAATGTTGCACAAAGAGATCAATTAAATAGTCACTTTGCTCGGTTAAAACAGCAGGAAATCGAAAAAAATATACCTTATCTCTTGCTCCCCGTACTCCACACTTAACAACACTACAAAACGATGGCATTCTAGAAAATTTTGAGAACTAATTACTTACTAATAAAAGTCTAACTATGAATTAAAAATAAAAATAGGATATGACATGTGCCCTCCATAATAAATATGGCGTACCTGTCAGTGACGTGGTTCTGGAATGGTCTATTAGTAAACAGAAGGTTGCAATAAGAAAAAAAAAATAAAGAAAAACAGTAAGAAAGGTTAGTATTGTTAGTAAAAGCACCCATATACCCAAGTATGCTATACATAGCACTTGATCTTCAAAAAACACCGTTTCATACAAACAGTCTGGTCGCATTTTTTTTTCAAATTATCCAGACAGGCTTATCGATAGCCCAGTTGCTCCGTAAAACTTAAAAATTTATAGATATGGTGTAGGTATTTAAAGATATATACTTATCTAAAAAAGATCGTAAATTCCAATCGTTGGTCGTTTTTAAATTTGTATCGTACAAAATAACTTCTACTTAATAAAAAATATACTTTTGTTTTTTTGCATTAAATTTTTTTGTATTGAGAATGTGGCATGGGATGAGAAAAAGCTATCGAAGGTGTTCGTTAAAATTACGTTTATCTACATCAAATCCATAAATTTTTTCAATATAAACGGGGGTTTATTTAAATTTGCCGGCCTTATTGCTGATTGTACGTATTGTGTATCTCCAAGCCAGTGCTTGTATCTATCAAAGACTTACGCGAAGCACTTAGGGTCGTCATATTGTGATCTCTGGCCTTGCGCGGGAGAGTGGTAGAGGTCGCCTCTATACTACTGTCTCTTGGCTTCCATACGGGCGACCCTACAAAATAATAATAAAATTCGATCAATTTTTAGAAAACTCGGGTACGGTACGTTTGCTTTGCTCCACGTTTGTGAATTGAAATTTATAAAAAAAAATGTTTGCCAATCAGAAAACGAACCATGGTTTAAAATTTTGCATTTAATTATTGTTAAATATATTAGATTAAGATGGGAGGTATCAGTTCCAAAATGGTATGGGAATTCCTATCCTAAATCCTTAATGTACTAGGCGAGAACATCATCACCTTGCTGTGGAATCTAGGACACTCTGGAATAGAAGGAAATCAAATACCTGATGAAACCGAAAGAGGAGGGATGAAACACCCTTTTTGGGGGCGAATACCCTTTTGCGTTATCAGTTACAATGTAATATTGACAAAGCTGACCATTGGAAATACATCTAGTAGGGCTTAGGGAGTACAACCAGTATGAGGCAAGAAAGAAGAAACCTCCATCCACTTATTTGCGAATTGCACAGCAACATAGAATCCTAGGACACTACTGGATAGAAGAGGGACACTTACCTAGTCTAAAACCTGCAAGATTCCTCCTACAAAAAGGTCTAAAGGAGCTACTAGTCTCTAAGACTTTCTTCAGGTAGTGATTAGGTGAAAGGGAGTACTACCAAAAAAAAACGAAAGCACATATTTGTGAGAGTTGGAAAAGCACGTGCCTGCCAATAAAAATTGATGACAGTCAGGCAGAACTGAAATTATTACTGGTTAAAGACTAAGAAAGGACAGGAGCAGGAGTATAATATAGTGAAGTAAGAGAAACATTGGAAAGATCTAGTAGGGCTTATACAATCAAAGACTTTTCTGGGTGTCTACAACCTGTTGAGATCAAAAGAATGCATAAGTCAAAGTAGAACTGCGCTAAGAGTTTTAACAGGGATCCTAACGGGACATTGTCGCCTGAATGGGTACCTGAAAAAGCTCAAAATAGTGGAGGAAGAAGAATGCAGATTTTGTGGAATGGAAGAAGAAACCTCCATCCACATACTTTCCAACTGCACAGCACTTCAGAATCTTAGAGCACAGCACCTAGGAGATTACTGGATAGAAGAGGAACATTTGCCTAAGTTGAAGCCTGCAGACATCCTAAAATTCCTCCGGGAAAAAGGACTAAAGGAACTACTAGTTTCTGAGACTCTCCTCAGAAACCGAGTAGAAGTAAGGGGGCACAATAGATCTTTTAGGTCTCAGTGAATGTCACCCCAAAACACACACATACATACATACAAGAGAAACACAAAACATTCCACTGTATTTCAGGCGGATATTTATGTTATAATATAAAGGGCTGATGGGATGAACATATTAACAAACAACCAGGTAGACCTTGTTTCTCCAGGAGCGAGAAAAAAAGTGAAGGAACTGACAGGCTACACTGAAGTAATACGTCAGGGGTCAGTGAAATGATTTCTAGCTGGTTTCTGCAACCAAGGAAGCGCATGTATACCATGGAAAGGAACCTATTGATTGGTTGTGCATGAAAGAGGAAGATACAGTCACAGGAAAGAGGAAGATAGATTATCTTAGATTGTGAAACAGTTGTTGTAGATTTCAAATACTGGGATACAAGTGCACAAAAGATGATTTCTCCAAGAAGGTCTCTTGAGCCTGACAAGAGCCTGTTAAAACTGTTGAACCTGATGAGGAAAGCTAGTCTTATCACAGAAACGGTACAAAAAAGCATGAAGATTGAGGTGCTGAAGACAACAAACATCTACTTGATGTACTGAGCTAGAGCTTCTCATTTTCGTAACTGCACGATCTTGAATATTTTTACGTAGAAAATTTAGTCATACTAGTAGCTCTTATATGTCCGATGAATTTAATCTTCAATGGTTCCAGAAATATTCTACATCATTTTGAAAATTCTTTATTTAGTGTCTGTCAAGTCGAGTAATGTTTTTAAAGTTGGCAGGGCCGAAAAAGTTTTTTTTTTAAATATAGGATAGAATTGAACGTATTTGTTCTTTCAACGTACTGGGTATGCTAGAAAAGCTAAATTTTCCCAATTTGACTTGGAATCGCTAAAAAGTGTCATAAACTAAATTGGCTAAAGGCTACGGAAGTTCGATATAGGTATCTGCTTATTTGTCTAGGGCATTCAAAAGAAAAACAGGAGTCTTACTACCATGCATCAACATGAAAAGAATTAATCTAAATATAGTTTTATACTATGAATTCCAACAAGACCTTTCAACTAACAACTTATCATATATATCAGAGGAGAAAAAGTAATTTCCCTAAGGGGTTGAAGCGGCAAAATGGGGATACAGGAGAAAATTTCCCTTTTTATGAAAACGCGTTTGTTTAAATTTATAACTCAGATCCAGAAGATGGCTATTTCGTTTTCATATTGAATTTTCCTCAAAACCTTATTGCTATTACGCCTACAAAATCAGATATTGAACATTAAAGAAATATGTCATATAGTCTTTAAGGAGAAGTGGGAATTAAAATTAATGGAGTGAATTGAATGATTGGAACTATCCACAAATACGATAATATAAGAAAAATTTGAAAAAATCCATCCCAATGCTATAAACTTGTTAAATGGTTCTGTAGATTATTCTTTAAGAATTCTACCTCTCCTTTATTGTCTTTAATTTTATTTTCCATTTATAAGGCTATAATTAATCGCTTCCAGCTTATTCTTACTTGTTTTGCACTTGACGAACTCTTGAAGTTCAACGATTCAATTAGAAGATTAAGAAGAAATTTCTGAGTAGTTTTGATCAATTTCGTTAGTTCCAAACAAAAGTTCCCCAATTAATTAGATTGACATTAATATTATTGGGGTAGTTTTGTCATTATCAAATTTAAAGGTGGTCTTATGAAAGCTCATATTATTTAATGAACCATAGTAAAGTATAAATCAACATCTCGCTATAGCAACTACTCCTTTTTTAGTTCGCGCAAATATCACTGTTAGTTATCTGTAATGGGGAACACCTAACCTAACCTAACCTAACCACTAATTTTCAAAAACATCATAATCGTGATCTCCATGCCTAAAAACTACTTTATGATGCAATTGTATGTTTTTATTTGTTTTATAAAATGAATAATAATTACATAATTTTTATTTCACAAATTTGTAAAGGCTGCTCTCATTGGTGTAATGCAGTGTGACGTACTAGCCCCTACACGCCTATCGACCTTAAGCTGACCAATCATATACCCACAGTGAATAAAAGCCGTTCATAAAAAGATTCTGCGCATGTATCGTACAGTTTCCAACCGGTTGTGATAGCTCTAAAGGTAATGTTAGGGGTTAGTACCTTCGTCATAGCACCACCATAGTAAAAGTATCTGTTAGAGACGTTTTACTTAAAGCATTACTTGAATACGTTGCTGGTTATATTATAGATGTCGGAAACTGCTCACCACTAGAGTAGCAGAGACGAGGACGACCAGACATTGTCTATATCCGTACAAGCAATGGATGCTCACAGGAAGGAGTAGTATCTCCATTAATCTGATGGTATACGAATTCCTGTGTGGTTTGACTGGCTTCGGAATATACTGCCAAGGGTATGCCGATGATATTGTCATAACAGCTAAGAAAATTTTAAGTCAACCTTTGTGACGTCGTAGAAAAGGACCTAAACTATACAAATAGCTGGTGTAGGAAAGTGGGAATAGGCATCAAACCCACCAAAACCCTCTTAATAGCCTTCGCAAAAAAAAACTTGATGGGAACGAGGTTGAATGGAGGCAATATTACATTGGGTTAGTAGAACTAGCCTAATGACGACGAGAGAAAACTTCTCCAAAAATTCAAGTTCAAAAATGCATTACAAAAGCAATGAGAATATACCCAACTGCAGTCATGAGAGTAATTCTCAAACTCACACCACTATATATGGTGGTGGAAGGTGTGGCAGAAAGAACATGATACAGACTCAGTAGAATCATTAAAAACACCTCCCCACTTTTTAGAAATCAGATAGCCTGAGACATGTTTGGGGATAATGCCATTCAATGGCAAACAGACGGCTCAAAAGCAAAAGAAGGTACTAGGATAGGAGTGTACGAGCCAAACACTCTCAAAGCTTGGGAGAAGCCCCAAGTATCTTTCAAGCTGAAATTCACGCCATAAGACAGTGTGCCCAGTTCAATATTGATATAGGATATAAATGACCAAGAATTATCATAATGTCGTATAGTCAAGCAGCCATAAAGGCACTGAGCTCTTGTGTAATAAGTTCCAAAATATTGTTGGACTGCCTAGAATGCCTTGGTCAATGCACTAGGCGAGAACAGTATAGTCACCTTACTATGGATTCCAGGACACACTGGAATAGAAGGAAATGAAATAGCAGATGAACTAGCAAAAAGAGAGACTGAAATACCTTTCTGGGGGCCTGCACCCTTTTGCGGAATCAGCCCCAATGTAATATTGGAAGAAATAGGTAAAGCGAGAAAAAGAGATCTGACCATTGGAAAGATCTAGTAGGGCTTAAACGATCAAAGACTCTTCTGGGTTACTACAACCTGTTGAGATCAAATGAATGCATAAGTCAAAGTAAAACTGCGCTCAGAGTTTTAGCAGGGATCCTAACGAGACATTTTCTCCTGAATAGGCACCTGAAAAGCTCAAAATAGTGGAGGAAGAAGAATGCATATTTTGTGGCATGGAAGAAGAAACCTCCATCCACATACTTTTCAACTGCACAGCACTTCAGTATCCTAGAGCTCAGCACCTGGGAGATTACTGGATAGAAGAGGAACATTTACCTAAGTGGAAGCCTGCAGATATCCTAAAATTCCTTCGGGAAATAGAGCTTAGGGAGCTACTAGACTCTGAAACTCTCCTCAGGAACTAAGTAGAAGTAAGGGGAGACAATAGATCTTTTAGATCTCAGTGAATGTCACCTCTACGTACACACATACTTATATTATTTGATTAATTTAATTTATTAATAATTTGATTGTACTTCCGATAATATTAAAAATAGTGTTTGATTAAATATTGATAATTGATTCATGAAACTCGAAGGTGTAGCAAAGCAAAGTACTTAGACACCCTTTCAAATAGTTTAAAAAATATAAATAGGGTCGTTCGAAGTCCAACAGACATTAAGCTACTACTGGAACCACTTTCTTTTACATAAAGAATCTATTCTCATCAACTAGTAATATTTTCACGTTTATTGTATAATTCAAATGGGTGGTAGTATGAAATATTATAAGAAAACCAAGAAAAGTGAAGATAGCACTAAGTACTTTATATAAAACGAGCTATATGCATCTGAAGTTAAAGGTGAAAAATTGGTTTCTATTTAAAAGTATTAAACAAATTATTAGAAATGACTCAATTGATTTATTCATAGACACCATAAAAGCACAACTTTTGATAGTGGCTTTGTTGATGGCAACTAATTCAACTGTAAAGATTGAACAGTTTGGATTTAGTTTTGTTCTACCAGATCCAGCACTGGATTTGGAACCATAGGTGTATATTTTGCCTCGTATTTTGCATATTGGTTCTTGGATACAAAGATCTTCAGAGCAAATGAAATAATGATTAGGTATATTCCCTTCCACTTCTTGGATTCTTGGTTGTAATATAATTATAATTATTGGGTGTTTTTTTTTCGAAAAGAGGAAGGGAAAATAATCATTTTGTTCCCCCTTTTATTATTCAAACATGCCTATAGCCCATTAGTGAATGGAGTAAGTCACACATTTTATAAAAATTACCTACTACAATTTATTTGATCGCCAACCGTCAGTAAAGCCGTCAATTATCAAAGGCTCCTAGTGCTCCAAATTTTATCGATAATTTTTTCTTTTCCACGAAAACTTTTTTATTTGGCAAAAATATGAAAACAAACCTCGTCCTAATGAACTCGTGATTTTATCTAAATTCGGTTTGTTTGAATGTTTTTGCCTCAAATAAACAAGTTTGAGTGATGAAAATAAAAAATTATGTGATAAAATTTGAAGAGCGAGTTGTATTTGGGAAGATTATTTTTTTCAACAATTTAAAATTTTGTATTAAATGTTCAATATTATTCTCTTGGGTGATGGCACTGAATCGGTTTGTGTTCATTTTTCAATAAACTTCGAAGCACTTTTAGTTGTCAATAATGACAAATTCGAGGTAAAATTTTGACGTTTCAATGTAAACAAGGTATTATCGATGAGGAAGCAGAATTATCAGTATAAAGCTGCATTTACATTCACTTCGAAGTCCAAGCCCAGTTTGACATTTGATAATTTATCATTTTCATTGAAAAAATTTATAGGTTATGTCCGTGGTTTATATTTGTCCAGTAATTAAAATTTGTATGTTATTTACCTACCTGTGTAATTAAACGAAATGGACACTAATAAGAAAATAGTGCTTCTTGGAACAAAACGGCAGTAAACAAATAATGACATGACCTGATGACCTGCAGCTTAACCTCAAAATTAGACATTTCTTAAATTTTTATTTGCCATCAGCAAACTGTTTGTCCCACTTCGAAGTGCACTTTGAAGTCAGCTTCGAATTTTTTCCAATGTAAATGATACTGTGCTGCCCCCATATGACAAACACGCCAATTTCAAAACAAATTTGACTTGGAATTGAAGTAAATGCAGCTTAATACCTAATGATTGGCTAGGATAATGTATTGCTATTGGTTAAAACCATCAAAATGTCAGATTTTGACAAGTGAAAAAATAATCAGATTGATTTCAGAAAGTAAACAAACAGTTTCCCTTCCTTTACTTTATCTGCCGCATTTGCGGTAGGTAAAGTAAAATTCGGCTGGTAAAGTATTTTGACTTTGACATTACTCGAAAATCATCATCTGCCAGTGTCACGCTTCTCCCTATTACGGCTCCATAATAGTTTTCTTGCGATTTATTTATAACAAATTATTGTTGCAGCTCCTTTGACTTCAGGAATTAACTTTTATGATGCTTCAGGGTGTATCTTCAATTTAAATATAACAAATAATAAGTAGATTTGTTCTATATGTGCTGTTTACTTTGTCATAATAAAATGCAATGAAATATACTTCAGATTCTTATATTCTGAATTCTGAGCAGTTGGCGATAAAATTTTGTATGTACCACGTCAGTAAAGTGTCTTTATCGGACTCGCCTGTTATTCGCCACGCTCGCTTTTCTCGCTCGTCTCATAATTTCAGACTCGTCCGATAAAGCATCACTTTACTGCCTTGGTACATAAATAACTATTTTCTTCTACCTTTACCAAAAATGACATTTTACTATGACATTTACTTTGACGTCAGGTACTTACTGTCTATTGTCTCGCCTGCTTGTTAGTCTTTTGGCTACGCCTCGACTATCAGCTTGCAGACTCATCTATAATAGACAGCTTTTCGACCTTGGTACATATACAGATCGCGTAATTTCATATGGAATCATCCTGGTTTACACAAGTACGACAAGGAAAATATGAGAAAAACTTGAAAGAGAGAGAAAGTATAACTTGCGCGCGCATCGGAGGAGTGTACCCAGGTCTATGGGATGGCCGAATGTTTATTGTCCGTTCTGAATACCACCTACTAGTGAATTCTCTTTCTCTCTGTAAAGGACAATCAACATTCGGCCATCCTCTAGACCTGGGTACACGCCTCCGATGCGCGCGCACAGTTATACTTTCTCTCTCTTTCAAGTTTTTCTCATATTTTCCTTGTCGTACTTGTTCCATAAGGTTCCATAAGAAATTACGCGTTCTGTATAACTATTTAGCTCTTCTGTCATCTTCCAAATTATTTCAGCACCAATTCCAGCCATTGATTTTACTTTAAACTAAAGTTTACATAGTTCGGTAGCTTCAGTGAATAGATTCTTTGAAAATTAAACCAAATCATGTTTAGAACATTGTGGTACCCAATAAAGATTTTATATCTAAACCAGATTTTGGTTTTGACATTAGAAAGTGGTTGAAACTACTGCAAAGCAGGGTCGCTACAAAAATTAGGATGAAAATAATAAACAACATTTAATAATATAAAGCTGCATTGATCTATCTACGATTTTTTTTCTCAACATTTGATCTCCTCTTTACTGTCACTGCTGAAACGCGTCAAAACGAAACTGTTACTTCTTCTATGTGCGTGATGCGTGTGTGCGTGCTATCCAGGCTTTTCCGATTTACCCGATAAATAACACTCGACACATGTAGGAGTTTCGATGCTAAGGGACTTGGTAGGCTGTTTCAAGGAAGACTTAATTTTTTTAGGGCTTTTTTCCGCTTTGGGACTTTTATCTCCCGATTTCCTAGGGCTGGATTTCCTGGAATTTCTAGGACTTGCACTGTCCGATCGCTTAACTATTTTGTTGGGACTGCTTTTTCTGGATTGGTTGGGACTTGATTTTCGGGAATGGTTGGGAGTGGATTTGCGGGAATGGTTTGGACTGGGATCTTTTTTCATAATTCCTTCAGGTTTGTTGTTGTCCTTTTTGGTATCGTTGTTTTCTCTTTGCGGAGATTTCGACTTAATTATGTGGACTTCGGCTTTAACCGTTTGTACGTTTGGCTTACCTAGGTCTTCTGTTTGCATGGGCTGGAAGTTTTCAGGGGCATGCGAGGACTGTATTAGACGCGCTTGACTTCCGGTACTACCAGCTGAGAGCGTCGATGTAGTACTGAAATTAAAAACTATACATTAGCGATATTTTGTTGGATAATAAGAAAAAGGTTCTTTTAGGGTTTTGATGGATACCTTAACGTTAAATGGTTTGGCGTCTTTCCTAAAGAAGCCTTTGGTTTGATTGTTCCTGTTTGGGAATCTTCTTCTCCTTCTGATTTTGCTCCTGCTTCTATTCTGTCATGATGATGATGTTCGGAGCGTTTTGGAGGCTCTAGATAAATGTAATATCGAAATAATTAGTTTAATTTGTAAAACTAACCAGAAACAAATTCACCTGTTGTATCTCCAACAGTTTTACTTCTACACCTGAAGGTAACAACTGTAGGAGGCTCATCCGCTTCTGTACTAATATTGTCGTAATCTATATTACCGGCGGAATGCCTCTGTGAAGGTTTAACTTTTCTGACTTTCCCTAACGTATGCGATCCTTGTACTATGACCGTCCTCGGTTGTTGTCTATCGGGTCGTTCTAGCGTTTGACTGTTTATATGACTACTGCCTTTGTGACCGGTGACTAAGATGATTCCAGGACCTGCTCCGGCTTTAGTTTGAGGTATTGACATGTTTCGAACTGATTCTCTGATGATTTGTCGAATTGTTTTGAGGAAGGCGTTGCGGAATTCGGCGGTGCTGAAATGTAATTGAATAAATAATAGGATCAAATTATTTGATCGATTTAAAGTCTAAAAACCTTGAAGTTTACTAGAAATTAATCGAATCCGCTACATTTTGTTACCTATTAGAGAGAACGTAGACCTTTTCCGATCTCCTTTGTAATTGACTTCTTAAGTGTATCAATTCCCAGAGGAAATGGGAATCCATATCCTTGGCGGAAGAGGCTCTAACTTGAACTTCCGTTACTGGGATCAACACTTGATACCTGATTATTTCTACTTCCGATGACGAACTTTTACTAGCTACTCCCTAAAAAACAAAACAATAATTTATAAATATATAGAATACGAGGTGTTCCAGAAAAGATCCAGCACCATATTATAGGTAATCCTGGCTCTCGTACGACTTTCGATTTTTTTTATATGTTGTAGTCTAAGAGATCGTGATGGGTTAAAACTGTGTGGGCCCTCCGGTTTGGTGGTGGTGGCGTTTTGTAGTTGCGTCCTGAGTATAAAATTTTGCCTTCTAGCACTATAAATCTCGCAATAATAGCAAATGTCTTGTATGTCGGGGGATCATGAGGAGGTCTGCCACACTTCTGTGCCATCAGAATCGCAATTTCTCCAGAGGGTTCCTCCGCAATGGTCAATTTGTTAGGCCGATGTTTTAACAGCAAGCGGAAGCAATGGAACCGAACAAAATAATCAACAATCACGTTAGGTAGGTTAGTTGGATCCATCTAACTCCCAAATTCCTCACGAGTGGGCCCCAAAAGACTTTTTAACATTTTCTTGATCACACGCACCCATCTCTAGTAGTAGTTACTTCATGAAAAATATAGGTTGTGGACATTCGTGTACGGAGGGGAGAGCGGATAGTTTAATAAATGAAAATGATTCAGTGGCTTTTTGTTTCAATTAACAGCTGTCTGCTTGTGATTGTCGAAACGAATACTATAGACTCCAGAATACCCATACGTATTAGGTAATTGAAGATCAGACAATCGAAAGTAGATCTACGTGGGATATACACAACTGAAGATGCAAGTAGGTCGTTCCGCTTATGTCAAAGGAAAAAATAATAAAAATACGCAGCGTCAGGACATAGAGGACAACAAGAAAATGTTTGACAATTTCCGACTGAAGTCTGTCACGGGTGATGGCACTTTTGACAAATATCTATCCCAGTATCTATCCGAACTACCGGATTTTTCATGAAGTATCTACTACTAGAGATGGGTACGTGGGATCAAGAAAATGTTAAAAAGTCTTTTGGGGCCCACTCGTGAGGACTTTGGGAGTTAGATGGATCCAACTAACCTACATAACGTTTTGGTTTTGTTCGGTTTCATTGCTTCCGCTTACTGCTAAAACACCGGCCTAACAAATTGACCATTGCGGAGGCACCCTCTGGGAGAATTGTGATTCTGATGGCACAAGAAGTGTGGCAGATCTCCTCATGAGTCCCCGACATACAAGACATTTGCTATTATTGCGAGATTTATAGTGCTAGGAGGCAAAATGTTATGCTCAGGACGCAACTACAAGACGCAACAACCGCCAAACCGGAGGGCCTGCACAGTTTTAACCGATCACGATCTCTATAAAATGGTGCAGGGTTCTTTATTATTCATTTTAACCGGAAATATCTGAATCTGTGAAACAGCGTACAGTACTTATGATAAACGATCTGTTGGTGATGCTGGCAAGAGACAACAAAGTGTCTTTAATATATGGGTGCGGCACATGAGAGGATTGCAGGGAATTAAATGGCAGACCAGGTAGCTAAAGAAGGACACCGGACCCATTCTGTGGAATCAGAAAGGATTACATGAGAGGGGAAGTCGGGAACTGGCTAGTTAAGGAACACCTAACTCGAATGGAGGCTGAGACAAGGACACCTCCATACTAAGAGCTTACTGAATAAGGTAGACAAGAAGCTCTCGTCCGGGCTGTTGAAGCTGGGTAAGAGAAATTTGAAAACAGTTACCGACCTGGTGACTGGACACTGTACCCCGAGGAAGCATCTGCACAGGATGGGCAATGTTAGTGAACCTATGTGCAAAAAATGTGAACTCTACTCACATACTCACATGCTTCTGTGAGGGCTCACAAGGACTCAGACGGAAGCGCTTTGGAGTGGGAATAATACAATCATAACAACTACTGAAGATCACTTCAGTTAGACTGGGGGCCTATGTAGAAGACACAAAGCTTCTGGAATGAAAGTAGGTAGATAACATGGGTAATGGTACAAAGATTCAGTTCAAGTTGAGCCAAATCCAAATGTATGAATTAACGATCTGATGGTGGTTATAAAATTCCAAAATATAAATTTCATGAAGTATTAACATATATAGGGTGTTCCTGTTGAAAATAACCATTATATTTATAAAAGAGTTTCAAACGACATGTCGACATTGACAAAAATATTTTGTAATCAACTTTTACGGAACCAAAAATGACCATGACATTTTTAATTTAAAAATTATGGATGAAAAATATTGCTTACCATCAGTTTTTTCTTCTGTCTCAACCGTTCTTTACAAAGAAAAACAACTGCGGTTTTAAAAACAAAACACATAGCGTGAAGTTCGAGTCCTTTTTTAATTTTTCCTAGGAAGTCCGAAATATTGAGCCATTCCACTCCACCGTAGTATAGAAGATCTCCAGGACTCAAATCTATAGGCTGTAAATGAAATTATAGTGCCTACAATCGTACTATTTGCTTAATTAATCAAATGGTTCAGCAGTGGCGGGTGTCGAGCATTTGAACTTGAGGACTATAATTCGTAGCCTGAGAATATTTAATTTACTTCTGAGCTGAGCTTTCACTTATTAAACAAACTGAGAGCAAAGAATTATACTCATTGGAAATATTGGAACCGTTGGCGATATTCGATACTGTTCTCCTTCGGTTCACCTTGGTCTCTGAATTAATATTAATTAATATTGGTCATATTTTTGGAAAAAGTTTTGATGTTATCAATCTTCTAAGACCAGGTCAGCCTGCTATTGAAAATAAGTCCCAAACATTAATCCCAGACCCTGTTATTTATTATTTGCTGATAATTGATTCTGATTGTAAATGAATCCTAATCTATGGTACTCACTTGTTTGCATGATTTTTGATGCTGCCTAAATAGATGGTCAAATATAGCCCCGTATTCCTCATGTATCCTTTGCATTTCGTTTATGTGTTCTGCTACTTTTTCCATTCCCTTTAAGGCCTCTGAAAATTGATAAAATAAATTTCGGTTCAATTATTATACTTCTACCTTAAACAGTGGCGTATTTATGGGGGGGCAGAGGGCCCCCCAAAGCAGCTACACTCCAATAAAAAAATCGAAAATGATGGTCCATCCAGTCTTAATTATTATTTATTGAAATCTACCAATTAATTAATAATGTATGAAGATCGTTTCATGCTATATGGTGTGAATATTTTATTCGCAGTTCGTCTCAAGAATATTATAAACGTACGAAATTTATACCTTATATTGATCACTTTATAACCCAGCTTGATTCACGATTCAATAACAGATTAACTGAAATATTACCTATCGAAGGCCTCATCCCAAAAAATTATAAAATTTACACCACAGAAACAATTGTCAATGTTTGTTTCGTGTATGAAGCAGACATTAATATATCAAAACAAGAACTAAGAGCTGAAATAATAATATGGCAAAAAAGATGGTAAGATAAACCAGATCTGCCCTCCACAGCAATCTAAGCACTTTGTTTTGGGGCGAGTTTGTTCCCTGCAATAAAGATTTTACTGCAGATATTTGCGACTGTAAAAACGGCAACAGCGGAAAGGAGTTTTTCAAGCATAAAGCGCCTGAAAACCCATTTGAGGTCAACCATGGCGGAAGACCGTTAGAATGGTCTAACTTTACTTAATATTCACAAGGAAGCTCATTTGAATATTGAAAATGTGATAAATAGGTTCGCCACAAGCAAACCCAAACGAATAAGCACAAAAGACTGGTCAGGTTGAAATAATTGAACTAAAAAAATTAATATGCTATTTTCCATCTTTATTCATTGCTTACCCAAAATAAAAAAGAATGATTATTCTGGTGTTGTTTCCTTTAATTATTTTGGTCAATCAGTACCACGACTAATTATGGTAACATTTTTTATTTTTGCCTCGGCCCTCTCCAAAGCAAGATTCTAAACACGCCACTGACCTTAAATAATATTTACCTAATAAGTGTTGATGTTCGTCGCTATTGGAATCTGTTAAATTCCCAAGTTGTTGTAAGAGAAGAGGATATTTTAATATCCTTTGAATTGGTTTAATTAAATAAGATTCTAGAGTGGAGGAATGCTGTTGTTTTGGATTCCTAGCAGCCAAAAATTCTTGTAGAGCCTGATTACCTTCATCTAAAAACAAAAACAATTTTTCAAAATTACACTTTATCATTTATATTCGATTATACTTACTAGGATGAAGGACTTTCTGAGCTTTACTGTGACTTGCGCAAAAGGAACTGTACAGTTTGAAATGGTTAACGTAATATAAAAACGAACTGGCGACTGAGAATAATACGTTCTGCAAACAAAATTGAAATATATTTTTCAAATTTTACAAAGTTTACATTCATAAAAGGTTACCTTAAATTGGCCGCTGTACTCAAATCTATGGAAGTCATCTTCTATTTCAATGGCGTCTTCGAGATTATTTAAAAATTGTCGTTGGAAAGTTACAATTTCTTGTATATTTCCGAAGAGGGCATTGATTTCCGCATTTGAAAGGAAAGTTTCTTTCTTTAATGGCTCCAAATAGTTTTCTAAAAGGTTATTGAGGTGCTGGAAGTGGAAAAATAATATTTCAACTGGTGTGGAAAACAGTGGATATTCAATAACTCGATAAATAATTATAGATTTTTTAAGTGCGCTATTTGCTTATAATATTCCGTATAGCCATTCTGAGAGTTAAAGGGAAAGCTATACACCAACAGAGAGGCAATGCATTCCCCTCACCGGAGAGTTATCGAGTCCAATCGAGTCTAGAGTAGTGGGGTTTCATGGAGGGGAGGTATTTTTTCTCTCTTAAGCCCGGTTCTGACGGTGCAATTTCGTCTCTGCAACTCGATCGTGGCGACAAAATTGCATGCAGTTTATGTGTTCCTACCGTACAACTTATCAATGCAATCGAGTTGCACCAATATAGAACTGGTTCTAATTTTATGCCATAAGTTGCAGCAACTTGGTAACTTTTTTAGTGACTTTGTTCACGCAAACCTAAAACTTCTGTTGGTATAAGTAGATGAAATGTCAGTTACGAGATTATCTTTGTATCTGTGCTTTGTATGTTATTTATTTCTCCATGTTATGTGATTAGATTATTTATTCTCCTAAAAAGCTGTTGCTTTTCTGGATTGTGTATGAAGAATTAAAATTGAATAAATAAGAATGAGTCAGGATTGGGATAGAAACTCGACAAAAAACTTGATAGCAGTTTATGAAACGCAGGTAAATTTGTATAAAACAAATCACATCAATTACAAATTAAAAAACAAAAGATTGGACTCCATAAATGAGATTAAAAAAGCTTTTTTTGAAAATGATTATGATGTTCCCGTTGAGAAAATTAATAAAAAAATTCACCATATATAAGAACCCAATTTATGACTATTTTGAATATTGGCAACAATATAGTATTTCCCTAAGAAATTGCTGCAATAGTATGAACATGATGTGAACGCTCATGCAACTTTGATAGGAGACGAGTCGCGGCGAGAAGTTGCTGCAATTAAGTTGCCTTGATCAATTGCCCCGTCAGAACCGGGCTTTACACAACAGCTTTTTATTTAGGGCGTGAAACAATTTGGCTTTCTATTCTATTATTTATTTCTGCATCAGTTTTTCCTTTCTTTTAACTGTAACTCCCAGATATTTAAAATTATTTATCTGTTCTATTTCTTTGATTTTCAATTTCAATTTTAATATTGAAAAACAAATATATTTCAGTAACTTCTACATTCTGAAATAAAAATCCAACTCATTTAAATCACCCGAAATATGAACTTATCACATCCTTTTTCAATTTATTTATTTATTTCACACGTAGAAACACTTTAACCTAAACTTTTTAAACTTACTATATATGAAACTATTTAAATTATTTTTTCTTTTTTTTCATATTGGTGGT
>CAJUYI010000014.1:244390-261187 GCA_910591695.1 Galerucella pusilla | reverse complement strand
ACCCAATGTAACCTTATCTATGATGTAACCATCATCACTTCATTACCGTAACCTTGACACCAATAACTAATGTGACGTGCTGCACCTTGACTTAACCATGTGCGCTTTGAAATCTTATTGGATGGGTTTTCATAACAAGTTGATGTATTCGTAAAAACTTCTATTCGCCTTGGACTTTTGAGAAGTACTTTAAGATTATACTACTTTCACTCTAATTTAACGTAGAAATCAGAAAATAGCCCACAATATTCTTGTTTCGCTGTAACTAATAGTATTTTTCATACTAGATCAACTTTTCAGAAGCCTAGGCTAGCAGAAGCTTGAAAAAAAAGTCTACTTATATTCAAGACTTTATCGATTCACCATTATGGGTATTTTTCGACCTTCTCTAAAACGATCAAAGCTAGTTTTGAATAAATTTGAAAGGAATATACCCTTTTCATGAAAGCTATCACCTTATATCACCACATAACTGATAAATCGACCTCTCCTCTTTGATAAACTGACCCAGCCTTCAAATGGCTCTGACAACATAAAAGGAAGGTTCTATGTGTAGACAACGTACAAAGCTGCAGGAGACACGCCCTTTTGAGTGCATCGTTTCGTGCTGATAGCTGAGTCGTTCTTTTCTTTGACATTACTCGAAAAATAAAGGGTAAAGTGTTTTTGTTAAAGCAAAGCAGGATTTTTCTTTGTATATACAGAGGGTCATGAACAAATTCTATTTCCTTTTTTTTGCTTATTTAAATATTTGTTTGATCCAGGGTCTTGAAATAAACGTGATGGCAAGCGATCGTGCAGGTATAGACTCTCCCAACTAAATTACTATTGGATTACGATAAGCTCCTTGCCGGTCAGTGCCGTACCTATAATTAGTTTTAATTAGGGTAACAAATGGAACATGATTTCCTTGCATTTTATTCTCATATTTTATTCAGTATTATAGGTAGTAGTATATAATACAGTTCATTAAAATGTTATAAAATGATACCCTTAATGAAAAATAAACCTTAATATCTGAATACAAATTTTCTTCATCTCCAATGCTGCTTGTGCTTGTGCTGCTATCGTCTTTAAATCCGATTCACATTTGACACTTTGAAAATAATTGAACACTTAAAAAAATTTTTCACGTGCCTGACTCTTCATAACTGGTTTTTTGTATGTATGTGTATGTGTGATTTTTGGGGTGACATTCACTGAGACCTAAAAGATCTATTGTGCCCCCTTACTTCTACTCAGTTTCTGAGGAGAGTCTCAGAAACTAGTAGTTCCTTTAGTCCTATTTCCCAGAGGAATTTTAGGATGTCTGCAGGCTTCAAAGGCAAAGGCAAATGTTCCTCTTCTATCCAGTAATCTTCCAAGTGCTGTGCTCTAGGATTCTGGAGTGCTGTGCAGTTGGAAAGTGGATGGAGGTTTCTTCTTCCATTCCACAAAATCTGCATTCTTCTTCCTCCACTATTTTGAGCTTTTTCAGGTGCCCATTCAGGCGACAATGTCCCGTTAGGATCCCTGTTAAAACTCTTAGCGCAGTTTTACTTTGACTTATGCATTGTTTTGATCTCAACAGGTTGTAGTCACCCAGAAGAGTCTTTGATTGTATAAGCCCTACTAGATCTTTCCAATGGTCAGATCTTCTCTTTTTCTCGACATTACTTATTTCTTCCAATATTACATTGGGGCTGATTCCGCAAAAGGGTTCGGGCCCCCAGAAAGGTATTTCAGTCCCCCTCTTTGCTAGTTCATCTGCTATTTCATTTCCTTCTATTCCAGTGTGTCCTGGAATCCATAGTAAGGTGACTATGTTGTTCTCGCCTAGTTCATTGAGTTTGGTTTTTTGTAAGGCGATGACATTTTTTCAGAAACAACACAAAAATTATTCAGACAATGCCAAACGCTAACAGAATTGGAGGAGAACTAACGATATGCCTCTGTACCGACACCGAGCATTTATGTCTAACAAATGCTGTATTGGGAGTTAACATTGGAAATGAGTTTGTGCGCATGGGGGCGGGTTTGCCATCATGTAAGGGACTAGCAGTATATATCTTCGATTCATTTGAAAATCACAGATTCACTAACATGATTTTTGGAAAAATATCTGAACTGGCTGGTTCATCAATAATAATGAACTTATTTTTAAAAAGCAAGAATTAACGTAACATAGCTTGAAGTTAGCTCTAATATTATTTCTACCGCCTCTTGGTGTATACCTGTTTGAATAGAAATCCAGCTAGCTAGCAGTTGAAGCACAACTGCTGCTTGTCTTCCATATCCTTTGTCAATATTGAACTGGAGGCTCTTTATAATAGCGTGAATTTACGTTTGAAAAATACTTGGGGTTTTTACCAATCTTTGGGAGTGTTTGGTTCTTGGCACACTCCTATCCCAATTCCTTCTATTGCTTTTAAGCCGCCTGTCTAGCATGGAAAGGCTTATTTCCCAAGTCTGGCCATGGTCTTGTAACTGAAGATTAACGTTTACATTTAAGATGATGGAATTGTTTCAGTCAATTGCTCCAACAGTAAACAATTTTATTTCTTATTAAGAAGTCAATGGAAGTAGAAGATGTAGGAAATGGTAAAGTTCAAGTTCCTGGGCTTTTGAGCACAAATTTAAATCACTGAATAAATTACCTAAGTCAATGTTCAAAAACACTTTATAATTAAAAACTTATCTTAACTGAATTGCTAGACAGTTATCTACTTTCTCTTTAAATTGAAACCAAACAGCATTATTTTACCGAAAAGTTTCAAATATGTAGTAGTCTTTAAAAATGAGAACCCAAATATTAAGTATCTCGCTAACTTTTAATATTATGGAAATTACGCCAAACTGCACTAAGGAAGTTCTCCCAGTTTATGGATGTACTAAAAAGTAATACAACTTTACGACATTAAAGGAATTTATCAGCTACAACTAGGAAACTTTATATATTAAATATTAGATACACTTTGATTATGTGAAAATATCAAGAAACTCTTTAAGTTATTGATTTGTACTTTCAGATTCAAATTCATGTATAGAAGACTGGCACAAAAGAACTAACCAGAAAAGGAATTTCTGGCAAAAACATACAGTAGACAAGCCCTATTAGCCTTGAACAGACAACGTGTTATATCGGGGCTAGTTCTGGAGTGCCATCATCTAGCTAATGCCTCGGCAGATAACAATACTATACTGAAGTGGGTTAAAGGGCACAACAGGAGAAAAGGAAATCGCATTGTATTCTCTTTGTGAAACACCAGATAAATCAGTGATTGAGCTTGATGTATTTTTACATGGTAGCGTTACCAAATAAATTCAATTTTGTTTCCAGAAATTCCAAGCTCTCATTATTGGTATGCATGGCATCGATTATACAGGTAACACATTTTCGTAGCTAATAAGTACATTAGTACACGTTTTGGTTTTGAAAATAATGTAATTGGCTTTCGATATTATCCAGTTCGATCGCGATATTAATTGCGCTGTTAATTGGATATATTCAAATGCTTGAAACTGATTCAGAAAATGGAAAATTTTATGGGTTTGATTGGAGTATTTATTTGTAGGTGTTAAACAACCCAGCAGAAGCTAATGGAACCAACAATGAACATTTTTTAAAATGGATCACAAAATTGAATTTTTCTACACTCTATCTTTAAAGTATCCTGAATTTCACAAGGTTGTAGCGCTTAAAACGGCTGTTTATGGTAACAGTTATTTGCTTTACATAATTTAGTAGTATAGTCAAAAGCAGTCTTATCATGCGGGTCATACGATTCAACAAAGACATACTCACCGTTTTTGTTTTCTTCTATTGCGTTTAATCATAACTTCCAAATAAAATCCGTAAGATGAATAAGACAGATTTATGCAATTTTGACGGAAAAAAAGGATATGTATTTAGTTTTCAGCGATTCTAAAAAGTCTTTCACCAGCGAAGTTTTCATTTAAATGTCAGTTATGTCCCTTTGACAATTCGAAGTGACAATATGAATAATAAGAAGCAATTTTCCGGTATTTTGCATGCTCAAGCGAAAAAAATGGTACTTAATCTGATAGATTATTTCGAGAATGAATGAAAAAGTGGAAATTCGTCAACCAGTGTGCAGGAAACATCAACCATTATTATTTTCTCCGGGTATATTTGTAATCTCACATTTTGGTAACCTCTGTGTCTTCTGATTTGATACATATGGCTAGTGACCTTTGAGCGACTATAGTTTTTATTATTATTATGTACTGTGAAGATTCGGAATTTGAGATAATATCTATTCCGGAATAAATCATAGAAAAGGCAAACGTGGCCACATCAATTCTGCAGCCGAGGAAATCCAAATAAAATTATGTAAAAGAATATGAAAATTTTATGAAATGGCGGAACCAGAGCAATACTCCATAGCTTTACAGAGCAAGTGCCAATTCGTATTCCATTCAATTCGATTTATTCTATTATAGAGAAGAAACTTTTCCTTGTAAATATTGAAAATCACGATAACTCACCTTAGGATTAGGTAATTCTCCACTCTGTAAGCTGGCCATGTAACACCTTAGCCTGAATTGTTCACAATGAAGTCTTTCTAGATTTTCTTCCCATTGGACAACTTGATTAGTTATCTGTTGACGTGTATCACTGTCGCTTACAACTGACTGTTGCATCTCTGCCATATGTTTTAATTTATAATCCTGAAACCAAAAAACGAATAATTAGAAATGAAATAAATGGATGTGGTGGTACATACACTTTTTATTAGCAAAAATGTGACATTACCTCAACTAACCCACTGAAGTATTGAAGTCATTACCAATTATTGAAATTATTGGTTTTCATTTATTTAATAATATGAAAAAGGGTTATTCATGTCTCGACATCTGCAAGGCTTCAACACAGACGTGATAGTGAAAACATCATACTATGACAAGTAAGTTGTAAATATCTTCTGCATGTTTCTTGTGGTACATTCATTATTCTTTTTGTTATTTATTTTGGGAAATTAGACCATAAACCTTTCTATATTTGTTAATTCAACGATTTTAAATTCTGGTCAATATAATATTTCGGGAGTTTAAAACTGCAAAACATTGGTTGTCAAAAAATCTACGAGGAATGAAGTGATAGGTATATTTTTTTATTCGGTTATTTTTTAACGTCGGTCTATTCCTGCATCTGAGGCTAATCACCGACGCCGGGAGTACTCTACCCCTATCGAAAATTTTGCCGAGCCCACTAGTGTTCTAACCAGAGGTAGCGTTCTTTAAGTCCAACATCCATGGACTCGGGGCCTTGGTTTTACGTCTCCTCCGAAAGCTGGCATATCTACATTATACCTCGTGCTCATTGGTATAATGCCTGCGAGCTGTGATATGCTACTCCGCTGTAGGCCTTTCCCAATGGAAAGCAGCGAGCAGCCGAGTAGGAAGCAAGCGAAGCGGATTTTGAGAAAGCGATCGGACAGAGGTTGATTTTTATCAACCGAACCGGCGAAAGCTTATCAGAAGACCAAAAAAGGGTTTTTTAAACGCAAATAGTGTTTCTTAACACTTTATTTCTATTTATGGAAGTCTTGAAAAATATTTTCATTTCTTAAGTCCGGATTTGATAGATGTTTTGTATGTTTTAGGACCTGTGGAGGACAGGAACTTTTAAAATGCCACCCAAAAAGAAGAACGACAGCCGTGCTAGCAGCCAACCTAGCAACAGGACAAGGAGGACAACATCGGACTCGGACAGCGAGGACAACGAGGCAACAAGAGCCATGAAGAACGCAGAAATGGCGATGCGAGAAGGCAAAAAGAAAGAGGAAGAAGTCACAAAAATGCTGAGGGACATGGAAATAAGGAAGATACTCCAAGAAGAAAGGGACCAAGCCAAAAAAGAAGCGGCAGAAGCGAAAAAAGCCGCAGAAGAGATGAAGAAAACCATCCAGCGCATGGAAGAGGAGATGACAGGCCTAATAAAAGCCATGGAGAACATGGCAAAGGCGATGCAAGAGAAGAGAAGCCGAAGCCGCTCAGAAAAAAGTGGAGATACGGATATGCCACAAAAAGACAGGATGGCAAGGATCGTCATCCGAGGACTAACACACTGCGAGGACACCAAGGAAATCGAGGAAGAAATCGAGAGACAAGGGGTAAGTATAAAACGACTAACCCAATTACATTCCAGATTCGGAGAGAGAAGACCGCTACCCATCTACCTGGTGGAAGAAAAAGAAAAAATCTGGATAATCCAACACATCCAGAACGTGAAGATCAGGGGGAAGAACAAAGAAAAGGAAAAGGGCCGACGCAGTGCTACAACTGCCAAGGCTTCCACCAGAGACAGACGACGTGTAACGTAAACACGAAATGCGTGAAGTGCGGAGGACCACACCGATCCAATGACTGCCCACGACCGAAGACCAAAACGGCCACCTGCGCAAACTGCCAGGGAGAACACCCGGCAAACTACAAAGAATGCCCAAAAGCCACAAACAACCAGAAGACAAGGACAACAGCAACAGCAGTGAAGAAGACAGGAGTCAGCTACGCCCAAGCCGCAGCTAACAAGAATAACGACGACAACAATGAAACAACAGATCCTCGAACAGGTGACAACGCTATTAGCTCAGCTAATGGCTTAAAGTCGCTTTGTAAGAGATCGGAAGAAAAGAGGACACACCTTATAAGGGTGTTTTCAGCCGAAATTTGCCGGCTGAGAACGCACTTTGTGGAGGCAGCTCAAACACACACAACGGAAGACGACCGAAGAAAAAATCACCGAGGTTACACGGCCAAAGAGAAGACGGCCGCCTCCAGCTGCTACCTAGCCCTTTTAGCTAGGGACGAGCTGTACGCCGAAACGCGAACTACGATGATGAGACTCATCGGATAAGAGGGGGGAAGTGGTGGAAGTCCTCCCCGGAGATGTACCTCGCTTAGAGAGGAACATCCTGGGTGGGACGGGCTCATCTAGGTTGTGTGTGTGCATCCAAGTACTAACCGCGCTCGACTCACTGTATAAAAATGTATGATTTATTTTCTAATGACAATAAAAACCGTCCTTGATTCTCTTTTTCCATTTTAAATCATGGATTGGCGAAGCTGTCACATTTTCATGGTTATCGATTTTCCCTAATGACATAATTATTGTGACCCATTATTTCAATATAAAATAAACACGAACCACATGAATGATTCTAATCATCATCGTGATGATGAAACACTATTGGGAATATTAGTCCTTGCAAAGTAAATGTCTATTTGAAATACAAAATGTAAATTTGCTGTTATCCAGTTTTAAATCGACTGGAATAGTCTGTGTATTGATAGTTTGTAGCATAATATAGTTTCTGATTGCTCGCGTATCATTTCAGATGTATAGAGTTTACAAAGCATTGCGAAATTTTCAATTTATTTTGAATCCTAGCGTTATACAGACTGTAGTAGGTACATCAAAGAAGCTTTCTTTGACGATAAAATAGATAAAATGAAATCGTTTTTAATATAGATAGGTAGATAGATGAATAGAATAAATAGATAGATAGATAGATTTATTTCTACACATTAAATACAATAGATGTACTAAAGTGACAAGACAAACTGACAAAATAAGTGCAATAGCTGCAATTAATACGCACTATATATTACAGATAAAATAACTATTTGTGAAATTGAAAGATAAACTAACAAATTAAAAGATTAATGCCTCACAATCCAAATACTACAATAAGTGCCTCAATGGTGAGTGCTTAACTCTAACCTTGAAATGGTTATATCTCAAACCAGTAGTGTCTGCTGGTATTTTATTGTATAAATGTGAGTTGGGACCTCAGTTGTGCACACAAAGATATTACAAATAGAGGCAACAACCCATAGGGCGCGGTGTAAGTGGGAATGTCCGTCTAAACTTCGGTGAGAGAGGAAGATTAAGACTGGTTCAGACGATCAGAGGTTTTTCTGTCTTTCTCTATGTATATATAGCATACACACTATTAGAGAAAGACAGTCTAACCCTTCCACTTTCTGTTTATTGTTTTTGCCTCTATCTGTTGTATCTGTATGGTTGTGCACCTCTTCGAATTGGCTATTCATGAAAATTAGCGTTTGCGGGGTACTTAGTATTATTTTTGTGTATTTCTAAGACATGGTACACTTTGAAAATACATGGCAAGGGTAGAATTTTGAGTTCTTGAAATTCTCATATGGGAGAATCAGTCTCAAAGTTGATGAATTCGATTTTTGTGAGACAGTCTAGCTGGTGGAAATAATCTAGAGAAAGGTCGACAGCTACCGCTAATCTACTATCAACCCTGATATAAACATTATGATCATATTTAATTTTAATAGCAAACATCTTTTTTTTGTTTGTACAACGTAATGTATTTTTCATTTTCAAGTTAATTTTTTTTTCCATTTAAATGTACTTATATTAATTTTGGATTCGCCACTGCTTTGTTCGCGTTAAAGTATGGCATTTAATATTCCATATTTTTCTCGTATTTTCAAGGCTTCAGCTAGAGTTTTCTAATTATTTCTTCCTCAATTTGAAAAGTAATGGTGTTAAGGACAATCATTTCGCTAAAAACAAAAGCAGAATTTTTGTTCTAAAAATAGAAATTTTCTTATTTTGTTGCTTTGTCTGCAAAGTCCTCATTAGTTTCCCACCTCCGTTTCCTTTGGAACTGAAACGTGGGCCGTTACGTATTTTGTTAATTTGCGAAAGGGTTGTGTTTCAAACCTTGCAACGAGACCGAAATTACTCATATACATATTTTTAAATTACAAAGGGCACTTAAAATGAATAATCTAGAATTAAATTATTGTTAAGTGTTATAAAGCTTAGTAGGTCTCTTATCTTAAAATGGAACAAAACATTGAACAAAGCCTCAAGATTCATAATTCAAAATTGGTTATAATGTTACAGGGCACCTCAAAGTTGAATGGAACATTCTATATTTTGCTGTAAAGCTGAAGTCCACTTAACTTCCCCAGTACAACGATATGAGGTTGTGTTCTGTTATACAGGGTATTTAAAAAGTTATAACCAATTTTCCGTAAAAATCGTAACAAGTTCAACGCCCTAACGCCCTAACAATGCAAGCCCTTTGGGGAATAATTCCATTATATTCAGGTTTTTGGGCAATTCAGGTAAAAATCTCGAGTGCTTGCAAAGATCCATCAAGTACATCCGGACTTACTGGCATGTGTTCAGTTCCAGCTATCAATCTGATATGAAAGCAGCGTTGCCAGTTTAGAATGTTTGGTACTTTCTAAGGAATGAATAACTTATTTTGCATTTGACTTTTAACACTGTATCACCGTATTTAATGGGAGAGAATCGAGATTGGTAATATCATTGTGTAATATTATTGACTTTTGAAAAATAAGTGAGATCAACACGAATAAGAATAAAATAATATAGTTCGAAAGAAAAATTGGACAAATTACAATCTGCAATAAATAAAATCTATATAATGCTTTCGATTTAACAATAATTGGTATATAAGATTGTTGCCGACAAAAATGGGAATAACTTTTACAGATAAATACATTTGGCAACAGCCGACTGAGCACAATTCTTTTTCTCTCTCTTTCAAGTAGTTTTTCTCATATTTTCCTTGTCGTACTTGTGTGAATCGTATGGCTCGAATAGACTTTTCGCAATCTGTATGTACTCAAACTGGTAATATCTGGTATACGCAGAATTTTTTGGAACAACTTTTGTATAGCGTATAAAAGGAAATGTTTAATATTATTTGTAGGTATCTGTAGCGGATTATATGACAATGTATTTAATAAATTTCAAATAAATTTTACATTGTTCATATCATGCAAATTTATTGAATTCAAACTACAAGATATGTTTTATTAATTATTCGAAAATCTATTTACAATTGTAATTGATTTTATGGCTTTCAAACCGTAATAATGATGCCAGTAACCCAGCACGAATTTGAACTAATTAATAATGATAGGCTAGAACTAATATTTATCACCTCTACTCACAGGTGATAATTAGAATTGAATGCTATTGAGATAATTAATTAATTAATTAATTAGGTTCATTAATAATAGGTTTAGAGTTATTTCGTTAACTACATTTCCCTGTAACAATTGTGAATGTTTGTTGTTCGGTCTACTCTTTCCAATTTGTAAGGCTATTATCTTGACATCTATAGGTTTAGTTTAGAGGATATTATGGAAGTCACAGCAGATATAACCAACCAAATTTAAAAACAGAATAAATATAAATGTCGCTCTTTCTGTTATGGAAGTTCGCAAGAGAATATTCTCATCCGAAATATATATTTGATTCACAAGCTTTAGGACAAACACTAGTGTCTTTAGCTAAGACCAGCAAGAATACGGTGATTTATGAGTTCATTCCCTACAATTAAACTTCCAAGGTCTCGACACTTTTAGTTTTTAGATTGATTATAGGTTCTCTTGGTTGCCCTGCTTATGCGAAAAGACCAGTTGTCCATATTAGAGTTAGGTCGGGTTCTATCACCTTTGGTCAAAAGTGATAGTTTGTCAATCACTGGTCAGGTGTTGACCTTGAGGTTAGGAAAAAATGTGTTCTATCATCATGATTGTGTCAGCTACTTTTGACTAGAGGTTACTTAACAGTTTTCGTGAATGTACAATCCATTATGAAGATATGTACAAACTTTGACTTTTAAGCCTAAAAATTGCATATAAAAGTATGGTTATAGGTACCTTGTTTTGTCAGATTGTTTTCATTTCTATAATGGAAGAACAAAAAATAAAAGGAAAGAAGAGTAGGGGAAAAACTTGATGCTTTATCGGTATTAACCAAAAAATATTATAAAATAATATAGAATAAAAGCACAGACGCCGTAACCTGGAAGGCAAAGCAGCAATGTTGGAAAAACATTGCCGGTGAGCTAAACAGTTCTGGAATTTATGGCAGAAGGTCTGATCATCACTGAGAATTTCATAGTAATTTACCCTTTCTCGGATTCATTTTTGTCTTCGAGGTTGAGGCATGGGAAGGAATAACTCATCCTCATCTGAGCTATCAAGTCCGGGATCAATCATTATTCTCATTATGATACTGGGATTTATATTAAGCGCTAACATTTTCTATTTACAAGTAGTCAATTAAAAATAAATGAAGATGTGCTGTGACAGAGATATATTTATTCAGAATTGTCAAGATTGTAAAGTAAAATGTCACCAAAATTAGGTAAACCAGTGGTTACAGTCATAGAGCCACAGTCTTAACAAGAGCTCAAAGTGCCTGTCACTTTATCCTTTGGTCAAAGAACTTTAACCTATGGTTATAACGAAGCAAGCGGTCATAGAACATCAAACCTCTTGTCAGATCTTGTTAACCATAACTAGAACTTTAAACCAGAGGTGATAGAACCGGCTCTAAGCAGTTTATTCATAAATTGCTTTTGGGATAAATTCTAGTAAGGCCGATCTACTAACAGCTAAGTTTACAGCTTCGTTTTCTCCTTTTCCATGCAACAGGTTTCTGCCAATAGTAAACATGTGCTTCCTAAGGGTGCAGTGACCAGTGAATAATCCTTCATTTTATCACTACTATTTCGTTGGTTGGAGATTAAGGTTTTTAACCAGTAATTTGCTGTGTTTTCGCTTAGGCACATGCGGCTCTGATTATTTGTTTGAATCAACAAGCCATACTGGTTCAGGACCAGTGAATTTCATTTCAGATCACTTTTTGCTAAGGCATGTGGTCATTCCATTGCATACAGACCCTTTGTGTTCCAAATACCATCCTATGGTCATGTTCATGGCTGTGAATTTTTGTATGCCTCAACGTCGTAGAGCATTGGAAAGTCAATGCTTTTTGAAATACTTCAGTTGATCTTCATTAGTTGTATTCTTATGCATTCAACGGGGTTTAGGTAATAACCCACCCGTCAGAAGTTCGATTGAAAAGAATACTGTAAGTTTTGAGTGGGGAAAGTATTTCACACTCTATCGATCTTTAAAACACTGCAATTTTTGCAAATCTGGTCCACAAACATACAAAAACAGAGTGCAAAAGTTCTGAAGCTACTTTATCAAATCTAGCATTTCTGGTTTCTGGTTTCTACTGTAATAATTGCTAACGATGCAAGCCCTGAGAGGAATACTTTTATTATGTTTATGTCTTTGGGCAATTCAAATAAAAATCTCGAGTGGTTGGTACTTATACTTCCTCCAGACGTCTACTGAGACGATATAAAAATATATTAATTCGAACAAAGCAACCGTAATCTGTTAATATTAACAATTAATTATATCTATATAGGTTTCAATGAAACTGAAAGAAAATAAAAGATTTTTATTACAAGACATATTCATCACTTTTCTTTGTCTAAACACAAAGGAACCATTTAATGAAAAAGTATAGCGTCTTAATTCTTTTCAAAATACGGCAAGAAATATAACAATTACCACAAACGTAACTGCGTGTGGGAAGACACTTAAAGTCATGGTCTATTTCACAAGAAAATCGTTATTTTCCCGACGGACGTAACTTTTGTAGAGTTCCTGCCATTTTGGCCACTCCGTTATACAGTTCAAACCAACAGAAGGAAAGATACGATTGTAGTAAGTATCCATGCATTGAAAATCCTACAACCTATTTTTTATAAGATATTGAGCGTTTATAAAATGTTAAATACTAGACAATTTAAAATTCCGGAATTTTTGTTGAGCGCTAATAATCCTAGGGATTGATGCGCATTATATGTATAATAATAAAAAAAAAATTCCGGAATTAAAATAGAATAATTGATATACCTTGTTTTTTAGTATACCTATACAAAAAATGACACTTACGTACTAATTTCCGGATGAAAAATTGTCAACTTTTTCGTTAAAATATCGCGATTTTCAATCTTCCTTCTCAATACACCCAAGGATTTTGAGGTGGATGTATACATCCATAGAAAACAATTATTATTTATGAAGACATTGGCAGGAGCAGCGTATTGAGTACGAGAAACGACCTCTCAGAGCTTGGGAAAAAGCCCAAGTATCTTCCAAGCGGAAATTCAAACAATGAGAAAATGTGCCCAGTTCTATATTGACATGTCATATAGTAAAGCAGCCATCAAAGCACTGAGCTCTTGTGTTATCAGTTCCAAAATGGTGTGGGAATGCCTTGGCAAAATCAATTAACTAGGCGAGACCAATATAGTCACCTTACTGTTGATTCCAGGGCACACTGGAATAGAAGGAAATGAAATAGCAGATGACGTAGCAAAGAAGGGGACTGAAACAACTATTTGTGGGCCAGAATCCTTTTGCGGTATCCAATGGAATGTAATGAATGTGTTGTCGATGAATACTTGCGTAGATTATAAGTGTGGAAGGGCCTCTGAATAGGTGGTGTTGCGGGTGGATCATCTCAAGAGGAATGAAACAACTACTTTTAGCACTGGGACATGTTTGATTTAATTATGAAATACATTAGACCACATACTAAACTAATATTATGCTTAAGCACCTAGCAGTATATTTCATACTCATACGTAATGGTTAATTAATTACTGGTAGAATATGTAGAATGTACTATGTATCTTCTTCAAGTATTCTGTATTGACTTCTTTTTTTGATCAATACTGAAAGTATATTTATATAACCTGTCAAGTTCAAGCAAAACAGATAAACATATAATTGTTGCTGTCTTGCACCACGCTTGAACTTGACTTCTTCAATTTATATTTATATAATAATGAAATGTTCGAACGTTTTGTTGAAATCAGATCAAGGGAATTTAATTCTTATTTTAAATATTTATATTATATTATTATATTGGGCCAAAAGGCATCACAATTGGAAGAAATAAGCAAAGCTGACAAAAGAGAAGATCTGACAATTGAAAATATTTAGTAGGGATTGGGCAATCAAAGATTATGCTGGGTGACTACAAGTAAAAGTAAAACTGCACTAAGTGTTTGAACAGGGATCCTAACGGAACATAGTCGCCTGAATGGGTACCTCGAAAAGTTCAAAATAGTGGAGGAAGAAAAATGTACATTATGTGGCATAGAATATAAAATCTCCATATACATACTTGCGAATTGCACAGCAATTCAGACTCCCTGAGTTAAAGCCTGCAGATATCCTAAAATTCCCCTTGGACTGAAAGGAGCTACTAGTCTCTGAGACTTTCTTCAGGAACTAAGTAGAAGTAAGGGGATACAATAGATATTTCAAGTTGTTTGTCAAAATAAACTGTAACATTGAATATCATATTTATTTTCAATCGTCATGATTTATACTTATATTTTTACTCTCCATTTGTTATGCTTTCGCGGTGGTTGTGCAGACTTACAGTGTAATATGAGAATAATTTCCGCTAAAAAGCAATTACTAACAGTGTTTCAAGGAAGCAGCGGTAAAGTTATTGTTTTTGTTTTTTATTCCGCTCAGATGTGCACGTTTAATAAAGAACACATTGTATTTTACTCGCAAAGAAACAATTTGTTCAGAACATGTTTACTTGGCTGCCGTTTAAAATGAATATGAGAAAATTTATTGAAGTTGTTTCCATAAATCTACTTCCCAGCTTTATTTACGTTGGCGGTGTGCAATGAACGGATCAATGTTTTTTGACGTGAAATGAGATCTCTTCTAAAATAATTATACAACGTCGTGATATATAAAACTGATAGTCTGCCGTTATTTATCTTTTTGACATTTTCTTATCTTCTCTTATTTTTCCGACAAGCCGTGTAATTTTTGCTCTCAGCTTTGATAAATATAGAATTATTCTTCCACATTTGCCAGGTGCGCCTAATTTAAAAAAAGTCTCTGATAACATTACATAACAGATAAATGTAATGTGTATTTTGATTTATTTAAAGTGTACCATATATTCCAATTTCAAAATAAAAAATGTGACACATTTCAATGGATTTTTAATCGAGGCTATAATGACCAACAGGCTGACAATCCATAAATTCGGTAGGTAACAAAAAATGTGAAGATTATAGACATGCGGAGGCTTGTACTTTTTCCCTATTATTTAGATACTTAGATGCTCAAATTTTACAGGCTTCTTCATAGTGAAATAAAATAGACGAATTTCGTGACACAAGGTAATGTATTAATGTAATTTCAGCGTTGTCTCCAGTCCAGGATTATGCTATCAAAGCTCCTGGATGTATGATATCTACCTTGTACTGATGAGGCGCCAATACGCCTAAGCCGGTCTACAAGTAATATTGTCCCCACCAATTACAAACCAGAATGGTTGGCTTATATCTTACACATATACCAACCCCCAGATATACCAACCCCAAGTGTTAATTCAATATCCTTCGTGGCCTATAGTCGGGGAAGTAGTTGTGAACGGTCTGCTCTTTGGAGAGTAATTTTCAAATTTGTTAGGCTTCATAATAGTATTAAGCTATCATCTTTGACATACATGTATTGTAGGCTTCATTGCCTGGACATTCGACGCTACAGTGGACAATAAAAATCTTAGGGCTAACTTAGTAGAAGTTTCGTAGGTGAAACTTTATTCCTTAAGTGAAACTTGGTGTAATCCAACTGCATTTAGCGATTGAGGACAGGAGGACAGGTGGATAGGGATTTTGGTTTTGCTAAAGATTGTGTGACAGATGTGACACTGATTCTGATAATAATGGGAAAATAAAATATTCATAATATAATGAAGGAATGAAGAGCTCCCAATAAAAATGTATTCAACTAGAAATGCGGTGCGTGCCCGATGCGGCACTAATTTCAATAACGACGAAAGCTTGTATCTGATGCATTTTGTGGCAAAATATAAAAAAACTTCGAGTGAAAAAAAAGGAATAATGTGAGCAGAAAAATATGCTGCGTTGGATAAAATAACAAGAGAATTCAATGCTAGTGGGCACGCAGCTATACCCGGAAACTACTCCAATCTTCTAATAGAATAATCTAATAGAAATCTGACTGTTTTTTTTTCGTAATCGAAAATTTAAAAAAATAATGAAATCGGATTAACTGTTGAAAATCTTGTCTGGGAATTATATTCCTGGGAACACCGAATTCCATTAATTCCATTAATTTTCGTGAAGGTTATCTAAAAACTCCATATTCATTATTAATTACATTTTTTTAATAAACTAACCTCCCTATTTTTTTTAATTAGCCATAGATAAATAACTTTTCACGATGGTATGTCATTATCGAAATAATCTTCAATAAGTTTTTCAGAATTTACATAATTTATTCATTATAGAGTGGAATTAATTAGAAAGAAATAAGTAGTTTCATTTATAACATCGATGGAAATGTAAACTTATTGTTGTGATACAGAGCTCCCGCAAAAAAAATTCACTTTCATTCAAACTTTGTGTTCGGCGTGAGAATACAGAGAAAAATTTACTCCAGATTTACAGTGAAATAATTTCAATTTTCCAATGCCAATGCTTTGAAAACTAAATTTCCACAGAATTTCCAAACATTCAGGAGCTTTCAAAAACTTTGGAAGGCATCCAAAAATAAAGAAAGATTTTAGGAGTCCCGTGGGTCCTTGAAAGTTTGAATTACGATTTTAACAATAAGATCGGAGAATTCAGCCTTGGAATTTTTTTGTTTTGTCTTGGTAAATTGAGTTTATGTCGGAATTGAGAAAAAATTGGATGGTTTATTAACTATATTGTTGGTAACAAATTTATAATTTTGACTTTTTGAGTAAAATAAAGGGGAAATAAATGTTGGAAATGCCGCTTCGCGTCGTTCGGGTCAACTGCAGTCGTGTGCTGGAAAGTATCACTTTCCGCACTTGTTAGGAATTTAACTATCTCCACTACTAGTTGTGACAATTATTGCTTCTTCTAGCCAACT
>CAJUYI010000014.1:215397-229390 GCA_910591695.1 Galerucella pusilla | reverse complement strand
CAAAGTGCATTGTTTACAATATAGGAAGGAGAAAATAGTATATTATGCAATGAGCACAAAATGATGCCCATTTTGCACGAGGATGAAATTTGAAGCACGAGCCAAAGGCAAGTGCTGCAATTCATACGTGTGCAAAATGGCCATTTTGTTGCGAGATGCTTACTATACTTTTTCTATGATAACATATCGTTCACGTTTGCATACATTTTGCATACATTACAAAAACTTTGAGAGAAATGAACTGATAATATTTCATTACTCCGAATTCCCCGCTAATGGGCTTTCTATCAGAATTAAAATATGAATTGAAGAAATATGTAGTTTTTTTTGCTATTTCTAATAGGTACACAGGAATAAAAGCCTATAAATATGTATTTGTAGAAAACAACTATGAAATTACTCGTTACTTACTAAAACTTTGACAGAAACGATCTGCTGACATTTCATCAATTTGTCGCTGGACGTCATAATTTGACAAACCGTAGTCGTTGTAATTTTAGAGTGAGCCTAAACCTAACACGAAGTATTCCATTTCGCATTTGTTGCTTACCAACTTGCCTAGCAGCCGATGCAAAAATGAAATTCTGTACAAAATGTGCTTGTTTATGATTGTAGTTATGGTTATAAAATGAACATTTATCGAAGTTGTCGTAGAAAAAAAAAGATTATCAAAAAAATCGGTGCATAGTATCGAGCTCAAACATATAATATGCATATTTTACTTATACTTCATGGTTTATAAATGTTGCGCCTTATCGCTTATTTTGTATTAAAAAAGTTCGAACTATTTTATATATATTTACTTTTAAAATAACAATTTAGCGCCTAATACATAACAACAAAATATAATTAAAAATTAACACGATGTCAACATACAAAGAAAGAGCACCTAAAATATACTCTTCGGGATTCAAGGCGATTCTGCCTCCTCCAATTAGTTTTTGAGTATCGTATAATAGATAGACAGTAAACATCAGTGCCAACAATGATGCCATTACCATTTTGAGCGTTTCAGTCCCGCCAATAATCCAAAAAATAATTGATGCTACAACACCGAACAACAGAATTATTAAAAACGCCATAAAAAATACAAAACCCCAAGAAGTTACATCGAAGAAGTTTAACCAAGCCAAGACAGTAATAGTAGCGATAACTATGGCTGTCGAGCCTATGGCTACCATTACAGCTTTTTCTGAGTAAAAACAAGCTGCTGCACCGATTGAATATGCGAAGGTAACTGTCAAAAGTAGTAATAATATAAAATTAGTGGGATAATTTCTCCTCAAATTAATGAAACAAGCTAATAGTATTAGCGCAGCAAACAGTACTATTACAGAAATCATGTATAAAGCAGTTTTAGCCTTCACAAAGTTTTTAACTGGAACTATGTAAACACATATCACCACGAATCCAAATGTTATTAACAACTGTGATGTAAGAATACCGTAAACTTTTGTCACAAATTTATTTCGTAGTTTTCTTGAATGGAAAGCATTATCGAAGTTTTCGTAGTAACCGGGAGCGGGATCTTGATATTGAATTTCGTGTTGTAAATATACTCGCTGATCTGATATTCCGTGAAAAGAATATGGTGGAGGTGGATAGTTTGGATCATCCGGTATTCCGGATGGTAAATTTATGTCACCATGATCTGATCCTACACCTATTTCGTGTTTTGAGACTGCTTGTGGCTGTGATGTTATGAATTCCTTGAAAAGGTCCTCTTGTTCCTTTATTAGTTGTTTGCTTAGATCTTCCAATGACTTAAGAATAGATTCGGTATTTAATAAATCTGATAAGTGTGCCTGCTCTCTGCCACTATTGGACTGGTTTTCTGATTTAGTTTCTAAAGACGTACTAGGTTTGCTATTATTTATACATTCTTCCAAATTCATCTGCTCCTGCTCGTCTTCATTTTTGTCTTCTTCATCCACATCATCAATTTTGATTGCTATTTGATCCGGTTCTATTTCCTGTATGCTAATAGAAGCTTCTGATAAAGACATTATTCAAACTTGGAAATATTTGGGTGACGTTTTTTTGACACATCAAATATTGGGCACTGACATTCACGTGAAAATTAAAATGACTTCTTCAGAAACTGTTATAAATGAAAAAAACCTGTGAGGAAAATCAGTAAATCGTTGTAATTCTTACGAAAATACACCAAATATGGATAACAATAAAAAACCATTCAGAAAAAGTCCATTTTTCACCAAGAACGAAAAACCAACTGAAGCAGTTCTTAATATTGCTGACAAAGAAGATCCTATACCTTTAGTAAATATCATGAAAGATGATAGCTTAATCAGATCACTGGAAGAATTAACTCAACAACTTAGTGGAGACAACAAGTCATTTCCATCAACGGTTCTAATGACAAATACATCAGAAAAAAATACGAAGCAATTGAAGTCGGAGAAATATGAAAATATAAATATGAAAGATTTAATATTTTACGATGGATATGATCCCACTTATCCTCCCCCTCCTTATACTTACCATGAAGGTCGAATGACAAATACACAACTAGTATACATGAATGTAGATAATCGAATGAGAGGTGATCCTACTTTTGATACGGGTTTTTCAGCATCTTTCGATTCTATATCGGTAAGAAACGATTTTGTGGCTAAAGTTTACTCGATTCTCAGTTTACAGATGCTTATCACATTCGCGTTTGTAATGACAGCCGTTCTAGTTAATCCTGTGAAACATTTTATATTAACTAATTTCACTTTATACATGATTAGTAGTATATTGTTAATTGTGTTGATGATATTGCTGACATGCTTCGTTTCACTTCGTAGATTGTTTCCGATCAATTTTTTTCTACTTCTTCTCTTCACTCTCTGTTTTACCTACACTACAGCAACTGCTGCTTGTTTGTACTCAGAAGAATCTGTATTATACGCAGTCGGAGGTACTGCAATCATAACTGCATTGATTACTGTTCTGGCGTATCTAAACTTTTTCGACATCACTGCCTGGGGATTTATCCTATGCATGGCTGGAGTAGTAATGGTCATTTTCGGTGTTATCGCTTTAATCATTTATCTCATAACAGGATCGGAAACTATTTATCTAGTGTACGCTTTTCTGTGCGTGCTTTTGTTCACTGTTTATTTATTGTTTGACACACAGCAGATTCTTGGAGGAGGTAGGGTGGCGTTGTCGCCTGAGGAGTATATTTTAGGAGCCCTAACTTTGTACGTTGATATAATGATAATATTCAATTATATTTTAATATTATTGGGAAAACGCTAAGATTATTGTAATGTATATCTAGCAATAAATTGGAATTGAATGAATAAAATTGTTTGTGTGGATTAAATGAAGGTTGTTTCAATGAAATACGTATTGACTGGGTTCATAAACATTTGACAATTATTGCTTCTCATAGCCAACTGAGAAGTTGAATTTCTCTATTAGTGGTTAATAATGTTTGCTATTATGAAACTAGGACAAATGGACAAATTCAAATTTTTTTGTGAATTCAGGGATTAGATTAGATTAGAATTGGAGTGGCTATTTGTCCTATCCCACTGCGACCTTTGCAGATCTATTGTTGTGGTCCTCCCCATATTCAGAGCTCAATATCTAGCTTTGTTCTTTTTATTAGACTTAATAGCCTGGATACCGCCTCCTTTGCGTAGCTCTCTGCCCTCGGTTTTTCTTCTCCGAATAAGTGAAACCGCACCCTTGCTAGGCCTTCGCACTCACAGAGTATGTGCTCCGCGGTTTCTTCTTCTTCCTGGCAGAACCTGCATAGGCTGTCATCTGCAAGGCCAATTGTGTGCACATGTTTCCTCAGCCTACAATGTCCGGTCAGCATTCCCACCATAATCCTCGTCGTTTCTCGACTTTGACATAGTAGGTCGTATGACAGTTTTGTCGAAGGGCTTTTAAGGAATAATTTCGCGTGTCTTTGTCCTGGGGTTTCATACCACCAGCGCAACGCCAGGTTGTTTATCCATTCGTGGATGCTCTCTTTACTTAGGCATTTTGCAATTCCACAGGAAGGTTCTGGCCCTATCATTACCTCCGTTACTACCTGCTTGGCTAATTCATCAGCCTTTTCATTGTCTTTTATTCCTTGGTGGCCTGGTACCCAGGCTAGGGTCACTCTATCATAACTGCCTAGTCTGTTTAGTGCCTTCCGACACTCCCACACCAGATTTGATGTTATCCTATATGAGCGTATCGCCTTAAGTACTGCTTGGCTGTCGGAGTAGATGACGATTCTTTTGGTTATCCATCTCCTGTCTCATCAACTCTTCTGCACAGCATTGCATCGCCATTACCTCTACCTGAAAGACAGTAGCATGTTTCCCTAGGCTTAGAGAGATGGTGATCTTCTCTTGTACCCCATATATTCCGGCTCCTACTCCGGAGTCTGTTTTCGAGCCATCAGTGTACCAGTTGAGATTCGCTGTTATAGGAGGCCCTGCTTCCCAGTCCTTTCTTTCTGGAATGTAAACTGTATAGGCGTTTTTAAAACTATATTGTGGGGCGATCTGATACGTTGGCATTCCCAGTATTGGGTCTGCTTTTATTTCTTCATCGGAGAAGGTCTCTGTAATAATCTGTGACTAACAGATCTTGCATTTCCTTGAATGTGAATATGCAGTGGTGGTAGGTTTACTATTACCTCCAGGGACGCAGTCGGAGTCGTTTTCATGGCCCCTGTGATACTTAAGCAGGCCTGCCTTTGAATACCACTTAGCTGCCTCTGCGCTCCAATCTGCAGTGTCCTGGGCCACCAGACAACTGATCCATAGGTTATCATTGGCCCCACAACCTGTGTATATAACCATTTGGTCATGTTGGGATTTAATCCCCAATTCTTTCCACACATTTTCCTGCACCTTCCAAGGGCGATTCTGGCCTTGTGTGTGGTTTTTTCAATGTGGGAGTACCATGTGAGCTTTTGGTCAGATATCACCCCTAGATATTTAACTTCTTTCGCAAATGGAATTTCCACTCCGTTAATTTGCGGCTTTTGTATCCTTGCAATTTTCTCTTTTTTGTATAGTTTTGTGGGAGTTCACTGCCAGTTCTTCCTCCCTACACCAACCACTCACTATATCAAGCGCCCTTTGGGTGCGCTCTGATATTGTGTCTCTTATGACGATCGTCCGCTTACCCAAGGCACTGAATACCCTCATCTGAAAGTTTTACTAGAAGCGTGTCTACTAGAATCGCCCACAAGAGAGGCGGTGAGACGCCTTCTTGAGGACAACCCTTTTCCACCCCCGCTATGATAGTTGCCTCTTCCAGGGTGGATGTGATTATCCTATTCCCTAGATTAGCTGCAAGCCAATGAAGGGTTATTGAATGCTCCCTCTATTTCCAGAAAAGTAGCTACTGCTATTTCCTTGTCGTCGATCGACTTGGACAGTAGCCTGTTTAGATCGTCCAGAGCCAAGTCTGTTGACTTACCCTGTTGATACGCATACTGACTCTCGCTTAGAGGGCGCGTTTTCAGAGAGTTGTCCTTTATGTACCTATATACTAGCTTTTCCGAAGTCTTAAGCAGAAAGGACGTTAGGATAATTGGTCTATATGACTGGGGCGTTTGGTCAGAAATTCTACCTGCCTTCGGAAGGTAGATGACCTTCACCTTCCTCCATATTACCGGAGTATGCTTAAAGGCTAAGCTGGCCTTGAAGATCCTACTTAGTTGTGGCACTAATACCTCCTTACCCTTCTGCAGTAGGACCGGATAGATTCCATCCTCCCCCGGTGATTTGAAGGGCTGGAATTCATCTTTGGCCCACCTTATTTTATCTGGTCTTGTAATGGCAGTGGCATGTTGCAAGTTCAGGGATAGTAGCTCAACAAAAACTTGTGCAGCATAATTTTGTAAGTATACCCAGGATATTGTCTTCAACATATTTGCTGCTTGAGTTTACGTATCAGGATAAAATTATTCGAATAGGCAGGCTTCACACACACCCGGTTGCCGTTCACACGGCACCGTTTACTGTGTGAAATGTACATCCTTTAACCGTGTAAACGGCAGCCGGGTGTGTGTGAAGCCTGCCTAAAAATGCCATTGGTCGTGTTCATCACAACGTAGCACTACCGAAGCGATCATCAATTTCCTGCTGAACGCGTGTTTGGTAATTGATCAGATTGAGCGCTGTGGTATCAGTTGCCATTTTTTCAATAAGAATTTAAATACGCTACACACTACCGATTATTGATGATTTAACTGTCATTTATGTAATATGTTGGAAACGTAATATAAATATTTTTGTTTGTATTTCTCTGACAATGAATGAACAGTTGGAGGTGTCTCATGATTTTAATAATAAATTGTATAGTGGGTCAGGAAGTTCAATTCTTCATAGTATGCTCCAAAATGGTGAGTTCAATTCATTGTGATTAACTCCAATTTTTCAATGGTTAGAAGTAATACCTATTTCATAATTGTGGTATGAAAATAAAATTAAGTTGTTGTTGTTGTATTCATTGACATTTGACATATAATATTTATGTCGATTAGAACGTTCAAGGGTGCGTTCATAAACGAATGTACAAAGTAACACTTTACTCTGTAATGGAATTGGCTGACATTTGAAATGGAGCACATTGTAACCCATAATTTATGAACTCATTATGGTAACATAACTGTCAAATTTCAATTAATCAATCTGACATCTCGTCGAGTTATAAAATTTGTAAGCTTCGTTGTTGTTGTTCGTTTCCACAACTTTGTTTATGTTATTTTATTTTCCTCTTTGCTTTTATATCGACTATGATGAACCAAAACCAAAGTGAATTTGTAACATTGTTAGCTGCATTAGGTGCAAAATATCATTTATTTGATGATATTGACGACGAGAGCGATAGTGACGACAAAGAAGGAATTTCAATAGTTTTTCTTGAAAAACAAAAGTTGCGCCACAACGAATAAAAAATTATGTGGAGATTGTATTGGAACGGTTTCTTTCTTTTAAACATTTTGTATTTATACTTTCTTGTTTCTAGGTAACCGGTTACAAAAACTACGTCTTCTTTCACATTTTTGAAGAGCGGAAACTCGATAAAATATTTTTCTACTAAAGCGTCGTTTGTCCATCTGCAATAGCGTGCGGAAAAGTATCACTTTCCGCACTAGTTAGGTAAATTACTATACCACGCTCCATACCTCGGCCTAGGAATGTGTACATTGGAAATGTCAAAGTATATTTATGAACGGAAAGTAGGAAAGTAGTCACAGAGTAACAAAAATTTCATTTATGAACGATAGTTGTCAAAAAAGTATGAGAAATGTGTACTCTGTAACGTTTACGAACGCACTCCAGCAGAATTACGAACTGATGGATCACTCTAAAAATCGCTACCTGATCAACTTTGTTGGGATGAACGCGACCATTGGTTTTAAATTCGCGCTCAACCAAAAATGACTGATGACATAACTTGTCAGTCAGACGACGGCGTAAACGTTTCTCGTGGTACGTTTGTGGATTATTTTTAATTTTTGTCTTAAATTTGGCTAGTAGTAAAAAAATTTTGTATATGGGCACACCATGGTGTTTAAGACATTTATAAGCCTCGCACCATATTCCGCTCGGGTAAAAGCCCCTCGCAAAATAATCTTGGTGCTCGGTCAATAATAAGTCTTCACCACTCTGGTGTATAATATACTAATATACTTAGAGGTGCACTTTAGGAGACCACTTGAGGTTACTAGATCACTTTGTATTCCGAAAGGGTAAATTAGGATGCAGATACGCCATTGGGATGTTTGGGCTTTTTCAGGACAAAAATGTTGACATCTGGCATCTATCACACTGTTGTTT
The DNA here is from genome assembly GCA_910591695.1 of Galerucella pusilla. Taxonomy (NCBI): domain Eukaryota; kingdom Metazoa; phylum Arthropoda; class Insecta; order Coleoptera; family Chrysomelidae; genus Galerucella; species Galerucella pusilla. The sequence goes on along the minus strand of CAJUYI010000014.1, from coordinate 221,579 downwards.
ACCTTGTTCTGTTTTATTTATTTAAAGGCATAAAACTTAGGCGTCTATTCTGTAATATTTCGTTCAGCAAAGGTTTCGCTTACAAAAAATTGGAAGTGTGAACGAAAAATTTTGAAATGTTATTCTATAACTTTTTCGTTGACCACTTTCTGATGTTAACGAAAGTTGGACGTTTTCAAATGGGTAGTAGAGCAAAATATCACAGCGTTGTCAGATTTTTGAATTACATTATAATGAAGTGATGAACATCGTAGGTAATATCCATTCTATATAAATACATATCCGTTAATGTTTCCAAAATCTACACTACTTTGTTATTTAATATACTGCACAAATCTCTAAATTTAAATAATAAAGGACTGTGATATTTTTTCACGTTTTTCATGTCAATATTTTTACCAACTTTGAAATAGTTTGCAATGTGACAACGTTGTTCAACTTTCAACTATGCAATTTGAAGTTATGGCTTTTTGTTATGGTTATGAGACATTGACATATATGCCAATGAGTTGAGGTTATGAATTTCTTACTTGAAAATATCTCATCGATATGTAAGAAAAATAAATATTTCTTTTTGAATATCAAATAACTAAACCGTACCACCGATCAATTTCCTCTTCAACAATTCCCATAATTTTCAGTAGTAATACCCCTAGGGTCTTGATAATATCGAGATAAATTTGTCATAGAGACAAACGACAAAATTTTGAGTATTCATCAAGACGCGAGGAGTATTCGATAAGATAATTTTTTACTTTGTAGCTTTCAAAAAATTGATTGCCAATCTGATGTTTAATAATTTTCAATACAAACTTTATCAATTTTAATCAAATAGTATTCATTTTTATTTAAAACTACAGTTGTGAAAAGTACAATTGGTAAATTAATTGAATCGTTAGATGTAATACCTAATCTTCGCGACAGTTGTCAGTTTGACGTTTAATTAATGTTTAATGAAAAGTGAACACCAAACTGAAAACACCACGTGTAGGGTATTATAGCTGTAATACAGCGGTGATTGGATGAAATTTGACACATGACTTGAAATTAAGTAATTTGATTTGTTACTATATTCAGTAAAAAATTATCACCGAAATAACCAATCTTATCACAAAAATAGACAAATTTTTATAGCCAAAGTTACGTTTCTGGCTGTCGTTCATGAACGGCAGTTTCTAACGAGAAATTCGTTAGCATTTTGGATACAAAATAACGTTTATCGTTCGTAAACGATATTCATTCATCAACGGCATCGTAGATACTTACAGAATAGACCCCTTACGCTCGAACTAATAAAGAGTTTCAGCCAAGATGATGATATGCGAATTTAAGCAGCTCACTGTCACTCTAACCTAAACTTCTTTTCTTTTTCAATTTGGGTACATTTCTTATGATTATTTTGTTCCATATCTAAATATGTGACTAATGATATTTATGTGTTTGTTGTAGCTCCCATAATAGTGCACATAATGGCAGCTGAGACTTAACATGAATAATCCAAACCACCAGCTCAATTATTTAATATCTGCCCACGACAACCCTTATTTGAAAGCATCTCAATCCATATTTTCAAAAATGTGCCGATTCACTCTACAGTTTATGCCGCTTTACAAAAAAGCCATGTATACCTTACCGATTAACCTTGAAACATACAGGTGGCTATTGTTATTGTTAATTGAAATTTCCAAGAAGGTTCTCAGAAGCGGGAATAAAAGTAATCAATCTCAAGCCACATATCTCTCGCTCTTTTCCGTTCTCCCCTTCACCATTCTCCGGATATGTAAATACCGGCACTTCGGCATTCTCAAGGAATCTAGACTCGAAACTATAAACAGTATGTACTGCACTTATTAAGTTTTACTGGAAAAATCATGTGGTTTAATAATCTTCATTTTTCACAAACAGTCGTACCTTGAGACTATTCAATTTATCTATTTTTTCCCTCATCAAAGCCGGCAAAGGCAAATATTAGTGTAGCCACATAAATGATTGGCCTCTGGTTTAATTAATAGTTCTGTGCCTCTAACATGCAGTGTGTTGTGTCTATGGATACAGAAACTACTAAAATGCGCTAGCTATTCTGGGAAATAATCTGCAACTCCTTATTCTTATTTATCATAGACAAGTTTTCCGAACTAAAGAAACTTAATTCCAAATCTTATTTACAATACCACCATAAACAAGAAGAAACTGTTTAATCTCATGTTACTGAGATGTAATTAATCTTGCAAAAACATAATTAATCAGGTAGCAGACTGCGTCTTAATGATTCATATTCTTCTTTTATCTTAATTGTTAAATTAAAACTGTACCGTAAATCACCGAAGCTCTGAAAATGGGAATATTTCACTTTTTGGGTACAGGGAGTTGATTAATTTGCCGGTTAATATTCCAAATGGTAACCACTATGTCAAACGAACTAATTATTCGGCTTAATTTATGTGAATTTCCAGAAGTGTTAATATCAAAAGGGGTTAGAGATCAATATATCTCACAATTTTTTTTGTAATAAAAGCTACGAAGAGGATTGGAGTGGAACACTACGAAGCAGTTATCATTTTAGTTTTATATTCGCGATTGAGAAAATTATTTTAGAATGTTGGAATTTGTTACGTTTCTCAACAACAAAATAACTATTGTTCAGGATACAGATCCAGTTTGCCAATGATGCAGCTTGCACGTTTTTGTAAGTCTTTGTCAGGTTTCTAGTTTTTTATATTGCAGTGTTTCAAATCTGTAGCCCATTACACATGTATTTCAAATGGAAGCCGTTTTCACCTTCGAGTTTAATGTGAAAAACAAGTAGAATAAGGCTATTGACCAACACCCAAACCTGCTAATCGACGCTACAGAGGACATCATATCATCAAAAAAGAGGTTTCAAGATTGTTGGCAGGGACCCAGAAAATCAATCATAAGCCAACTTTTGCTGCAAAGAATTGCCAATTTTATATATGTAGATACAACCAAGTAATATATGAACGTGAATTTATATTTTGTTTTCATTCATTCATTCATACGTTTGGGTTGAGCTCAACAGCCCAGATACTTGAACTGAATCTTTGTACCATTGCTCATGTTATCTACCTACTTCCATTCCAGAAGCTTCGTGTCTTCTTTTTAGGCCACCAGTTTATCTGGAGGAATCTATAGTGGTTGTGATGGTTGTGCTATTTTCACTCCAAACTGCTTTTCTCTAAGTACTTGTAAGTTTTCACAGAAGCAGCGAATGTGAGTAGGTGTTTCATCGTAGAGTTCACATTTTCTGCACAGGTTCACTATCTTTGCCCATCCTGTTCAGATGCTTTCTCAGGGTACAGTGTTCAGTCAACAGGTCGGTAACTATTCCAATTTCTCTTACCCAGTTTGAGCAGCATGGACCAGAGTTCCTTGTCCAACTGATGCAATAGACGACTTCCCCTTTTATGCAATCCTCTGTCATTCCACAAAATGGTTCCGGGCTTGTGAAGGCTCCTCTAGAGCCATCTTTAGCTAGGTGGTCTGCCTGCAATTCCCTCATGTGCCAGCACTCATATTAGAGACACTTTGTTGTCTCTTGCCAGCATGTTAAGGGATTTTTTACAGTTTTTTACCAGATTAGACCTACTTGTTGGATTTCTGATAGCTTTAAGCAGAGCCTGACTATCAAAGAAAATTTTAATTTTTGTCCGGTATATCCTCTTCTGATGCTTCCATCAATGCAGGCTATAGCGGCAATCGTCTCTGCTTGAAACACAGTTGTGTATCGACCAAGGCTAAGAGATAGTTTCTTTCTAGGCCCACACCAGCCCCAGTGTCATGGTTTTCTGCAGAATTACCTGGATGCATCACCTGTTCTCTGAATGGGATGATGATATTCACTCGATCAGTGAATCGGTGTCATGCTATCAAAACTCAAGTAAAATATGTGTTCATCTAGCATTGTCCCTGTTATATCAGTGTGTCCTTCTCGAACATTGTTCGGGGACCATAAGTCTCCCGATTTTATTGCCATCACCGCCTTCGCACGAACAAAAAGTTCCAAAGGAGGAAGTCCAGCAAGGGCTTCCATTGATGACGTCCCTGTGCTGTTCATTACCCCAGTAATACCAAGGAGGGCTTGTCTTTGGATTGCAGTTAATATGTTCACTGCTGAGGACAATTCTGTCCTCCTCCACCAGACTATTGTTCCCCAGGTGGTCGTTGGTCTTATCACAGTTGTGTAAAGCCAGTGAACCACCTCAGGTCGTAGTCACCAGGTTTTGCCCATTGCTCTTCTGCATTACCAGAAAAGCCTAGTTGCCCTGGTAGTAATAGTTTCGAGATGTGTCTTCCAATTCAGTTTGGAATCAAGGGTCACTCCCAGATATTTAACTTCCTTTGTTGATAAAGAATGAAGTTAATCGAGAACTGGGTTTTGCGCGTAAATGCCTACGCGGGACATAATGTGTACTTTACGCCCGCACGGTTATCTAAGAGATAAAAACACAATAATGTTCTGGTATGACATGAAAATGATAGCTATTGATAAAATCAAACGTGATTCTATTCACCAATATTGATATTATTACTGGTGAAATAATATACTGACTTACGGTTTTAAAGTTAAAGTGTGGCAGAAACACAGTTTTAAACTCAAGATTATTCATGTCAAATTTCTTCATTCGACTAAAAAGTTTATCATATTTGTTTTAGCGCTAACAGCATATACATACATATATTATCTAATATTATCTCACATCCATGTCAGAACATCATTCCGCTAGCAACTGGCTCTTGTAGGATTACAAGGATAAAAGATGCCGCTGGATGTAAATTTCACGGCTTATAAATTTCTCAGATGTAGTTTTGGTGTGGTGTACAGAGTTGCATTGAGATAAAGAAGCATGTTCTGAAGGATAACATGAATGGGTTGTATTAATTGTTGTTTTTATATTTATAAACAAACAAAATACAAACATTAGTAAAAGAAAAAAAAATTGAAAGAAAAAATACCTTCGAACAAAAACACAAGATGATAAGGAAATATATAACGGGAAAAGAAACATAGTCAAGGAAGCGGTTAAGAAAGCGAAAAGGAATTCCTGGAAAGCATTTGGAAGAGAGATGTCAAAGATACATGCATCAGATAATAAAAAATTTTGGACAGCAATAAAAAGATTACGAGGAAGTGAAGGAAAAGATATAAGAGCAATAAAAAATGAAAATAACGAATTGGAGACCGAAATAAATCAAATATTAAAGACTTGGAAAGAACACTATGAAAAAACATTTAGTGACAGTTTGAAGAAGAAAACATCAAATATAGTTGAAGAGGAAGGGAACGAACATGAATACCATACACTCCAAAGAGAAGATATGGAAGAGGCTATAAAGAAACTTTAAATAGGAAAAGCCAGTGGGGAGGATGAAGTAGCGCCAGAGATGATAAAATGGTTAGGAGAAAAAGGAAAAGAATGGCTGCTTCTTATATGCAGGGAAGCATGGGACACTCAAAAAATCTCCAAAGAATGGGAAAATAATCTTATATTTCCAATACATAAAAAGGGGATCAAACACTGTGCAATAATTATAGACCAATATGTTTAACCCAAACCAGCTTTAAAATTAAATATATGCGAGAATATTAGAGATTTGATTAAGAAGTCATATGGAAGCAAAATTAGAAAAGGAACAAGCAGCTTTCAGACCAGGAAGGCAAGCAAATGATAATATATACATTTTAAGAAGACTAATTGATCATACAATTGATGCGGGAGAAGAAATGTATTTAGCATTTATAGACTTGGAGGCAGCTTTTGATACAGTAGAAAGAGAAAAAATTTGGCAGGTATTGAAAGACTTAAAAGTACCGTAAGCTCTAATTAATATAATTAAAAGCACATACGAGACTGTCAAATTCAGAGTGCAGATAGGAGGTCGAAGATCGGAAGAGTTTTCAATGAAAAAAGGTATAAAACAAGGTGATAGCTTAAGCCCACTGTTGTTTGTTATTATTATGAACAAAATAGCGAGGGAAATAAAAGGACAAGGAGGAAAAATGGAAAACAGGGGAATAATAACGAGGAATTGAAATGTAATCACAAAACATTAGAAAGAGTAACAACCCATAACTACCTAGGAAGTATTTTAACAGAAGATGGAAAAATAGACGCAGAATTTTTTTTTTCCTTCGGAGCCGTCCTTTCGCCGGTACCACCTCA
>CAJUYI010000014.1:179852-210397 GCA_910591695.1 Galerucella pusilla | reverse complement strand
TGTTTGACACACAAAAGAAAGTTTTAAGGGAAACGAGCCAATGAGAAAAATTCAGAAACTCAAATATACCTAGCGTAGTTTCATTAAGAACGATTTATAACTGTCGATATTGTTACGTTTCCTCTTTGAAAGAGATTTCAATATTGCAAAGTGCATATTCGTAAAGCGAGTACAGATAATGTATTCAAGTAGAGTATCATTGTGCTTCTATTTCAATCTTTTAATTAATTTTGACTACAAGTTTCAAACTCTTCGGATTTTCTTAAAGTAATCATTAAATTTTACGTTGGAACTTTTAATTTTTTCGTTGAGAGAAAGTACTTCATCTGAGATCAAAGTGATTATAAAAAGAAGTTACATTAACTGGAACTAATAATATAGAGAAAATAAATAGGCATCATGACTGATTTTGAAAAACTGCTCTATGATGTTTGACCGATGTGAATAGAGGAAGTTCAGTCTAAGGTCAGTGTGGCCAAAAAAAAGTGTTTTTTTTGACAAGAATGACACTTAAGGTCTACCCTTCAAAACATAAGATTTTTGCATGTTTTTCATCATTGCGAATATCTATATTGCTTCATTAAAATTATGAATACACCCCCGAAGCGTATATCTTGAAATTTAAAATGTTTTTCTAAGAACTCTTGGCATGTCACAATTTCATTTCTGTTATCTGTCACTAGTTATGTCAGATGTCAGTGGAAAAAGTAATTAGAATAATGGAAAAAGTAATTAGAATAATAGAGATACAACTAACTAGAAATGCCACAAAAATCTAATCCAAAATGGACATACCCAATTGAACGAATATTAACAAAAATAAATATAACTGACATTTGACATAACTAGTGACAGAATAACAGAAGTGAAATGGTGACTGGTGACTTGCCAAAAGTTCCTAGAATTATTGGCCATATGTTGAGTATTCAGCTAAAAAGTCATTTTAAATTTCAAGATTTACGCTTCGGGGGTGTATTAATGATTTTAATAAAGCAATATAGATGTTCGCAATGATAAAAAGCAATCAAAAATCTTATGTTTTGAGTGGTAGACCTTAACTGTCATTTTTGTCAGAAAAAACCACTTTTGTTGGCCACACTGACCTTTACTGAACTCCTCTATTGAAGATTAAGGACCTTGAAACTTTCCAAATCAGCATGATGTCTCAATTATTTTAGACACTTAGAACATAGGAAATTATTGAATAATAACAATGAAACATACCTGACATGGCGCCTGGAACAAGTAAGCGTCACCGAAGGCAGTACTCAAACAGAAAATATAATCCCGTTTGGGATGTTCTGGTATAGGCTGCATGATGGCACCATCTACTATAATTAAATGTTTCGGAGCCGCTTCTACTGACCTTCCTTCTCGAGAGTCGCAAGGGTAGAATAATAGTGTCGTACCCTTGAGGCATACCCAATAACCCTTCCAGCCACGCTTTCTGGCTAGTTCTATTTGATGTTTTTTGCGAAGTAGCCATTTTTTTACGCTGAGAAATCTGTAACAAAATGAAAATTTTTAAGAACACGTATATTAGGAGTCAATTTTTTAGAATGAGTTGAACTAACGCATCTTTATTATATCAAAGAATTACTATTGCCTATTATGTTTAAATTCCACGTGTGTCTTAAGTAATCATCTATATGCGATGATAAATATACAGATATCATTTTGACGTGTTATGTTAAGCCAAGGCTATATTGAGCTTTCAAAGTAGCTGTTCCCTTTTCATGCGCAAATGCCTTTTCCAAATTAATTTTTGTTATGGGTAATTATATTGTCAATCCAATTGATACCAAGCCAAGAAAAAACAGAAAACAGAGTAAAGCAACAGAATAACTCACTCTCAACAGACACCTTATGATATTTCCACAGGAAAAGCAATGTTGCTAAAGTAAGCCGTTTTGATTTGACATTGATAACAGTATCATCACCTATAGCGCATTGATTTCTTTCCAGGCGAATGGTTTTTTTCATTTTCTTCCATACGTTCGGGTTGGGCTCAACAGCCCAGGCATTTGGGCTGAATCTTTGTACCATTACCCATGTTATCTACCTACTTCCATTCCAGAAGCTTCGTGTCTTCTATATAGGCCACCAGTTCATCTGGAGGGCTCTTCAGTAGTTGTGATGGTTGTGTTATTTCCACTCTAAAGTGCTTCTGTCTGAGTCCTTCTAAGTTCTCACAGAAGCAGAGAATGTGAGTAGGTGTTTCATCGTAGAGTTTATATTTTCTGGACATAGGTTCACTAACTTTGCCCATTCTGTGCAAATGCTTTCTCGGGGTACAGTGTCCAACTACCAGGTCGGTAACTGTTTTCAAATTTCTCTTACCCAGCTTCAGCAGCCTGGACGAGAGTTGCTTGTCTAACTTATTCAGTAGACTCTTAGTATGGAGGTGTCCTTATGTCTGCCTCCATTTGAGTTGGTGTTCCTTAACTAGCTAACAGTTTTTCACCAGTTTAGACCTAGTTGTTGGATTGCTGATAGCTTTAAGCCTGGCTGTCAGTGAATGGTTATCTTGACAGATCAGCTACAGAAGAAGAAGATAACACAGCTGGAATCATCACTTATCTTTTATATTTTAAGATTAAATTATTATTTTATTGATGCCACTGGATTTCGATATTGTATTACACTTTATAATTAATTATTGAATTTCACCAAATTAAACACTCGATCACTAATTATAAAAATATATTGACAAAATGAAGAACTATGTATTAACAATTAATAATAAAAACAATAATGGTAAGGGTTGACCAATAGAAAGCGACACACTTGCGGCTAAAGACACATATCAGGTCTGAGTGTTCCCCGATCGTCAAGTTTGTGTGTATTTTTGATGATTTCAGCAATTTAAGCATCGCTCAGGCAGTGGCGGTGTTTTGTATATCGCACGGATCTAACAATATAATATATTATAGAATGTATAACTGATTAGGAAGAGTTCTTCAAAGGTAGAGCATTAAAACCAAGACGAAAAATTCAGGAGCATCTGAGATGGGACGAAGAACCAACATTTTAGTTGGTGTGTAGGGAGTAATTTATTCCTGTGGAAACATTTACATTGGTACCACAAAACGCAGCATAAATACCCATCTTAAATAATGTGATATACCCTATATGATCTTTAATTGAAGATAATATTAAACGTCAACAAAATCCAGTAAGATAATACAAATTGCAGCAAATCAAGTCAACATTACGTCAGTGCAGTATCGAAATCAGGATTAAATTTCGACGGAAAGGTCTTCCTACTGCTCCTGGCTCTGGTCCCAACCCTAATAGACCGTATGTAAGCCAAACATTCATTATTAGTCATTATCTCGATCATAAAAGCCTACATTTTTTTATGTATTATTATTGTTTATAACAATATATCAAACATGGGACTGCAAAAGAGTGAAATATAAGCGACCTAAATGAAATATTTAAGAAGAGTAAGAGGTGTGACAAAAGAATGAAAAACATAGAAATAAGAAAATACCTATGAATACAAACAACCTTAGAATTTATAGAAGATACTCAACTACAATGCTGGGGACATTTACAACGTATGGATGAAGGAAGATCAGTTAGGAGAATATGGAGAGCAAAAATTGGAAAAACATAAAAAAGGGACAGACCAAGAAAAACTTGGGATAAGGTAATGGATGAATTTCTGGATAAAATAGGCAGAAGCTGGAATGAAGCAGAGGACTTAGCTTGAAATAGGAAAAAGTGAAAAAATTAGTTACAGAAGAGTAATTGCAACACACCCTACAGCATTAGTGATAGAAGGGCTTTAAGATTATATACATAATATTTGTAGGAATTCTGCTTCAAAAATACACAAAGAAACCTTGTTTCTCAATTCATATTTAACCACTTCTGTATTGGTTGCCAAAGACATTGTGTGAGTGATTTGTGTAGCTCTTAACGTTAGTGACAGAAATTTGTGCGAAGAAGTGTGCATACTATTGGAAGCGTACGATCGATTCTCCTTTGAAGTGCCTCTGAGCCGGTAAACATGATCGAATATGGGAGCTTGCATTCACGGTTGTCAGATACTAGGCGAATCTCCAAACGTTTTTTAATATACGTCACGTTTACAGCAATTGTTACGGATATGTGCATACCCTAAGCAATTTCAAATTATATTGGAACACCCAAATCCGATGATCAAAGACAGGAACGTCAGGAACTGAATAAGTTTAATAATTGATTTCATCCTTAGCGTTTATGATATGTATTACACTGCTCGTCAGAGAAAACTCTAAAATGTACGTTATTTCACATATTTTTGAATATTATTACATTTCAGAAGACAATAAATGATGAAGATCACCACTTATTATCAGTATGGCATATTTTCTGGTAAAAATTGGTTAATTCTTAAATAACGATTGTTCGAAGCTATTGGCATGTAGTTGGAACTCCCTATACGATGTCTTACACATCTTTTGAGTTCGTCCAAGGTATGCCCAGTCCTATAGAGATCCAAGCCATTCCACTTTTGAAATATAAATTGTGTTATAATTCTTGCTGTGTTTGTGTTTGTTTGTGTCATCACAGCAGCTCGAGGCAGGTAGCCTAACGTTCTCCAGCTGTCCTGTAGACATTTTTCGAGGATTTTTGCCATACATACACACTCTGTACCCATCCATAAAGAGTTATGTCTCCCCAATCATCACTGGTTCAATTGAAGTCCTCACGAGCAAAAGCAAGTCTGTTTTTTATTGAGATGCAATATGAGGTATCAAACTCAACCCAAGCTTCGTCGGATAGTAGACAAAATAATTGTCATTTCATAAGCTTGCTGAAAATCGTTAGTATTCTAGCAGATTGCGTTCTGACTTACAAATCAGAAATTCTGAAAAATCAATTCTAACTATCTGTATCTGTAGAGTAGGAAGGGTGAGTGTAGGCTCACAGCACTTGGGCAACATGTGACCCATTGTATATCCTCCCGAGGAGTTGTCCTCCTAGGTCATCGTCCATCCTGTCCTTCTCAGGAAGGTGGACAGGTCACTAGGAGACATCTCCTTTATATCGGCAGGTGTAGGCCAAGACTCACCGAACACACACTCTCTTATCGACGATAACTCCGGACACTCGCATAAGACATGCCTGACAGTTTCTTCTTCCTGTTCACACATCCTGCATAGAGGTGTGTCCACTAGCCCCATAGTATGGAGGTGATAATGGCCAGTCAGAAATCCTACTGTTAAGCGTAGGTTTTTCCTGGTCAATATTTCATCGGCGCCAGCTTTCCAGGGTCGCCCAGGGTCATCCTAGCAAGACTGCATCCTTTGATTCCATCTCATCTCATGAGGGATTGAGCATGGTTGTAACGTTTGGCTAGTTCCGCAATTGTTAAAGTCGTTAGGCCGTAGGTGTTACTGGGTCCTAAAATTTTTAGTCCAGCCGCTTTCCTGACTAAAGAATCGGCAATGCGATTACCTTTATTCCTGTCGTGCCCTTTAACTTACCTCAGGATAATATTGTTATCTGCCGAGACGTTAGCTAAATCTTGGTGGCACTCTAGTACTAGCCCCGATATAACACGTTGTCTGTTGTGTGCTATCAGTGCAGATTGTTATGTTTTTGCCAGAAATTCCTTTCCTGGTTAGTTCTTTTGCGACAATTGAGATAGCAGCCAGTTCTGTTTGAACCACGCTGGTATTGTTTCCCATTCCCCTCTGAATCCTTAGACATAGTGCTCTGGAGTAAACTCCACATCTTGAGCCTTCTTTCATTTTTGAGCCATCTGTATTGCATTTGCAGCATCTGACACTGTGTTCTGTGTTCAATTGTGTTATAATTCTTGCTGTGTTATCCTGTCTTAACAGGAAATCATGTGTTATCACAGCAGCTCGAGGCAGGTAGCTTAACGTTCTCCAGCTCTCCTGTAGACCTTTTTCGATGATTTTTGCCATAAATACACACTCTGCACTTATCCATGAACAGTTATGTCTTCTCAATTATCACTGGTTCAATTGTGTTCACGAGCATAAGCAAGTCTGTCTCTATTGAGATGCAATATGAGGTATCAAACGACTCAACCTCTCTCAACCCAACCTTCGTTGGATAGTGGACAGAATAATTGTCATTTCATAAGCTTGCTGAAAATCGCTAGCACTCTAGCAGATTGCGTTCGTATTTACAAATCAGAAATCAGTGTGATCAAAATTGAGCGCAAGAAACCGTATTCTTTGCACAGTAAAAGCAGCTTACATACAACTGTTCCCACATCATGTTGATACTCATATTTCCAGCAATTGTGAAATTTGAAGAGATCTTGAATATTTCTCCTCCATTTAAATAATTACACTTCATTTTAGGAATACCACAGCGGTACAAAGATACACCAACAACTTCTGTTCTACCCAATTATAGTAAAATTTGGGAGATTACGTTTTAAGTGGTAGGGAAATTTTTTCTCACGCGCAGTGTAGATTCCAATTGGAATTCACCCTCATATATATTTTTATTTTAAATATTAAATCTGTTGTAATGTCATTATACTTCGAACAAAATTCGTGAAAGTATGTGAAGCGGGAAATTGGTATCAGCCAACACAATTTAAAACAGTATACAGCAATTTACCTCGTTCAGAATTGTTGAAATCCATTTTTAGAAACTGCGACAATACGGGTTTTTGTATACGTACCAAAAATTGGATATTTAATGGATATGGAAACTTTCTCAAATCGGATTACGACAATAACAGATTTGGAAAGTTTATTTCGGATCGAAAAATTACTGACGATAACATTTTAGAAGATATACCAGGCTTGGTTTTAGATTGGAGTGTTTTAATAATCTCCTTTGTAGTAATATAGTATATTAAACAACAATCCTTAATATACAAGCATTAACCGGGATACGAAACGAGCCGAAGGTGAACTTCGTATGGTTAATGCGAGTGTATTAAGAAACATTCCATGTGAGTTGGATACACTATTTATGCTACGAACAAAAAATTTTATTTGAATTCGACGTTTTTAAATTATACTTTTTTTATATCATCTGGCAAAAATGTCTTAGTCTGCTACCCACCTATCCATAAATTGACCATAAAACTTTTCATATGCCTCTTTTAATTTTACAGGTATTAAACTATTGGATACATTTTTCGCCTTTCCAGTGATTTCATTGCTGAGTTTGGAATGGTAAAAAGTGTCAACACTTTTGGCACTATTGACACTGCTGCGTTCATTAATTGGTCAGAGAAAATATAGAGCAGACTATTATTGCGTTCGGTAATACTTTGGGGTATGAATGATGTAAACATGGTGGGACACCGTTTACTCGGTACACAATGGTGGTGTATTAGGTGTTACACACTGATCACTCCATCCTTACACAATCAATTGACTCAACTCTGCACTACACGAACACTATCACCACACCAAAAATCCATTCCGAACCCACCTCAGGTGTATGAAAACTTTTCTTCGCTCGACATTTCTTTTAAACAGTGGAAGGTATCTACCTTTTTGATTGACCCAAAAATGATTGAAATTGTCATAAAGCACGAATCTCTTAGAAATTGTCAAACATTCTCCAGAAAATATTGGGTCCGCTTGCTTGATTATTTGAAAATATAGATTTATATTTAAACACAGTTAAATATGGCCCATAAACGGAATATGATGCATAATCAAAGTGTGATGAAACTATAGATTGACACAAGATTATTTTAGGATGTTTCGGAAAATAATAACGATATCCATATATTAGCTAGGGCGTTATATGCTTGTAGAATTAACATGTCTATCATATCTCCTAGATTTTTAGCTTCATTGACATAAAATTACGCTTGATTTAATATAGCAAACGTATATTGGAACACCCTGTACTTGTAGACGTATTCCTAGTGTTTACACGCTAGAACGCAACACACAAATTTTACCACCCTCGTGGTTAAGCCGTGTAATCTAATTCGCCAGAGCAATCTCGCAGATTAAACTGAAAATTAGGGATATGTCTCCCTCTCTCTGGATTTGACTAAAGATAATTTCAGAGCTCGGTTTCGTAACATATTGCTCAAAGCCGGCAAATGCACAGGTTCTTATGTACACTTTGAATTATTTGTGTTCATGTCGGTTATTTCATACTATATCTTCATATATTAATATTGAGCCAACATATGGCATAATTATTTATGAAGCATGTACACCTTAAATCACAAAGGCAATGAGAAGCAAAGCCCCTGACAGTGTATTCATTAAATATCAGACTCACTGGAGGCACGTGCCCAAAAAAGGAACACAGTGGTCAAAAAATACTGATTAATGGAATATTAATCATCAGTAGGGGCCACATAAGGAAAGTGACGGGGCTACTTATCTGTCATTGTTCCCTAAGGAAGCAAAAGCATACAAGTATTATACATAGGGAGACACCTAACTGTAGGTTGTGCACGGAAGAGGTGAAAACAGCCTCAAACGTAATCTTCGAATGTCTCATTTAAGATATAGACTTCTAGAACCAGATTACCCAAGGGGAGATTTCTCCAAGAAGAACCTAATAAAAAGATGTGTTAAGCTAAAAGCTGGAAAGAATAGGGTTGGTAATAAAGAGTTTCATAATTCGCCAACTTTAAAATAGAATAAAACTCAACTTTTCAGAATATCTGCAAATTAATTATTTATTAAATCCGAAAAGATACATTTTCACACTTTAAACTACTTTTAGTAAATTTATAGTGCAGTTTTCCCGACACTTCCCAGCGCATTTACCTGTTCAGATTCTCACGATTATCAGGAGTTCTAGCCAACTTAAAGATTTATAGCTTCCCTTCCGCAAAAATATTACTTTGGAAGAATTCTTTGTACGTACAGAACTTTTGAAAGTTTAAGAACACTTTCAAAGTTGTAATAGTAAGCAAATAGGTACTCTAGAGTAATGCATATAGAAGTTGGGCAGTTTGGAGCTCAAATCACTTTTGAGCAGTCATCAATAAAACGTGTTAATTATCTTGTTTGGGTTTCAGACAAAGAAAAATTTGAACTAAAGGGCTCAACCAAACTCTACACTAATATTTAATACATATCTAATATTTTTGTCCAAAATGGGACTAATCTTATATCAAATGTTGGGCATTTTATTTATTGCAAAATTTTTATTTGTTATACATTTTGCACAAATGGGTAGGTATGGAAATATTTCGCGTTTCCCCCAATGCTCGCATATATCGATTTAAAATTCACCTCATTCCATTCAACGGGAACATTTACTATTTATGGAAAGGAAATTCTTTGAGTTTTTTCCGAGAAAAATGATTTAATACAAAAACAAACTATGGCAGTCAATTTCTCGTCTCAAAAAACCCCTGGGACGAATTTTGAACATTATTTATGTTGTTGAACATTTTTTTTGTCGAAAATTTTGAAGCGGTGGAATAAGGAGAGCATTAGAGCAGTGGACTGTATAAATTTTTGTGATGAATGAAGATGTTGCGTTGCAGGTTCAAAATTGCATGGTAGCGTCCCTTATTCTCCCATTGCAGATAGCGTTGAGCGAAAAAGCGCGAAGGAGCACTCGGAAACCCGAGAAATGAAAATAAAAGTCAGATTATAGACCGGAGTTTAATTTAACTCCAATAACCTAACATAACCAGAGAAGGTGATAACATGAGTTAAAGCTGATGAGTAAATTGGTAAATAGGAATGAATTGAACAGTTGCAGTTTGCGAACGGAAGTCACTTGGCAACAACGCGTGTATAACTTTAACGTCTTTTTTAGCACGCACTCCCGGCACTTCAACTATACAGTAAAAATATGGTACAGTGTAATGACTATTCGTCGCGAATTAACGAGAGATATCACTTGCAAAATACAAAATAGCGGAAGAAAATGTTTCTATAAGCAGCAGACAGATGAACTGTCGATTCGAAGATTTCAAAGCGGGAAGAGCATTAAGCGGTAGTTCCAGAGCGATGTGGGCACTACGAGTACTCAAAACAATACCAATTAGCGCGGGGTGAGGGAACTAAAAGCTAGCTGACCGATTTCCAAAAAGAATAGAGAGTGGAACGGCAGTTCGCCTTACCTTAGAGGTGGGACCTTCTGAATAGAAGCACATGGAGAAATTTCTTTCTTAGAAATTTCTCCAGGTAGGTATGATAATATTGAACATAAACTGGTTTGCTCTAACTTTCCTATTGTTCGGAATTATCGACTTGAAATATGTAAAATTTTTCGCTAAATCGATTGGCGAAGACTGGAACGTTCTATCTATATTAGACGAGTAAGTGGTAGTATGGAAATATTTGGCGATATGAATTGCCTCCTGCTAACTTTCTTATTGTTTGGGTGAAATGTGAAATAATAGTATATTATACACCAAGGTGGTGACGACTACTATAATTGACCAAGCAGCAAAAATTATTTTGCGATGAGCTTTGCCATGAGCGGAATAAGGTGCGAGACTTATAAATGTCTTGACCACCGTGGTGTGAATACAATTTTTTTCTCTACTTGCCAAACTTTAGACAAACATTTCTTATAAAAATCAAGAAATCAGGAACTCTGATGCAGATCGACATTTCCACTAGTGAAACTTATTTACTACAGGAACGGTTTTATTGGGATAGTGATTTTTTGCTTATTTCGGAATAGTTAATAAAACACGTTTGGTAATATGATGATATCTTTATGAAAAAATGTAACTAAATCAGGTTTGCGATTTTGTATATTAAAGTTTAGGATAGAATAACAGCAACTGCAATTTTTTTTTTGGAAAATATATTGGATTTAAACTTTAACAAAAATCATTATTAAGGGCCGGTTTTACAAGAGAGATTTATACTAGGTATAGTTATTCTGGGAATAAAGTTATACCAGAATTTATACCTAGAATAAAACAAGTTGGCTTTACGATGCTTTTTTACACGGTAGAGCAATTCTTGGAGTAAGAATTGCTATACCGGTGTAAAGAAGCATCGTAGAACCAACTAGTTTTAAATTATTATACCTAGTATAAATCTCTCTTGTAAAACCGGCTCTAAGTCAGTTTTAATTTAGTTAGTCTATTTACAAAAGTTCCAGTCTAGAAAACAGTAGACCTTATTGAGCATGATAATAGAATTATTCTGTATCTGTAAAGTGAGGAGGGTGAGTGTGGGCTCACAGCACTGAGGCAACATGTGACCCATTGTACATCCTTCCGAGGGGTTGTCCTCCTAGGTCATCTCCATCCTGTCCTTATCAGGAAGGTGGACGGGTCACTAGAAGACATCTCCTTTATATCGGCAGGTGTAGGCCAAGACTCACCGAACACACATTATTTTATCGACGATAACTCGCATAAGACATGCCTGACAGTTTCATCTTCCTGTTCACACATCCTGCATAGAGGTGTGTCCACTAGCCCCATAGTATGGAGGTGTTTCCTTAGTTGACAGTGGCTAATCAGAAATCCTACTGTTAAGCTCAGGTTTTTCCTGGTCGTCGAAAGCTTCCCAGGGTCGCCCAGAGTGATTCTGGCAAAACTCTATCCTTTGATTCCATCCCATCTCTTAAGGCATTGAGCATGGGTGTAACGTTTGGCTAGTTCCGCAATTGAGGAAGTCGTCAGGTCAGGTCACTGGGTCCTGAAATTTTCAACCTAACCTGAAATTTTCAGGACCCAGACAAATTTTAATAGAATTATTTTTATTAGGTATGTATAATGAAAACGTAGTTTCACTTCATGTCGTGGGCTCTTATCTATCAGCAATTTCATCAGATATTTACATGGACCATTTTCAAACCCCAATAGTAAATAATGAAAAATTAAAACCAATTTTCTGGAGATATGAAGACATTTTCGTAAAATGGCCCTATGACTATAAAAACTTAATTATTCTGGATAACGGTAACTGGAACGCTACCGGAACATTGAATTAAAAATATAAAAAAGATTGTGGTTCGATTTCCCAAAAAATTAAAAATATATTTTTCGATTACTTTATTGCAGTACGTACACTATATACTCATGGGAAGCTTTATCATTAATGGAACAGATAGCATTTCCCAGATCCTAGCTATCCGGTTACATATTGTGTGGAATGTCAATAGCACTCGAGAGAAGTAGACATCGGAAGATATATTGATGGCGGTTGACGAGATAATGAAAGTTTGCTAGTAATCAAAAACGACTTAATTACAGTAAAATTTAATATAGAAGCATGAAGAGGCTCGAGGAAAGATATTTATGATTATTGAAGATGATATGAAGATATTTTGAGCTGATAGAAATTGTCAGACATCAATTTATCTAAAAATTGATGTAATTGTACCGGGCGCGCTTATAATGACTTCCACCGTTAACCGCTACGCTAGCTCAGGCAACTAATAGTCTTGCTCATTCTCTGCCCTTGTGACACAGCTTAGGTTAGGTTAGATGTGTGGTGAGTGAGTATATAAGGCCATCCACTGCGACTCGCAAGAGTCTATTGTGGCTCACACGTATTCAGATTTCACCAAACAAATTCAGCTTCTTAACAAAGCCGATTAGTTTATTTGGTGAATGATATTTCAGGTCCAAGGGCAAGAGAGAGACCCTGCCATATATCAGATACCTGATTCGAGCCGCGGCGGGGCAGGTACAAATTATATGCTCTGCTGTTTCATCATCGTCCAGACAAAGACAGCAAGTCAGATTTTCCGACAGTCCGTATTTTAGCATATGATGATTCAGATGACAGTTAAAAGTCCTGTTAGACAACGTAGGTCATGCTATAGTCTAGCATTCGTTTGGAGACATTATTCGAAGGATGTATAAAAGCCTTTGGAAGAACCAATCCTGGTAGATTATGCCAGAAGTTTAAAACTCTTCTTGCTGTCAAGATATTCAGTGTTTGTCTGGCAAAACATATTGCGATGCCAATTGTAGGTTCTGGTCCGATAGAATCACGGGCGGCACCCTTCCTTGCAAGAGAGTCTGCCTTCTCGTTTCCTTCCATGCCAGAGTGGCCAGGGATCCAGAGCAGCAATACTTTGAGGATATTCTTTTTTGGCAGTCTTAAGCCAATTTCGACGTTACACGGTGAGAGGTGAGTGCTTTCAAAGCCGCTAGGCTGTTCAAGAAAGTTTTCAATGTTCTATGTATGAGATTGGCTTGCTACACTCTCTCACATGAAAAAATGCCGTAAATTTCCGCCTGAGGGTGTTTTTGAGCCGTCTGTGTACCAACAGCTGTCTGCTCTTAATAGTTCATCCTTACGTAGGATCCATTCATCTCTATTTGAAATGAGGACGGTCGTAGTTACTGTTACTGTTAGTACTGTTGGATGCATTATGTCAGAGGTCATTCCCAGAATACTGTGACTTTCAGTGTCCAATAGCATTCTGCTTCGTTCTGTGTAAGCCTGATTTGTGCATTTAGAAATATGTGCAATTCTGTATGTAGTCCATCTACTAGCCTCTCTATGGAGAAGAGGTAGGTTCAGAAGGATTTCCATGGCTAGTGACGGTGTGGAGCTGATAGCACCAGTAATTGCCAGACAAGCCTGTCTCTGTTAACCAGTAAGCTTTGCCTGGACCGTTCGCTGTACAGCTTTTGGCCACCAGGCCAGCCAGGTCTAACAATCATCACATAATACTTCCAATAGATTTGTTTGGGCTCCAAGCCCCAAGATTTTTCACAGATCAGTCCAGAAGAATAGTCTGGCCTTATGGATAACTTTTTCACAACGAACTATTGTTAAATTTGTTGGAAATAAGCTGAGTCTTATTCCCTACCTTCAGACGTTGAAGAAGTTGCAAAAGATTGTGTAGCAATTTTACTGCAAAGATAAAATGTCACGAGGCACGTGTATGATAGCCTTAACACTTAACCAATCGGTCAAATTAAATTTGATCTAATGGTAACTACAGTTTATACAAGTGGCACTTAATGTATGAATTCCAATCAATTATTCAACCAGTTTACTCATTAAATCAAATCGTTAATTTCCTAATAGAGCTGGATACAGTTTTTTTCCTAAATATCAATTAATACAAACAAATGACACGTAAATGTATCAACGCAGATTAATATATTTGCATAATATGTCACTATGTACAAGCTAATATTGTATAACAAATTTATAACCGAGACTTCGATTCTTTAAATCAAATGAATTTATGTCTGTGACAAATGAATCGTTAAAATGTTAAAATTACGATATCGTTACCGTTTTTGGTAATGTTGACAAGGTACAAAATAGCAAATTGGTTTTTCATTATGGTTGAAATAATACCCTTCTTGGTGTGCGTCATCGATTGTTAATGTGTTTCTAACACATTACGTAGGAAGAAATGGAAAAAAAGGCAGGTCTGTGATTAATCCTAATCAAAATATCACAGTAATGAACCGTTTAAATGTATTACAAAAGTTAACCCTAATCTTCGACTTACGGTCAATTATTATTTATGAAAATTGAATATTAATCTTATTGTTTTATTAATATGAATAATACAAAAATATGCATGAATGCACGGACAAACATCAGTATTTTGAAAGTTCTCAAGTATTTTGAGTTAGAAAAAGAAGCTGGTAATTATTAATTGCATAGCCTTTTCGAATTTGGCTGAATACGATTATGATGATTTTATTTATCAAATTTAAGGTTAGCTAAATGTCAACATAGCAAATAAAATAAACGACATGCCGAAAACCCGGATATACGTCACAATCGATGACGCACACCAAGAAGGGTATTATTTTAACTATACCAAGGGTTGGTTCTACAAGTATGAATCTATTCCAATTTGAGGGATAAAAAAGAAAGAGTAGAGAACATAACAGTATAAAGGATCATCGACCGAAGTGGCTTCTGAAAATGGCCGACTTCCGTAAACAAACCAGAGGCGTACATTCAATACATTCAATTAGGGGAAACAAAAACTCTCATATTATGCATCTTTTGAAGGTGGTACTTTTTGTTGTTAGAGAATTGATACCAGCTTTTGGTACATTCAAAAATTTCAACACTATTGTAAAACTCAAATTTAAATTTATACTAATACTCATAAATAACCTTTCTAATACTGAAAATCATTATTTTTAACGTGGTTTTTCAATTTGACACATTTCAGTATTAGTCCAAGATCCCAGAGCGATAAGACACAACTTATTTTCACATAAATGAAACCTCATGTTCTCAGTAGTGTCTTATGTGCTCAGAATACCTGGGCGCTTGTGGAGCTAGCCGAGTGACACCTGGGCAGGTACCAGGTGTGAAAGGTAACTAAAATTAATAGTTATTTAACTTACATTTTTATAGCTGATTTTTATATATATTTTGGAGAGTATAATTATAAAGTTATACCATAAGCGTCAGACACTTTTCATGGGCCAGAACTTTTGTCAGACGCTTTAAAGCTCTACAAGAAATAAATGAACTTAACTTATTTCTACATGTCTGACTTTTAAATATGTTGTTAAGACAATTGTTACGAAGTTATATTTAATTAGTCAGACAAAATTGATTGACCAAACACCCCCTAAACAGCAAAATTATTCAGCCGTGAGTATGAGCGCGAAAGCATTATAGGTGCGTTTCGGAGCGAGTGAGACGGTCTTACTAACTCAGTTCCCCTTCTCTCATTCGTGTAATTCTTCTGTGTATTGTGTATGTGTCCTTTGCGATGAAGATGATGATGACTCAGTTGGACAGTATCGTGATTGGTTAAATGATAAAAATTCAAATAATTGTTATGATGATTGCGATGATTAAACAATTAAATAAATGCTTGTTTTAAATAATTATGGATAAATTAATTTTTTTCACAAAAATGATTTTGTGAAAAAAATAATTTCAACTGATGTTTTTTACAATAAAATAAAAATTTTTCTAAGAAAAAATAGCTCTGAACAGATTAATTATACCAAATATATTAAATGAATTAATTTACTTTAATACTGACTAATTATTACGTTAATATTGAAATTAATCTTTTGAAATAGAGATGCAAAAATCTTATATCGGAAGCTGTACCGTAAGTATTTTTTATATATATATATATATATATTGTAATGGTTTGTTTGTATTTTTTTATTATTTAATTTAATTTAAATTTTTATATTAATTTTTATAGTGTTTATACTTGCCCTTTCTTCCAACTAGCTCATATTAAATTCGGGAACAAGAAAACTCCTACTCCCTTTGGGTTCTGGCGCTATTAAATTATTTATTGAAATTTTTTTACAGATATATATGTTATTTGAATCAATTCCTAAATTTAAAATTTATTAAAATTAATTTTCAATATAATTTAAATAAATATGTATTAATAAATTTTTGTGACGCCTATGGACAAATCTTTCTGGTTACTTTAAAAAGTAGATGTCTCTGTCGATGAGAACAGAGTATAGTATGGAGAGTTGCAAACAATTCAGTTCACAGCGAATGAATATCTATGGTGTGATATGAAAAATTTTTTTTATACCTATAATAATAATAAAATGGAACTCAACTCAACAAAACAGTTTAATAATAATAGTGATTGCCTTTGTATGATATTTACATGAATATCAGCTCAAATTTATCTAATATTACAAAAAGAAAAGAAGAAATTATACAAATACAGTTACCTAACCTACAATTCAAGAAAATAAAATTTTAAATCTAAGGTGAGCTCTTATCTAATTTTGATTAAAGTGAATTATTATTGAATTTTGAAATTTATTTTAGAAGTACTTCTGATATGCATATGCTTTTGATTAAATTTTATTGGTACCAATAATTGACTAACCTTTTTAATATTAAATTTTCAACTGGTTGGATGAGGATTCATAAATTTGATGAGGTAGACGGGATTACAGGATTTCACAGGAGGATTGAGGATTCTGATTCTCCTCTGGGATGCTGGAACAACTTCTGGATGGTATTTCAGGTATATTTTAACTTTTCTTCTATTTCTCAATATTTTACTGAACCTTTCTTGGTATTTTTAAACTTTTTATCTAATTTCTTTAGTTTAATTATCAATTTATACTTTTTTTTCAAATCAAAATCTTTTAAAACCTTTTTTTCAATCCACCTCTACTCTCTTGTCTTTTTAATCAACAACCCCTCGTTGCTATGTCATATTTCCAAAGCACTTGATTTTTTTTTCATAATTGCAAAATTTCATAATTTCTTGTTTATTGTCTATTATTGTCTATAATATTTATTCTTGCACTATTGTAATTTTTTCTACCTTTTATATCACTAAGAACTTCACTAAATTTACCCTTTAAATTGTCCTTATTTATAAAAAAACCTTAAAATCATGTGTACCTCTTAAATATCTAATATACAATATTCTACCATCAATAATTTTATTTTAATTCATGTAAACTCATAATCAGTGTTCAATAAATCTTTCCAATTACATATTTTATATAAACTAATTGTAAATTTATTTTAATAAACGTTTTAAATTTTGATTTTATTGCACCAATCACAATGCAGTACATATTATTTTCTTAACAACCATCTCTGAAAATATTATTCTATGATTATGTCTGACTGTTCTGTCTTCGCAAAACATACTTCATCTTGACAGTGACATTCAATTATAATTTAGGTTAGAATTCTGCCAAAAATATAATTTATATTGTTTATTAAATATTGTATACTAATAATTTCAATTTCAGGTGTAACTAATACATATTGATTATAAAAAACAAACAAGCAAACTAATTTTAAATGAAGAAATCTAAATTTACTTTAATTATTACTGGATATGATAAAAAATATATGATACTTTATTAATTCAAGGTAAGTCTTTCTATTTTTATTTCAAAATTTGTATTCAAATTAATTTATTATACATATTTATTTCTTGCATTTCTATTTTTTTTTTTGAAATCCTTTTATGAATAGAATTGATTCAAGTAATTTAATTATCTGATACCATTACAATATATATACTCTGAGACGCATGCGCATAATGCTTTCGCGCTCATACTCACGGCTGAATAATTTTGCTGTTTAGGGGGTGTTTGGTCAATCAATTTTGTCTGACTAATTAAATATAACTTCGTAACAATTGTCTTAACAACATATTTAAAAGTCAGTTGTAAAAATAAGTTAAGTTAATTTATTTCTTGTAGAGCTTTAAAGCGTCTGACAAAAGTTCTGGCCCATGAAAAGTGTCTGACGCTTATGGTATAACTTTATAATAATACTCTCCAAAATATATATAAAAATCAGCTATAAAAATTTAAGTTAACTAACTATTAATTTTAGTTACCTTTCACACCTGGTACCTGCCCAGGTGTCACTCGGCAAGCTCCACAAGCGCGCAGGTATTCTGAGCACATAAGACACTACTGAGAACATGAGGTTTCATTTATGTGAAAATAAGTTGTGTCTTATCGCTCTGGGATCTTACTCTATATATTAAGGTTATCTATGTTGTCACAAGAATTGATGACTAATGTCAATAATGTGGCTTCTCAATATGGCGACTTCCGTCGAAAGTTGGTTAAATCACTACCACGCTTAACTTCTCTCCTTTTTCTTTTATAAATAAAAGGGATATGATTATACCGATCTTAACGGGCTTAAGCATAGCATAAGTTGAATGAGGTTTCTAATTTGAAAAATATGATAAACTAGAATTTCTCAATTGCTTTATGCTCTAGGAACAGACATGCTGTATTCTTTCTTAATATTAGTAGCTATGTTAGGTTTTTGCATCCCGAAATGAATGTAATGATATGAAACCTGACACCATTTCGTTGATGTGATAATGTTACTACGCCATATTTTCGATACCAAGATAAAAAAACTGATCTGAATCCAGTAAATTCTCTTCCACTCCCTAATTAATCAAAACAAACAAAACATTTTGAGTCATGGTAGGAAATGTCAGAAATTACCGCTTTTCAAGACGTCAAATGTCAAAACCTTGGATGATTGGAGCTACCAGCGAGATGTTGTATGTTGAATTCCACACACTCTTTTCACACTTCCTGTGTATTTTTAACACTCGGTACTATGCACTGTGAAAAGCCTGACCAAACGGAATTCACCAATCAATTTTTATAGTATAAATTCAATTTAAGCTCCGCATAAAATGATTGCCTGATGATTCGGGTTAAACTCAAACATAATTCTATTTTGGAGGAGTCTAATCAGGCCGACACCAAATTAAGCTGTATAATTAGCTGCCAACAAAATAACGGACCGATCTAAGTAGGCAACGTCGTCTTGGAGAAACCAGAATGGCGGAAACTGGCGGCATTTTAGTTAGCGGAAGCGACATCAGTTGACGCTCTTAGATGGAAGTGTCGTTTGTTAATTAGGATGAAATTTGCTCAACTCAACGATTAACTCGATATGCGATATTAATTTGAGGTGCTCCAATCGGTTTTTTTTATTGTCATCTATTAATTGAAAATTTGCAGCATTGTTTGAAAAATGTTTAATACGTTCATTTGGTTTATGAAACAATCCTCAAAAATATTTTGGCTTTTACGGAAGATGGAAAACTGGAGACATTTTGTTGAAACATAACGTTGGGGTACTAAATCCACTACTGATGATCATTATTTGAAGATAGTCCAAGATATTATGGTTGTTCAATGCTTATTCATTATTGGAACTAATTTAATAAGTACTACAAGTGATAGGGTTGAAAATCTCAGAGTAAGTCATGCTTAAAAAAAATTGCACAAGCTATATCACCAGTTTGGATAATAATTCAAGAAAATTTATATAGAAGAAAATGATCTAAATCCTTCGTCACCCAACATATAACAGTGAATAAAATTTTCGATACTTCCAAGCATTCAAAAAACTTTTTGACTCCTCGTGAGCAATCTTTGTCAAACTCTAAAGCTGATTTGTAAAGTGGTAGAACCTTCCTGTGGAATTGCTAAATGCCCAACTAAGGAGAGCATAAACAACCAGCACGCGTACTCTGTAACTTGATAGAAGTAGAAATAGAAAAGAAATAGCAAAGAAAGGAAATTTTTTTCTATCGACAAATGCTACTCTCTATGACTTTTTCCTGTAAACTTCGGGCGAGCTCGGGTAGAAAGAAACGAGTACTATCTACCTTGAAAACATTTTCTGATTTTTATATTCTGTGATGCTTTTGACATTTAGTTGCCAGTAATATCAATTATTTATTATTTCCATTTCTGAGTTTTGTTTCGATGTCTTTCCATCCTGCCATTCTATATAGAATGTTTAATTTTTACCAATCTAAACCAAGAGGATACATTTGTTTCATTAATAAGTATTATTGAATAATTTGAATGTTGTACTCCCTGGCTGCGATGGGTAATCACTTGCTATGAATAGCGAGGGTCGTCAGTTCAATTCCTACCAAGATCGTTTTACTTTTTTTTTATGTTTTTACTTTTTACACTAATTATATAATAAAATGATAGGTAAGTCAACCAGAAAAGTAGTCTCAAAAAGGCGAAGTAGACAAAAAAATCTATTACCTAAGTTCATTTAATCATATAATATACCACCCATTTATTAAAAAAAATACCTATTCATGTTCAATTAAAAATAAACAATATTCATAATTTAATTATAATCAATAGTCAACATAAACAATGACAAAACGGGATAAGTATGTATATAAAAACAGATAGAAAGACCTTTGTAGCCGTTTCTATTTCTATCTGTCGAATATTCACACGGAATTACTCGAAAGTCTCCGAATACACATACAGAGTAACTTTACAAGAAATTTCCTAGCATAGAAAGAAATTTCCTTTCTATTCTGTTACAGAGTTCACGCACTGGCGTTGCGCTGGTGGTATGAAACCCCACGACAAAGATACGCTAAATTATTCCTTAAAAGCTCTTTGGCCAAACTGTCACACGACCTTCTATGTCAAAGTCGAGAAACGAGTGTGAATGCTGACCGGACATTGTAGGCAGAGGAAATATATGCACACAATTGGCCTAGCAGATGACAGCCTATGCAGGCTCTGTCAGGAAACCGCGGAGCACATACTCTGTGAGTTAGGCTTAGCAAGTATGCGGCTTTACATACTCGGAGAGGAAAAACCGAGGGCAGAGAACTACGCAAGGGAGGCGGTATCCAGGCTAATAAGTCTAATAAAAATAATATCGAGCTCTAAATATAGGGAGGACCACATTAGATCTGCAAAGGTCGCAGTGGTGAAGCGTGAACTTTGCGTTCAGCCTTTCAGCTTTTATATTTATCATTAAATTTCTTCATAATTTTGATTTTTGGTGGAATAGTCTATATATATTTCCTAAAAATATTTCTTTCAATTATTTAATAAATTATTTCACTTTTGTGATTTGTGATGGAATAAACTAGTAGAACAAAAATCAAGATTCTTTAAGTATTTTACCGCGAAATTTAAAATTTTGAACTGTCTTTAAAACCCTTAACTTGGCAACAGAAGAAATACGCGAATTAAAAATTATTTTGAACTATTTTTGTTCAAGTGGGTAGTTAATTAATTCATTTCCACCAATAAAATTTTGATTCGATATATTATGACTTTTATTTGTACTTGTGTATTTGAATGCACATTGTCAACTATACGAAGAATTATATGTGTGTATTCAAGTACACACTGCCAGTTTTAATAGTATCATTTTAACCAAGAAAAGCACAGAGCCGCACTGAATTTTTTTATAACCTACCAAAAACATTACGAAACCAATTTAATTATTTTCATTATGAAAGTCATAAAAACAGTTACGTTTAGTTACAAAACACAGAACACAGAACATCACATTTGATACAGAGTACATAATATGTTTGAATCAATTAGTTGATTCGGAATTAATATATCATAACCATCATTTGCAACTATCCCTTGGACCAATTTTAATATTCTCCAAATTTTATGAAAAAATATATCTTTGTGATAATTTCATATGAAATAACATCAATAGTTCAGTACCTACTCCCAAATTAAAACACTTATCCCTAATAACACAGGTTAGTCCATTGGATATCCATTGGACAGGCTCCTCTGGACAATCTGGACATCCAATGGACAACTAGAATGTGTACACTGGACTGCATATGGACATCCATTGGACGTTCACTTTCCACCTTTTTGGACATCCATAGGATGTCCCGGACGAACATCCAATGGATGTCCACAACTTAGATTCATAGGAACATGATAGTCAATCCAATGGACATCCATTGGACAATCTGGACATCTAAAATGTGTACATTGGACTGCATATGGGTATCCATAGGATGTCAAATGTGCATCCATAGGATGTCTAATGTACATCCATAGGATATCCACAATGGAAATTCATAAGAATATAATAGTTCATCCAAAGGACATCCATTCGACAATATGGATATCTATATTATAGAATCTGGACATCCATTGGTTATAAAGGGGATGTGATACAATAAATTATATGCGTATATTATATAACTATAATAAAGTGAAAACCAAATAGTATATGTCACAATAAAATATATCACATTTATAATACTAAAAAAAAACAATTCAGGTACATATAGTACTCTAGAAAAAAAAAAATTCATTCAAGTACATATATAGTACTGTAGAATGTAATAAACGAATAATAACCAAATAATGAATAAATGAATAAACTGGAGCACATTGAGGGTCTAATGTCGTCTTTCAAACACACTCCTTTCCTTTGCTCGCCTTAAATATTTTCTAGCTGCATCCTCAACAGTCTTCTTATCACAACTAATACTGGCATTATCAGCTGCACCTAAAAATTCATTATAAACTACTATAGGAATAACTACTGATATTGAAGGATGATTGAAGAGTTATGACCAAGATTCAATGAATCACAGCCGATACCAAAAAAAAATTCAAGTCATTCAGAGGAAGCTGAATATTATGTATTTCATCTTCAGTTTTTAAGACATTGGTTAAAGTGGATAAATTTATATTTGATCAACTTGTACTTACTCAATAAAACTGCTGCAAGTTTGGATTTGACTAATGCATCTTTCGATTTGGTCCCAAACCATGATGAAACCATGTGAAAGATGATGACAAATTGTTTGTCACTATTTGACTCATCGCCCTTTTCACAAAGTCGTAGACGGAATTTCCTCCAATTTTAGAAAATTCATGAACCTAGAAAAAATGTCCTTTAAAAAACATAATAATCAGATATTCAAAGACAGGAAGGAACAAAGAGAGAATTGCATCAATACATATTGCTCAGGATATTTATAGCAGATACATCATTACACTGCATTTGAAAGCATTTTGCCAGAAAGATTTCAGTAACTTACAATAATATATATAAAAATAAATATAACAAACTACTCACAAATGCTTTGAAATTTGACTCTTCTGACCAGAAATTCTCTGCTTCTTTGAAATTTTCCATGGTGTCAATTGGAAAGGGAAAAATGTTGAATATTGATTCTCTACATTCACTTCCAGTTTCTCTTATTTTTATTGTTTGGATTCCTTCAGAAATTTCATGTATGTCCCCAACTGCATCAGTTACAATATTTGTTAAGATATTTTGTTTTCTCTCTCTCTCTTACGATAATTAAAAATCACACTTTCAGACTCACCCTGAAATTAAATTCACAACTGATTGTGATTCTGCACACCACACTAAAACAAACTTGTACCAAAACAACTTGAGAACTTTGAGTTGATGAGCTGTAATAATAAGGACGCTTCCTTGCAAGCAAGATGCTAAATAAAAATAACCTCACTTTCTTGGCGCATAACCGCATAGGCCGCCCGCAGCATAGCTACCAACCACTGCCAACCACTGTCATCTATACTGTGTACCAACCCAACCGTCAGTTCGCTGCAGTAGCGGCAAGTCGAGTGTGCGAGAACCGTAGAAATGCCAGAACCTCGAAATATGTTTCTGTTGATTTCATGGCGTTTTGACTGGTTGTTCGCGTTCGAGTCAACTTTTCTGAATTTCTTTCATATGAAATAAGAACGTTTCATTTTCAGGTGGTTAATTGCTGTTATTTTTTTATATCATAAATTTGACATTCAGACACTTACTTTTATAAATATAGGTATATTTCAATTAGGTATATAAACTACTCATATATTATAGTAATACCACACTCGTAAGTATTATATTCACATTTTTGAGAAGAGGACATCTAATGTACACCTTATGGATTACCTCAATTAGATGTTCAATGGATAACCTCACATGGACATCAGATGGACAATGTTTCATGGACATTTCGGAGTAGGATATAAAATGGATACCATATGGACTACTTCGTATGTACGTCCATTAGACATTTATATGTGGACATCCTATGGATGTCCAAAATATGTCCATGGACACCTTGGACACATACTGGACATCAAACGGATGTCCAATGGACATCTTGTGTTATTAGGGTATATTACCAATTTTTACATTTGACAGGGTCTAAAGAAAAGGCGTTCACACGTTGTGTGATAGTAATAAAAAAATTATTTGAGTGAAATATAACCAATTCAAATATCGACCCACAATAATCAATTTTTCGAAACTATTTTAAATCACATAGTATCCCATGATAATTTTGACTACTACCCTGCCTCGTCCGAATTATTCATAGAGCGGCATTCACTCCAAGTAGGCAATGGGTACTCAAATGCACAGGTAATTAAGTCCGTTCACTTGACGATGTTAATTTGAATACACGTATTTTTTGGATTGGATTTAGATTTTTTGTAATACATTTATCTGTGAAATAAACATACGCCCCTTATATCTGACATGTCTTCCAACCTTTTATAATTTTATATGTGAAACAATTTTCAAATTAAACTACAAATTCATGAAATTCTTACTTGAAGTATAGAGATCACGAGTCAAATGTCAATTACTTGAAAACCATACTGAACAAATGACATCTAACAACTAGCGGCATATTCAAAATGGGTCTAGTCAAGGCTAAATCAGAGAGGGAAGCATCTATCTGGATTCAGTTTACTTTTTAAGCGGGATTTTTAAACTGTTAGTGTCATAAATACGTTTTGAATGACAAGTGTATTATAATGCACATTGTCAAGTTAAGGGATGAGAAAGGTTCCGTCAGGTCTTCTCTCATCGTCTGTCGACAAAGCAGCATAAGTGGTAGTGGTACTGTACAGTAATCCTCTGAATAGAAATGTTTGTTACCGGTTGCGTTATCCCTTAACCCTCCGGCGGGCGCGTAGCGGCACTCAGTACCGCAGTTTACTAAAAACTATATTTTTTCGTATTTATTTGGGGTGTATGCCCCTTTCCTTCTAGATATGCTATCTTGAATACATTTGGCAACATGTAGCGCTTGATCGTGTTTTTTAGTGGTACTGAACAGTTAAAAGCGAAGCGTCGAAGTAGAAGCTTCAACATTGCGGTACTCCGGACCGCATCGCGCCCGGTCATGTAAGTTAAAAATATCACTTTTATTCTTTGTTGAAATTAATATTGTATTTTTATTTAGCAATTTTAAAATTTGTTACGCTAAGCCGCTATAAAAATCTATCAAATTATAGTTTTATCTAATACTATATTGTTTCTTTTACCATTACGAAGAAGAGGAAGAAGTTTTTGAAGCAGAACTGTATAACAGTGAGTCAGAACAATCAGATGATAACGACAAGGAAGATATTATTACAATCTTTTGTAATAATTTTAATTTTATTTTGAAAAAGTTACAGAGACAATCATAGTAATATAAAAAATTTAAATTAAGGTTGTTATAATAGAGTTTTAATGGTTTCACTTAAAATGAAATTATTAATTTTGTTTAGATCTAGCTCAATTAAAAAAAAAAAAAAACAAGAGATTTATATTCCTATCAGGGTGAACAGGTAGTAGGATTATAATTTCCAATTCGTGCAATTTTCCTTCAACCTTTTATACCAGTACTCCCAACTTAAAATAAAAAACCAACGAAAATTAAAATGACAATTTATTTATTTAGTTGTTCTCTAAATGAAAATGAAGTGGAACGAGACCTAATTAGATATAAGCGCAAATGAATAATAAGTGAAATAGTTACTAAAATTGAATAGTACTATTTCTTATTTTAAATATGACATACCTAATTATAAACATAAATATCTTTTTCTATGGTGGATCTAGATAACGCACCTACCATATTCTATGAACTATATGTCATTTGTCAATGAACAATCTAATTCTATGGTTGGAATCAAAGTTGGAATATTAAAGTAAAAAAGCAACCTAAATAATTAAGATTGTGATACAAATAGTACAAAAATACCAAAAAAATATAACACATTTACCAATAAAATGCACCTACGCAAAAATATTCAAATTTTTCAAGGGCTCAGTGAGAAAATCCTCACCAGCAACATCAGACGAAGCAGGGAAAATTGTAAAGAAGCCTCCAAGCCTCACAGCAACACGGAGATGATTTTTATATCTACTTTGGTTATTCCAATAACCAAAAACGGACAACGGTACTTCTTAAAACTGGATATAAATACCCAAAGTATAATAATATGTAGGTATATTTACCAAATACAAGTTTGTTGAAACAGTTTTTCTTTGGCGAACTCTGCTATAATACATTTCCTTGGTAATACCAAGGAAAAACTCGCTATCAAAACTTTTTCTTTCCTTTTCCAAGAAAAATCATCAACCTTCCTGTTTTTGCTTCCCAACCCAACAACCACCTTTTATTTTTCCTTTCCATGGTAACCGCACTAAAAAGTTCTGGATTGGATATAATTTTCATTGGTAAGTTTTTTACTCAAACTGTCTTATTAATAAAAATTTCTTACTCCGCCCTTACTCCTAGATTAGTCAGAGACTAGTTACTCTGAGACTAGCGTAGGTTTAAAGAAGTGATACAATTGCTATTAATAAACTCCGACTAAGGAGGTAATAGTTACTCTTTCCTTATTACTGGGTTTTGACATGACTTAAGGAATATTCACAGTTGTATGGTAGGAATTGACCAATAAAGTGACGTTATGGTGACATCTGTTCTGTTTTTTATTGTGACATGTGTCAGTGCTCTGTTCATTCATTTCAAAAATAGTTATCCGATAATTATCTCTCAGTTTGTATTTTGTGTTCAAAGTAGTAATCCGAATTTTCTTCACGTTTTTTATTGTTAATACCTTCTGTTCTGTTGAAAAACTCACTCTTACTCAAATTGAAGGAATCAAAAAAAGGCGTGCTGAGGAGAAACTCTAGATTACTATACAACGCAAAGAACATGAAATATTTTTGCAACAAAAAGAAAAGGAAAAAGTAAATAAAAACTGATAAAAAATTTTATTTTTAATTTTATAGCTTTCAATTCCTCTTCTAACAATGTTTTTAAGGGATTAGCCCGAATTTTATAAAATTTAATTTTCCTGATCGGACGAATATTTTCTGCTTCTTCCAATTCTTCCATCTTTCTCAAATCTTCCAAATAATAATCCCTTTCTTCCATCGCAAAATAATTACTACTCACTGAACCAAAGCAAATATTTAATACATAATTGATAAAAATAAACTGAACAATAATACGAACTGATAATGCAAAAACGACAAACTGAATTTCGAATTAGGATATGACATTTATAATACCACATTTGACAGTTCAACAAAACTAAGGTTATATTTATTCGAAGGTTATTCCGAGCTTAAACTACCTATTTCCTTGGATTAAAATTATTACCAAAGTTAGTCCCAGACTAACCTCGGAGTAGTCTATTCCTTGTCTAATATGAGTTTATTAATAGCGTATCTGTCAAACTGATAGTTTAAGCATGGAATAAAGTTAGTCTCAGGTTACTCCGTGTTTATTAATAAGACCGTTAATGTTTAATTTCTACCTTTCCACAGATTTCCATAGAACCCTCTAAATTTTATGTTTCCTTATAACTTAATTTAAAATATTTTCACTTGTGACAGAATGCTATCTACAGGATGTTTTGACAGTTTTATACAATTATTTAATTAAAATTTTGTTTGTAGATACATTCTGTTACAATATATTGGTTTTAGGGGAACATGAAAAAGAGGAATATTATTACATAGCCAAAGACTTGGAAAACATTTGGAAAAGTACTCCAGTGGCTCCACTCAGTAAAACGAAAGCAAAAAATATTATAAAAATTCTACCTGGATCTAAGGGCGCTCCAAAAAATGTATCAAATAGCAAAGAAGCGTTTTTTACTTTTATAACTCAAGATATAGTTGACCAAATTGTTACCTGCACCAACATATACATTGAAAATAAAAAACAAGATGTTTTATACAAAAGAGATAGAGACTGTAAGCTAACGTCTAGTACCGAAATTACTGCACTGCTTGGAGCATTGTTTCTTATATCAATAAATATTTTTCGTACTTCCGGGCCTAAAGTGACAACTTCACTCCCTTGTGACAGGTACTAAAGTGTCACATTTAATCCCTCCGGGATTAAATATTGACGAAACTCCCGGAACGATTAAATCACAAACAAACGAATTTAAGGGATATTTTATTGAAAAATATAATTAATTAGAATGGTAATTAACGTTAATATTCAAATTAATATTGTGACAGTTCGTCATATTGACCAGTCTTTCCTGGGTTAATGCAGCAGGTAACTGAGGAGTAACAGATAGGTCCTTTTCATATTGAACTGGTGTTTGTTTCGAAGATCCTGCGGAAACAGGAAGCGAGAATGAGGACTGTGGCATAACTATAGTGGACGAATCGGCGACTTGACCAAATATTTTATCTGAAATTTTTTGTTTATTTTTAATAGACGATTCAATATATCCCTCGGCCACGTTGGAGGATTTCCATCCTCCATGTCTCTTCAGCACGTCTATTGTTGCTCCCGAATCAGCTAACAAAGACGCAGATGTGCGTCTAAAACAATGTCCCGTATAAGACGTCGCATTTTCTAATTTCAAGAAAGCTGCTATTTGCCGTGGAAATGAACCAAACATGTTTTTTCCTACTACTCGCGTAGTACATTCTTTGTTGATGTATTGAACAAAAAATTTTGAATGAGTTGTCCCTGTCTTTCGCAATGCCACATATTTCCGAAATATCGCCACAAAACTGATGGCACTGTTTTCTGAATTTTTGATCACAAAATTTCGGTCAATTTTACTTTTGGTGTTTCTAATCGCAATTAGGAAGGAATCGCCCCAATCTCTCACATCGTCGATTTCTAAATCAACCAACTCTTTTCCACGACAAGCTCCCGCAACGCCCAAAATAAGTGCAACCTACAAAAAAATTGATTTCTTAAAATTTCTGAATATAAACAAATTTCCAAATTTACCTTAAGCATTAAATATTTATCATCCGGAGCCTCCCGTAAGAACTGATCTACCTGCTCAGACGTGAGAATTCTTGACTTCTTTGGCTTAAATCCCTCATTTCTTCTCTTCAAAAAAGCTAATAATTTTGGAAATTTACTTATATCAATATCTTTTCTAATGTTAATAACCGATTTCAGCATTGAGTAATGTGCCCAGAGAGTTGAGGCACAAACCGCTTTTGATTTATCATCGAAGTAGACTAACAGCGCATTTTCAGTAGGTTGTCTCACATTTTTTAAGCGGCACCACTTTTTAAAAGCATCGTACTGCTGCTCGTATAGTTTTCTAGATTTCGGTGGTAACAATTCTTCACCTACTTCGGCTGCTCTTTTATCAATATCAGATACACCTTCTTCACTCATGATACCAATAATTATCAATAACAATGTTTCTTTACAATGACACTAGTAATGACAATGTTTCTAAATTATAACTGTCACAACGCAATGTTACTATGGTAACTTATTTTAAAGACAGTTTATTAAATGAGTTGAAGAGAGAAAAAACTGATTGAAATTATTGAAATAATTAATAAAATCATACCGGAAGTACGAAAAGTATCGTATATACCTTGCGACTGAAGTACATTTAATCCTTCAGGTAAATTATGGCCCTCCCTGCGGTCGGGCCATAAACTTTACCTTCAGGATTAAATGTACTACTTCAGTCCCGCGGTATATAATATACTATTATACCTTTTTTTTGGTGTTAAAAAAGTTATTTGACGACTAAGTGCTTTAATAAACAAGACTATTTTTTTATTATGTATAAAATAAAAATGGTTTAATCCGATAAACTGACGTTTTTCTGCTTGCGGTCCTCAGTGCCGCAACGCGCCCGCTCACAGAACTATAGGAGACGCGCCCGCCGCAGGGTGAAGTATCTGGAATACTAGTATGCTCTTTTTACATGGGTACTTGTTATCTCTACATTTCAAAATTTCATAGTGTAAAAATTAATATTATATAAGTACCTAATAAGTATTTTTTTTAAGCAAAATGGCTAACCATTTTGGAAGCCACATGGGTATACATTTCCTCACATATTTAGCAAATTTACCATTAGATATTTGTATTTAAATTTGAATGCTTCGTTTTTTTTTCATAAATCAGATATTTGTCCAGGATGAATCCTTAAGTTAGATTATTAAATTTGTATTTTTTTGAGCTGGACAGATATCCTTGTAAGCTTCAATTTTTTTACATTTTTTTTTATACCGGTCTATTATTGTAGCACAGTTCCTGGGATAACAGTTTCTTGGATATCTAACTGTTTCTGGGTCACAGTTCCTGTGTGACAATCAAGTACCTGTGGGACA
>CAJUYI010000014.1:132895-174852 GCA_910591695.1 Galerucella pusilla | reverse complement strand
AAGTACCTGTGGGACAAACAGTTCCTGATTAACAAAAAGTTTCCTGAATACCGGTTCCTGTAGACAATCCACAGTACCTATAAATCGACAGCTACAGCTCTACATCATCTTCATCTTCAAACAAAATATTTTTGTGCCAAGTATTTTTTTTGTATTCGATACTCACCCTTTTTTAATGTAAATTTCATGACTGTAATTATAAACATTTTTTTTACTCAGTAAGTTTTATTTACTGTTCTTTTTTTTCAATTAACAGATTTAAAGTTAGCTGACCTTTAAGTTTGATTTTCTTTCTAATTTTCTTTTAGGAAGGAAAATTAGTGACGCCCTAAAATTACTTTTTCTATTTTTTACTAGTTTTGCTTAAGTAAATTCTTTTCCTTATATTAATAAGGTAACAAGGCCCTGCGAACTGGCTTAGGTTACCTCCAAATTTAATTGGTTAGTTAGGCAAGAACCTGCATTATTCACTTTCAATTTTTTATCGTCATTCAACATCATAACTTCATTTGCGAAATTGAGCAACTTTTGTTTCATTGGCGATCAATTAAACAATTAGTGTTTCAGTGGGATGAAACAAAGGACAAAAGGCCACTCCAATTCTGATCTAATGTTATCTAAAGTGGTAGAGGTACTAGCCTAACCAGTATAACTGTCTTTAGTCAGTCCTAAATACGAAGACAAAAGTGCTCTAAATGATTATATTATAAGCTTCAGGCACATTTCAAGATTTACTTCACTATCAAAGCAAAACATGTTAAATAGTTCACAAAGATTACCTAATTAAAGTATAGAACCTTCTTTGTATTTGTAGCTTTTGAAAAAGTAAACTCAGATATTCTAAATAAACGATTCCAGTCGACGATAGCCAAAGCTAATGTTTTCAGAGTAACTAGTGTTTTCTAGGGCTAGGTAGAAGTGCGTATAGAAAAATAATGTTTCAAAGTGTCGTTCTTTCTCAACTTTCCGACACTTTCCAAACTACCTAAGTTAAGAGAAGCAATGACGGGTTACAAAGATAAATACGATCCCAATTAAATAAGGTCAATTTTGTTTGCAGCTGAATTTCCAGCACATATGTGCGTCAGGCAAACAACATGGATAGCACTGAAGCAAGGCAGTAGCGTACGGTTTTTAATCAGTAATTTCAACGGTGAGCAAAAATGAACTCTCATCACGTTTCACTTTCCAAAATTTTTGATCATTAATTTTTCGTCTTTCGATGGTAAGAAGCAAACAAATGTAAAATTCTCAAAACAGATAGTGTTAATGAACATTTTACAATATTCCGTTGACTCATATTAATTTAATGATAAAAGTTTATAGATCCCGTAGCACGAGAATATAATGTCGTAATTCATGTTAATTTAATACCTTCGGATACACAGAATTGCATCACCCCTATCTACTGCAGCCTAGTACTTGATGCATTATTGGTAAATTTCACGCAACAATATTTTGAATGTTCAATCTGACAGAACACATTTTTTTCATAATGGACCATAATAATAAACAATAAAGTTGCAGCGTGCATTTAAAATGTAAGGGGTGTTTCATTTAAAATAACTTAAGTCACTGGCAATCGAGCGAATAACATTTAGTTAATAAACGAATTATTTATGGAACTTTAAGAGTAAAGAACTATTTATCAATACCCAGGGGTTTGCTTCGTTCAATATTTCAATTTAATGGTAAAAACCCATTTGCTTTCCGTGCAAAGATTACTTTTCTTGGCTTAACAAATTATACTGCAACGTGTGAGTCAACAGCAATGGAAAGAAGCTGGAATCCTGCGGCGTCTTCCGTAGAAATACTGTCAATGCAAATGCAAAAGACTCGTTATTTCAGGTGACGAGGGTAAGAATACGGTCGACCTGTGACAACATTATACGGAAGACAGTAGGGTTCGGTTGGACATTTGCATTTTGCCACAGTGCCATGTACCTACTATATTTCGTCCGTTAGCATTTATGGATGAGTTATTTTCAGTTCCAGAGTGATAATCAGGTTCAAAAACTCGAGAGAAAATGAAGAGCTCACTACCAAAAAAATAGACAAATTACATAGCAGAATTTCCCCAATGAAAAATGCTCTTTAATATATGAATATCCGGCTCGAGGGACCAAGAAAGTAACTATTATGTTAGATACTAAGGAAATTATTATAAAAGGACAAGATATAACGTTGATTTTCCCTACTAAATGCTTTGTGTAC
The DNA here is from genome assembly GCA_910591695.1 of Galerucella pusilla. Classification (NCBI taxonomy): domain Eukaryota; kingdom Metazoa; phylum Arthropoda; class Insecta; order Coleoptera; family Chrysomelidae; genus Galerucella; species Galerucella pusilla. The sequence continues at coordinate 172,638 of CAJUYI010000014.1, read as the reverse complement.
TTGTATTAAATACTCACAATAACTGAATTAGACAAATTGGATATCATCATAAATGTGTTTGTAATTCCATTTATTTTCTTGGGTTTGTGAGTCTGACAACAAATGGAACTTTAGTCCGCCGTTAAACAGAATTTTAATAGCCGCTGTGTCTCTTAGGGCAGCGCAAAGTAAGTATGTAATGTAATGTTATAACATTTTTTGCGGGTGTCTGTATATTGTATTGACAATGACAGTGGGGATCATAGTAAGTGTGAAGTATTTGTCAGGTATATGAAATAAGAGGTACAAATGTATCAAAAATTATTTATAATATATGTTCAAGTGATTGTAGGAAAAATGGTATATGTATTGCTAGCTAAAAGTGAGATTATTGTCCTCAAGCAATTAACCCTTGCTTTTGAACAATAATTCCTCACATTTCGCTTTTAATACATAAATAACTATTATGCACGACCGGGCGAAAAAGTCCAGATTATAAATACGTTTAGCGGGTGTAAAGTGTCACTTTACCGCCCGTGGACTACTTTACCGCCCCCGGGCGGTAAAGTAAATCTCTTTTTTTTCTTTTGAAAATGCACATGTAGTTAGTAAAACAAACTTTATTATTATTTTTTATCATCATGGAAATATTTGGTACAATTAACAAAATATGAATTTAGTAAAGAAATGATAACTTTAAAAGCCCAAACATTAGTTCCTCACACTTATAATTTTATACTAATAACACAATTTGAACAATTACTTATAGAAATGTTACGATTTGCTACCTTGCTCTGTTGTAAGTTGCTACGAAATTGTTTTATCATCTTATTAGTTTCAATAAGACTCATTTTTATTTAACTATACAAATGATTTGGTAGATTGTTATCCAGGGTGAGTTATAATAATATCGAGGTATAAAATTTACTACTCACAAAAGGTGAAAAATAGAAAATAATACATATTTAGGTATTAATAAACTATCATTAATACGGTCGTGCATAAAATTTTGTATATTTATTAATAAATGACTATTAAAACGGTCGTGCATAAAATATTGTATGTATTTCAGGCGTAAACAGCATTTATGGACCTTACGTGTTAATAGCTTAATTACTCGTTACATAAACGCCTGTTTTACGCCCTTGATACATAAATAACTATTGTAGTATCGGTTGTTATGGGCAACGAGCTTTTCGCAATTTTTTACGCTTGCCGAGCGTAAAGTAACGTCAACTTTTTGTTAATGGCAAGCGAAAAAGCCTACTTTTCAATGTGATTGTAGAAAAAATAAAATATATAGTTTACATGCTCGATTTAAATAATAATTTACTATTTCAGCGCGCCATCTATAAAGACGGTATGAGCCAACGAGAGTTGGGATGCTGCTGCTCTTCTGCTTGTTCAATTTATGGAAGGATATGACTTAATTTTAATTTATTGTATGAGATAAGGGCAATAAATAAAATATTCAATTAACTTTAATTTCATTATCCAAAAATAGTAGTAAATTTCAATGGAAATATTTCCTCGAGAGGGTTTCTCATATTTATCTGATGGATAAATATTAATATCCACCATGGAGGAATTTATATCGTCTCTATTCACTCAATAAACATTAAATAGCTTCCACTTTCACGAAGAGGAATTTAGTAATGAAAACGGTCAGTCAATATTATAGAAATGTACAAAAATATTCGCAGCTTGAGGAAATTAGGAATTTTTGATAATAACTGCAATCAATTCCAACAACCATCCGATATACTGAGCTCCTTGATTGTCTATGATAGTTTCAACTTAGCTGGCACAATTTCACTTCACTACTTTTCCTATGTATATTTTTCCTTGAAGCTGATAAATGACGTTCAGTGTCCTTTGGACTTACCGATGCGTCTTTTTCAATGGATTAAATTGTTCCCTTCTGTTTCCATAATTCGATAATTTAAGACGACCGCTTTCGATCTGTTTTCCCCGCAATTTTCTTTAAAATGGATCGACGTTTCAATTAAGCTGGAGTAGCAAGCTATTAAAACATTTTCAGGCTTCTTTTTTATAGACAGAAGGACGCCGGAGAGGATAATCAATTTCTATTCCTCTGATTTGTACACATTCTTTTCAAACACAAATTTTCCTTTTTAGTAGGTCAAATAATTGGAATTTCTTCCAGAGAAATAACAAAAAATGTCGCATTCTCCATTAACGGAGATACAAACAAGATAAATTTAAAGTAAAAGACAAATCTGCTATGATTCAGAAGAATCTTGAGCTTGGTATCTCGAGGCAAAACCTGTATTTTCTTTCACCGGCGCTTAAATGCAATTAAATGCAATAATAGTTTCACGAAATTTGTTTGTCTTTATATACAGACCGCGGAAATTCTATTCGCGACATACGACGTACGACAAGGAAATTATGAGAAAAACTACTTGAAAGAGAGAGAAGAATAATTGTGCGCAGTCAGCGATGGGCGTGTGTTCAGTGTCCCCATTTTAACCACTGTTGCCAAATGTACTTATCTGTAAAAGTTATTCCCAATTTTTGTCGGCAACAATGTTAAATACCAATAATTGTTAAATTGAAAGCAGTGAATTGATTTTATTTATTGCAGATATTAATTTGTCCATATTTTTTCTTGAACCATATTATTTTATCCTTAATTGTGGTGATTTCACTGATTTTTCAAAAGTCAATAGCATTACCAATCTCGATTTTCTCCCACTAAATACGGCGTTATCTCATGTTGAAAGTCAAATGCAAAATAAGTTATTTATTCCTTAGAAAGTATACCAAACATTCTAAACTGGCTATGCTGCTTTCATATTAGATTGGTAGCTGGAACTGAACACACGCCCAGCGCTGACTGCGAACAATTATTCTTCTCTTTCTTTCAAGTAGTTTCTCTCATAATTCCTTGTCGTACTTGTGTAAATCGTATGTCTCGAATAGACTTTTCGCGATCTCTATAGTAGTTCCTGCGCCATGTGAAGGTATACAGTTTTCATCTACTTATTTTCTTATTCTCAATCATTTAAAATTCAACTTTCAATATTTAGCAATAATTTAATCCTCATAGTATCTGAATATTTTCTTGTGTAACTATTTTTAATGTGATGACCCATATTTTAAATCCCTTTGAAGGAAAAAGCCACCCAATGAAGTGCACAATTTTTTTTTTAAAAATCGAATACTGTGAATTAATGCTTTTCAAATGTAATTCAAATTAATATAGTGGATTAAAATTAACCTGCATAAAATATGTAATACAATTCAAGGTCATCACATTGACATTAGATACACTATAACTTTACCTACGAATATGTCTAATGGTAGTAAAAAAGACGAAATTATGGGCACTCAGAAAAAAATAGATGGACGTAGAAAAAGTATAGTACGTTACACGAGTTGTAATCCCATTACGCACTCATGAAATTCGTGCGTAATGGGTTACTTACAACTATTGTTACGTAATATACAACCATCATATCCCGATCAAAATTAATAAATCTTTGCTTCATTCTGAACACACCTAAAATATTACATTTGACAACTACTGTCACCAATATAAATAAATGTCAGATAATAAAGTCGGATGGATATTAAGTTCGCGAATAATAAATCAAGAAAAATGTCATCCGATGAAGAATTGATGGATTGTACCCCTCCAGAAATAGGTATTATAATATTTATCAATGTGTTATATTTTTAAATATAAAAAATATTCATCTTAAATAGATTAACGATCACATTATTTTAGAGAGTGGGAGGTGAGGGCGGAAAGTCAGGGCGGGAAGTAGAGGTGTGTAATATGACACTCTCTGACCATCAATGACGTTAGTAATGACAGCATTACATATATGGTTGTGAATAAAATATATTTATACTTTCAGAATTTCTGTTCAGTTTATATTTTTTGTATGTTTGTTGGATTATAACGAATAAATGAATATTCTGAATTCATTTCTATGGAGTAGTATGTTTTATTTATTTGTTTCCTCCTAATAATTTATTCTCATTTCCGCTTCTGATTTTTATTTTTATTCACAGCTCTAGAGACTCAACATTACCACTATATATCCTGACACTTTCGAGCTCTTCAGTAATAGGGAGCTACGGTCGCTATACTGAGATAAGCTTCTCGATACCACGCAGCATTATCCGAACATCGCCAAGAATTGCAACATTTCAGTTCTTCTACATCAACTTTATCTCAACATTTCAGAAATAAAATGTTGTTGATTTTTCGCAGTTCTTTTAAAGCAAGTTTCCCATCGTTTTCATATATAAAATGTTTCTGTTGATTTTTCATTTCTATTTATTTGGATGAACGTATTTCAGCACCTCAGAGATAAGGTGTGTTAAATCACCAAGTAATAAGGTTTGGGGAGTTTAACTTTACCTATTGTTCAAGAAACTTTTAATCAACCATATTATATTGGCATCTCTACTAGAGTTAATAGTTAGGCTAGCTTGTTCCTATTTTTTGTTGATTTGTTTCCATTGTTTCCCAAACTTTGACTTTGATGTGGCTTAACATTATTATCCCCAATTTTCGAATACTGGATTTTTGTCAAAAAATATTCTCATGTTTTATTGCTTGCTTGGTTATAAGTTCAAAACCAAGACCCAGAAGACAACACCAAAACCAAAGTGTAAGACTTAACCAGTGGCGGCTCGTGAATTTTTTAAGAGAGGAGGCTGGACATAAAAATATACTCTACTCAGCCAGTTAATTTAACCCAGTGATTCCCAAAGTGGTCTATATCGACCCCCAGGGGTCTATGACAACCTGCAAGCGGTCTACGTCAACGAAAAAAAAATTGGGGGTCCATGAAATGGAGATACACTGATACTACCTTTTTATATTACATATACAATATTTATAAATGTACCATCTTCAAACCTAGTGGTAAGGTTCAGCGCTGCTACCAAACTCCTAACAAAAAAAAAGAAACAGACTGGGCATCATTAGTAGAGGAGATTTAAGATTAAACCTCACAAAACTGACGCCAAAAGTTGATAATTTCTCATTGAAGCATAACACTCAACATGTCGGACTCCCGCACGAAGGGTACCTTACCTTTGTCTATAATAATGAACATTCTGCTAAATATCTCAAGCGTCTACCTGTTGTCGTTATCAATATCAAGCAGAATAATTATTTAAAAATAAAATTAAAAATTTAAAAAAACTTCTTCACGGGGAATCGAACCCGGGTCCACCGCGTGAGAGTTTGGTATGTTTACCACTCAACTATCGGGGTTTGAGCTAATTTAACGTCAGAAGTATTGAATAGTTTTAGAAGAGCTGATGTCCATCGATAGTCCCTTAAATACCAATTTAATTCTGTTTTTAGTATTTGTTATTAATTAATACGGATTGTTTTATTTAAGTTTATTTTTGTAAATGAATATTCTCAATCCCCTGCTTCTAGGAGAGACTTTTTTTGACAAGTTACTCTGACGTTTTATTAAATTGGAAAAAAGATGAGTGACGAGTACCAAACGCGAATGCTGATTGGTGGATTTCATATACGTTGTAGGATGTATATGAAATCATATACGTTCAGTTAACAGATATGGTCTACATTTCCATTCTGTAAACTGTGCAGGAAATGGATAATATACATGTGGGTGTAGAAAAAAATAATTGTTGCCCAGCAAAAACCAACGTGGAGTAATAGAGTTTCTCTTGCCAAAAATTTTTCTTTGCTCTCATAATCCATTGTGCAGTGCTATTTTATCAAAACATTTATATTTTACAATTAAGTTATCAAGAAGTGTATTGGAAAACTCCTTTGAAAAACATTCGAATGAGCTTTTATTCGTCTAGTCGAAAAACCTCAATTCATGTTAATCGGAAAATCGAATCTCAATTTGACCTTCAATAGTATCTAAAATTTAATAAAAAAGTTGTGAATAATGTAGTTTCTTGTCTACCAAATCATATGTTTTCCTCCTTTTCACGGGGAGCGTCATCAGTTGGAAAATTCTCAAATGAAATATTAAAATGCAATTCTGTATTACGGAAACAAAATTTTATCAATGAGATACTTCAAACGCTCTCTTGAATAATTTATATCAGTGAACTTATGTTGTAAAATATGAAAAATAACAGCTGTTTGTTCAAATATTAATTTAAAAGTATCAAGAGAAAAGAAAACTTAATTATTCCCGCTAATCATCTAAAACAAAACAAGCACGCATGAACCCACGCTCGTATTCCGTATTCCGTAGTTCGTATGTCATCGCAACCGCTAGAAGCTATCCAAGAGGCTAGCCTGCCGGGAGTTCTGCCGTTTCCGTCTTTTTTACAGTATTAGCAATTGGACTGGTAGAAAAAACGGCAACTGTGTAGAACAACACGTGTTTCGAAAGAGATGTTTGTGAAATCTAGCCTCAGACCACTGTTGTGAGATTCTAAAATAAGTTGTGAAAACGGGGAATTAATTGTGAAATTGAAATATTTTAGGTAAACGGGAAATAAAATGAAGAATAATCAACAAAATATTTCTGGTGCTATATGCTGGATAAATTGTTGAGGTGGCTGAGCCTCCTTAGCCTCCTTCGAGGAGCCGCCACTGGACTTCGAAAAATTTTCGAAACGTCGTAAGTGGTAACAATCAATATGACCAAGACTAAGTACCTACCTATGCAAAACCAAAACCATGATTGAAATTATTTGAGCAAGACCAAGCAAGCAAGACTTGGACAGTTGCTTTGCTGATCACTAATTTGGAGTGATGCTTCCTTTGGATACAGGACGTTTTCCGAAAGGTCAGGAATATAATTTAAAAGCTAAAGATTATATATTTTCATTTTTTGTAGATATTAGATACTTTGAACCATATATCACACTTAAATTGTCTCTCTAGACCCTTCAAAATCCAATTTTACAATGACACACATACAATATTGTAATAACATTCTACAGGTATTAGAAAAACAATAAATTCTCAAGCATCGCCCAAGGAGTGAAATTTAATAAAATGACAAGATAAAATAGAGCCATATATTATAAGTGAAATATTGTTGATATTATACCTTCCGCTCGAGAAGTTGTTCAAACTCCTTCTCGACGATATCCTTGTTCTGTTTCATTTTAAGAGAACATGAACAAAACCAATATTTCATTCTGGACATTAAAATTGCTCTTGCGTTAAAGCTTTAAGTGTTTCGTAATATTTTCATTTTGTGTCTGTTTTTTTTGTTGGAAAGAATAGCGGTTCAGACACGATAATAAATCTTCAAGAAACTTACTACTGATGTTCCAATAATAATAATAATAATTTTAAAAACGTCTTGCTTTGAAGTAAGAATTCACTTGTTACACGATTTCATTTTATATTTTAAATGAATTTTCTGAAGCTACAGCACTCTACATATTAATAATAATAATAATAATAAACGTCTTTTATTTCCAAAAATTATTAATACAAATGACAGTAATTAAAAATAACGGGCGAAGTTTATTTTTGTTGTGTACTAGACACAACAAAAATATTCTTCCACTTAACCCGATTAGGAACATGTATTTATATAATTATTATAGATAATTTTGTAGAATAATAGGTAATTATAATGTCCTTTGTATTAAGGGGTCGTGTCTAATGCTAGATTTAAATTAATTTTATGCTTTAATATTAGAATCCAATTCAAAAATTTCAATCATAAAATTTACTTGCAAAAATAAAATAAAAAATGTATATATGTATGTAAGGAGAATGTAAATATTTAGAGAAATAAACAATAACCATGACAAAAATCCTAAAACTCTTTAGTTAGTTTTGACTTTCCAAAATGTGTCTTTTAAGAACTGATTTAAATTTCGAAATATTAAATTTTTTAAACTGAGGAACAACTTTATTGTACAAGTCACAGATCAAGTAACTAAAGGAACGCCTGAATAGTTCAGTCTTGAAATAGGGTATAGTCAATAATCCCCTATTTCTTATATTTACATTTTGGACATCAGAACGATACGTAATTTTGCGATGGAGGTAAGAGGGCTTTTTATTCACAATTAACGTATGACATAAAGTAAGAAAGTGATGTTTTCTTCTATTACCCATATTTAACCAATGTATTACTTTTAATTTATGCGAAATCTTTTTCCGTCTTCTTATACCAAAAATCATACGAAGACAAGAATTTTGAACCTTTTGAATTTTCTTTTTGTACGTAATTGTTAGATTGGGACCATATAACACATCCGCATAATTAAATAAAGAGAGAACCAAGGTATCACAAAGCTGTTTTTTTATGTGAATAGGAAATAAATGTCTATTTCCATAAATCATCTTAATATTACAATAAGCACGTTGTAATAACTTATTTATATGTCTCTCAAATCTTAGTTCAAAATCGAAAATTACCCCTAAGTTTTTTGCTTCATTTACTATCTCTAATTTTTCATTATTAATAGAAATATTTATGGAGTTCAACAAATATTGTCTTTGAGTTTTGTTCCCAAATATCATAACTTTAGATTTTGTTGGATTAATAAATAAACAATGTTCAGTTGCACAATCGATAAACTTTTTTAAGTCATCATTAATAACTACACAGGCAGTGTCCACTTCATGAGGTCTAAAACTATAATATAACTGAGTATCATCAGCGTAGAAGTGAACATTACAGTTTAAGATTTGGTTCAATAACTGAGAAGTATACATACTAAATAATAGTGGTCCAAGTATAGAACCTTGTGGAACACCTGACCTTAGTGAAAGAAAATTTGAATAAACTCCGTCTAAAAACAAACTTGCTGCTGTCTAAATTTAAGATAGTTTTCTAATAAAAAGCAAGCGTACTTAGAAAATCCCATATATTTTAACATATAAAGCATTAGATCACAATTTATAGTATCGAATGCTCGACTGAAATCTAGCATTACCAATACAGTGCTTTGACCTTGATCTAGAGCTTTTAAAATATCATCTGTAATGTGGAGCAAAGCAGCAGCACAACTGAAACCTTGACGGAAGCCTGATTGAACTGATAGGAGTAGTGAGTGTTCTTGCAAATAGTCTTTTATTTGGGTTTCCATAGCTCTTTCTAAAATTTTCGATAAACTAGGTAAAATGCTTATCGGGCGTAAATCCTTGAGTTCAGTTGGGTCAGACTTCTTCGGTAAAACCTTCACTACCGCTTTCTTCCACATATCCGGAATGACACATTCAGTGAGGCAAAAAATTATTATATGAGTAATATAAGGGACTATATGTGGACAGCACAATTTATTTAAATTAATGTTTAACCCACATCTCCATATTTCTCCAATCTGTTCTCTGTTCTCCAATCGGCTCAAGGGTCACTAATCATATGTATCAAATCAGAAGACACAGATGTTACCAAAATGTGAGATTACAAATATAGCCGGAGAAAATACACTGGTTGACGAATTTCCACTTTTTCATTCATTCTCGAAATAATCTATCGGATTAAGTACCATTTTTTTCTGCTTGAGGATGCAAAATACCGGAGAATTGCTTCTTATTATTCATATTGTCACTTTGAATTGTCAAAGTGACATAACTGACATGAAAACTTCGCTGGTGAAAGACTTTTTAGAATCGCTGAAAACTAAATACATATCTTTTTCTCTCCCGTCAAAATTCAAAAGTCTGTCTTATCCATATTTCGGATATTATTTGGAAGTTATGATTAAACGCAATAAAAGAAAACAAAAACGGTGAGTATGTCTTTGTTGAATCGTATGACCCGCATGATAAGACTGCATTTGAATATAGTATCTCATTCTTTGTCTATCCCTGTGTGTTACTTTTATTTACGAGTTGGGCCCAAATTATTACTAACTTTTGTTAATAAACTCAATCATTCTTTCACAATTCTTAATTCAACTTTCAACATTAGCATACCACTGTAGCAGACGTCAAACTTCTCAATGTTTCTTATCATCGGTAAAATCAAGTAAATTTCCTTGTCAGTGTGAATTTACTGGAGTGAATTTTTCTCTATACCACTAATTCAGCTCTTCAAGTTTTCTGCCCTTTCATTTGGAAAGAGAATTTGAGATAAATAGCTTTTTTCAAGACCGACCAGAAAATATACACTTTCTGGACAATTTTTCGTCCAGAAAATAACGTTTTGTCGATCAAGACCGGAAAATGGACGCCAGGGACCGTGCGATCAACTTGGTTTTCTTGATAACTACAAATATAGCACAAAATCTGTTTAAAAATAATTAAAATTCGCCAAATTTTGTGATAAAAAAACAACTACGGCCTGGAATCGAACAGCGGTCTACTCCAGCATTCTCCGAATTGTCAGGACGCGTTAACCACTGAGCTAGTATATGATAGCTGTCAAACGTTCCTATTTTAAGTATATCCATAGTATAGCTGTAGGAATTTTTAAGATTCAAATTATTAAGAATTAAAATATCTTCTTCGTTATTTTGAAAAACTACAAACTGATTATTTTAAAAATAATCATCTGTTGTAGGTACAGTTATTGATGTTTTCAAATAAATAAAACTATCATATTTCGTAAATTTATCACGTAATCGTAAAAAATATATTCTAATTATGAAAGTGAAAAATAATAAAGTAGGCTTATTCTCAAATTTTAACACAAAGCATATAAATAGTTTTTGTGAAGTGTAAGTGAAATATTTATTAAAAAAACATCACATTAAACAACATTTGTGACAATTATCGCATGGTCGTAGGAAAAATAGTGTACATTACTTGTGCGAAAGTGATTTTTCACACTCGGCTTGAGCCTCGTGAGACAATACTTCCCACTCGTGTGAAAAATGTCACTTTCCGCACTCGTTACGTAATATACTATTTTTTAACCATGTATTTTTTGGTTTTACTCGTACTTTATGGAAAAACAATTTATATGTCCTATTGAACGAATCGCCAGTTTCTACTGCTCTAATTTTATTTCCAAGTATAAGTAAATCCCCTTCTATTTTTAACAACCTTTAAAATAATCATCTAACGGTAAATATCCATTTACCAGACCCAATTCAATTTTCCGAAGCATTACCTTGGACTTTTCTTTTACCAATCGATCGGTTAGGGGTTCGTTTTTTCTTTGATTGGAAAATCGAGCTCATGTGAAGAATACCTAACAAGGCATCTCGAACAAATCTCGTAAATATTATACTGAAGATGGTCATTACTTACTTTCCGGAACGAAAAAGGGTTAGAGCTCAAATTGCTCGAGGTTTGTTAATCGAATGGAAATTGAAATTTTCTCCTTTGTACACCTGACTTTTGAATAAAAGGCAAACGGAAAATATAGACCATATTATATCCGTAATTTGAATGAATTCAATATTCTATTTGTTCTACCAATTCTTAGCAATAAAAAAACAAACAGGTTTAGACAGCAAAAACCATTCATTGCTCTACCGTTAGAGGACAAACTTACGCCAATAATAATTTGTAAGCGGAACCCAACTGAGACAATCAACTTGTTTGAAAACATGATTATAAAGCCTTATGAGAGGTGAAAATTGTCACGTTTTGGGATAAGTGCACGTGTTCTTGTTATCTCTACCTGTGAACATTATATTTTGGTGTCTTGTGCTCCAGCATCACGAACTTGTTTCCATCGTGAAAACGAGTAGCACGTGCAGGTTTTTATTTCTCTGTTATTTAATTTTAGACTTTCACATGGCAAATTTAATCAAATCTTATGTAATCTAATAGACCGGTAGCCCGTTTTCACATACTATAATTTCATGTGAAAAACAAGTAGAGTAAGAGCCTCCGCATACGGGTCGTTTGGCATTCGATGTGGATGCGTCTCGAAGTCGAAAGTCGAAACGTTTCTCCCTCCATTCCACTTCGTAGGTAGGTCCACCAACGGGTCGATTTGCGGTCGATGTCGATAGGTAGTCGAATTGATTGCGAGAAATTTCGAGTGTGATGATAGTTTCGCGTGCAATATGTAGTGAATGGCTGGAGAGATAGCTTCCACTAGAGCAACGTAACACTCTTTTGACACTCTATAGAATGCTAAAAATTTTTAATCACTTTCCTGTAATTCTTTTGCAGCAACAAACGACCGACAATGAAAATTCTGCTCTATGTACGGATGTATCCATAATCTCAGTTTCCTTTTTTTTTATCCGATGGTACATATGAAAAATAACAGCGTCCTCTTCATCACTTGAACCACGGGTTACCTGCTCGCTGGTTACCGGAGCCGAAAACAGACGACGATAGAGGCAGGCCAGCAGACACTATTTGGAGAGTATCATATATCGTCCAGATTTCTATTACTGTAGGGGTAGGCTTTATCACGTTTGTCCCATACAGGGATTTGTTCGAAAACAGCAGAAATTAACTCTTCCGTATCCATCACCGGCTCGCTTATAATAAAATACTTATTCCCGTAAGCTGCCAGCGGATTGCTACACGCTCCGACAAGCTTCAGCCTGTTTTGTCTCTGTACGTTCACGTTTAGAGCGCTTTCAGACGAGACACTTTGTGGCCGGCCACTAGAATCAAGACACTAGTAGTACACGTGTGTCTGATTCAAGTTAACGCAAATATTTTTTTTTATATCCATTGGTCATTTGGAAACGCATGTCCCGTTTGAATGTACTAATTGAAGTTCATGTATTAAGAGTGGCCCGTACAAAGACACAGTGTCTGGACACTAAAGAGGGAAAGACACTTTGATTCAGTGGCCGGACACGTATTCCTTATCTGTGTCTCGTGTGGGTGCGTATATTTATATTAAAGTATTTTTGGCCGCGCGATTCTTTTCAGACAGTAGTAGCCGGCTACAAAGTGTCTCGTCTGAAAGCGCTCTTATCAACCATATGTAAATTTAGGCACCGATTTGTCCTTCCTGTCCTTGCCTTAAGGCCATTCCCTTAGATTCAAGCTGGATATTAGACGCTACCACGGACATTTAAAATCTCACAATTCTCACGGAACTACAACTATTAATTAATGGATGTCAAGTACTTGAGTACTTGGATGCAGTCATTCATTTTCATCCGAACATAAATCCAAGTGATACTAATGGTTAATAAACGAGGGTTGTCTATAATCTTCGTTTGCTTTTCTATGTTCCAGCTTGTTCATGATAAATAATAGTTATTTACGTCACTAGTTATGAAAAGAGCGATATTGTTCAACGAGCATAATATTTGCCAAAACGAGCGCCAGCGAGTTTTGCAAATTATGCGAGCTGAACAATGTCGCTCTCTTCATAACGTGTTACGTACAACGTTTTATCTCATTCCGCGCTTTTATAATATTTAATTATATCTTCGATTACAATGGTAATATTAAAGTGAATTCAAATGGTGTTAGGAGTATTGTTACTATGGAGTATTCACCCAGAAAATTAACTTACTTCAAATAAATATGTCCTTAATTATGTTGTTTTCAATGTTTATAAATCTTGAAATACTATTGAATTAAAATAATAGGGTAGTTGTCAGTTTAAATAATGAAATAATTATCAGTTTTGACGGTACTTAATTAATAAATTATTCTTTGAAATTTAAACAGTTACGTAAAGTTTTTACATAGGTAACTACTTTTCATAACTGATATAAGGTGCAATTTTGTGAGCAAATGTTAAATTTTAACGCACAGTTAAAAATAAGACAATCAACCCATTTTTGCTAGTCTGTATGCATATTAAGTTTCAAAGTATTAACGGAAAACTCTTTATTGGATACCATACATGTTAAAATTTTAATAATAATCTTGACTATGTGTAGATTAAAATATTTATAATAGAGTAAACTTTGTCAAATTTAACGGCGTACCGTTAATTTTTAACCACTTCTTATAGAATTGACCCTATATGGAGGTTATGAAAAATGTGACGTTACCTAACGTCAAAGAGTGAGTTTGATAGCGGAATTAGATAATAGATATTTACGTAACTAGTTATGAAAAGAGCGATATTGTTCAACAAGCGTAGTATTTTCCAAAACAAGCGCTAGCGAGCTCTGCAAATTACGCGAGTTGAACAATGTCGCTCTCTTCATAACGTGTTTACGTACAACGTTTCATCTAATTCCGCGCTTTCATAATATTTAATGAAATCTTCAATTACAATGATAATTTAAAGTGGATTCAAATGGTGTTAGAAGTATTGCTACTATGATGTATTCACCCAAAAAATTGACTCACTTTAAGTAACTGTGTCCTGAATAATGTTGTTTTCAATGTTTATAAATCTTAAAATACTATTGAATTAAGATAATGGGGTAATTGTCAGTTTAAATAATGAAATAATTGTCAGTTTTGACAGTACCTAATTGATAAATTATTCTTTGAAACTCATGTGGTTTCTATACCTATGTTGAAACATAAACAGTTACGTAAAGTTTTAACATAACTATTTTTCATAACTGATATATGAAGGTTATGAAAAATGTGATGTTACCTAACGTCAAGGAGTGACTTTAAGTGTCACATTTGATAGCGAAATTAGATAAATAATATTATATTGATAATATTTTGACATCTTTCACGTTTACTTGTTGAAGTGAAGAAACGAATATAATAGGTCTGTAATTGGTTGGTTGAGGGAGTAGTATTTTCCATTTTTATTTCTGTACTGTGTTTGAAAATTACTGGAGCACCCGACAGAGGTTGTCCTTTGCTAACCTCTTATCTTATCATATCATAAAAACTTGTACAATTTTCTAATTTGATTATAAAAAATATACTTTATCTAATTCCGCTATCAAATGTGACACTTTAAGTCACTCCTTGACGTTAGGTAACGTCACATTTTTCATAACCTTCTTATATCAGTTATGAAAAGTAGTTATGTAAAAACTTTACGTAACTGTTTAAGCACAGTATACACCAGCCAAACTTAATTAGGTACTGTCAAAACTGACAATTATTTCATTATTTAAACTGACAATTACCCCAATATTTTAATTCAATAGTATTTTAAAATTTACAATAATTGAAAACAACATTATTGAGGACACAGTGATTTAAAGTAAGTCAATTTTCTGGGTGAATACTTCATGGTAACAATACTTCTAACACCATTTGAATCCACTTTAATATTACCATTGTAATTGAAGATTTTATTAAATACTATGAAAGCGCGGAATTAGATAAAACGTTGTAAGTAACACTTTATGAAGAGAGCGACATTGTTCAACTCGCATAATTTGCGTAATTGGCGTATTACGCTTGTTGAACAATATCGCTCTTTTCATAACTAATTACGTAAATAACTATTGTTACATATTTGGGTTAGGAAAATCAGATAGTATCATCGTGAATTTTTGACGGAATGTTTCCCTAAATATCTAAAACATTCCTGAATTTTATTTCAGTTTCACAGACACTCATCTCTGCTAGTTTATCTGCTATTTCATTCCATGCACCTGCTATTCCCGTGTGTCCTGGAACCCACAGTGAGGAGGGACATGTCATCAAATCTATTTTAAATTAATCTAAATAGAAAAGTTTACATGTTTACTTCACTTATTTCAACAAAAGCTATACTTTCAGTACAAGGACATTTAAATCTTCCAACACAAAATGAAGTCAAATCATAAAAACTATCAATTTACAAGGAATTACGCAAGCTGAAGCATACTCGGGAATTAATATTAATTGATAGAGACGACATTCTGGGCTAGAGAGATATCCTTTATGATCAATTAAGAGTTGCCGCCAACAAGGGTGGATTATTTGGATGAGACACGGATGAATGGAAGACATTTATATGGAAAGTATAGATGATGCGAAGGTGAACAGCCCTCATTAAGCAATTATTATAGAAGATTTATTTATTTATATCAAGTAATATTTTCGATAGAAAAAGTTTGATAATTATTACTTATAATTGAAATGTGAATAGTTTTAGAAACATTTTTCTCCAAACTATGTACTCAAATGTAACATAGATTATGGAAATAATGTAGGCATAATAGGGATGAAGAATAAATACAATTTTGGGTACAGAAGTTACAGAAGATGATATTTTAGCAAGTTGAAATAAAAAATATGCTATTGATCCATCCAAAAGTATAATTACTTATACGATAAAATCAAACAATACAATTTCATCGTGTCAGTATGGATCTTCTTCAAAAACCCTCATCTATTCAATTTTTATAATTTCTCAAGTCTCCAAGCAGCATTTTATCGTTAGATTTCTGGTGACTACACCAATGCTGCCTAGGTGTAATCTTCACACATTTTGGGGAGCTTGCAGCTGTATTACAGGCAATAATCCACGATATCGCTATGTGCCTGCAAATTAACTTCGAAAGGGGTATGAATGTCCGAAAATTCACATACTCAATGTCAGTAAGGCAGCAATTTAATCGTTGGAATGCCTTTAAATCAGTTCCAAAATGGTCTCGGACTGCCACTCTGTCATGACTTGGTACAATAAGTGGATTCGGGGCCCAAATGGAATGGCAGACACTCTAGTGACGGTCTGAAATGGAATTCACTTATCTCGAACAAGTATCAGACTTACAGGAGCAAGGACACAACTCCTGGTCAAAAAATCCTAAGAGTCGCTAACTAACCGAATACTACAACTAAGTGGGGGTTGAATGAAAAATTTTAGAGTCATTGGACCCCAAGGGAGCACATATTATGAGCATGGAAGAGGAAGGGATTTTCTCATACATTATATTTGCATCCTGGCACAATCATATACAATCAAGACTCTTGTGGGTGAGTACAACCTGTTGAGGTCAAATGAATGTATAAGTCATAGTAAAACTGCGCTGAGAGTTTTAGCAGGGATCCTAACGGGACATTGTCACCTGAATGGGCACCTGAAAAAGCTCAAAATAGTGGAGGAAGAAGAATGCAGAATTTGTGGCATGGAAGAAGAAACCTCCATCCACATACTTTCCAACTGCACAGCACTTCAGAATCCTAGAGCACAGCATCTGGGAGATTACTGGATGAAAGAGGAACATTTACCTAAGTTGAAGCCTGCAGACATCCTAAAATTCCTGCGGGAAATGGGACTAAAGGAGCACAATAGATCTTTTAGGTCTCAGTGAATGTCACCCCAAAATACATATATACTGTTATGGTTATGGTAAGTATGCTTTTTTTTTATTAAATTTGATATGTGTAAATTTTGTTTATTGTATTTTAATACTTACCTTTTTTATATTTATTATTATTTAGTTGGGCGCCATTAATGATTATCTTAACTATTTCATGAGACTCTTAATTTTTATTTTATTATATTATTATTTGTATATTTTTTTCATATTCTCAGGGAATATTTTATTGTGAGGTCAAATTAAAATTTATGAAGACCGACTCTGTTCTTTGGCTTTCGTGTTGAAAGTTGGCACTGAAGTATATTACTGCAATTGAACCATAGACATTAAAACAAAACAGCCACCTGTACTATTGGATAAAAGTTTTATCTTTCATTGAACTATTATTATTATTAGGTTTTTTTATATAATAAAATATTCAAATTATACAATTATACAGTTACTCGAATTCTTAATTATCTAAATTTTCATTCATTCATCCGGGCACACTATTTAACTAAACTCACAGAACTAAATTCAGTAACGTGGATATAGGTATGACCTTAATTATAGACTATTTGTCTAATTAAAAAAAGAAGAAATTTATTTTACTCTGTTCTTGGAATGTTATGAAATTTAATGAAAACGTTAATCTAACGAATTGATTTTATCAAATGTTCTGTAAGTATTTTTTATCTAATTATATCTAAGCAAACAATTTAACTCTAATAAGCAAACAATTTATACTACATAAAAAAAAACTTAAAATTAATATGAACAGTAGGTAGGTACCTGAATGTTTGTTAGTTAATACTTTTATTCTCTTCAAATTCGAAGGTTTCAATGGGTTGGAAAATGTGGGAAAGGCCTGCAGAATATACAGACTGTCAGCTGGGGATCAAATCCGGTATTTTCTTTCTTCAAAAACTGTGGATTTTATACAGTCTGTTCGTTGTGGAAAATTCCTTAGTTATATCGACAAAACTATGCCAGATATATCAGTTCGTCTTGATTAAAATTATAAATTCAGAGGTAGATGTACGCTTACCGGCACTTTGTAAGTATTCTTACTTATTTCACTTTTATTAATTATAGGTATCACTGACTCCTTATAATTATGTTTATAAATAATATATTATTAATCTTTTGAATATTTTATATAGTTTTATTAAGATTTTTACTTTTAATTTCAACTCAAATTTTTCTACGTCTTTCTCCCTCGGAGAATTTATACAAGCCCTTGATTTTTTCATTTGTTTCCTAAACAAAACTTTCTTTTGTTTTATCTTAAGCAATGAAATTCATTTTAAAAGTTTGTTACTAAATTGATATTTCCAATCTTTAAAAATATTGTAAGTTTATTCAAATGAAATTATGTTTTAGTTTCTATATGGTGTTTGTTTCATTTTTATGTTATTGTTTTTATCATTGCAGTGGTCAAAAATTTGTATTTATATCTTTTATAACCTTAAAATTTAGGTTGGTATTTTACACGATTTGCTTGAAGTTGGTACTCCTGTTTTTATCTGTCAATTTATAGCTTAAATTCTTCAATTATACAGGGTTTATTAAAATTGATTAATAATTTAGATTATAGTGTTTGCCAAAACTTATTATAAAGAATGTTATTTATTTTTATTAATATTATCAGTTTTGCATGTTTTAATTTGACTTATTTATTAGTTTATTTCTATTATATTTCTTTTATTGTGATGAATTTATTTAACTAAGTAACCAAATAACAGAGTTGGTCGTATTGCCTTATGATTATTTTTAAATGATTTATTTTGGGTATGTTCATACCATAACAATACATACATACATCCTGGGACAAGAGTACACACAGAAGGATCTTGATACAAAACTGTAAAGCCTGATAAGTATTTCAACATGAACAGTACATTCGAAAGCACAAGTGAAATTGAAACCTCGGCTGGGTGAACTGCTGATATAATTCGAACAATAAGGCATTATAAAGTCTTAAATATTTATGTTTTGAAACTTGTTACTTGGTATATTTTCTTCACTTTAATAACAAATAAATAAAAAAGCTCTTTCAGATCTTCCTTTGGTTCCCTATACTCTAAGGAAACGAAACATCTTCGGTATAATAAAAAAATATCGACACAGACTTCAAAAACGTTTCCGTTGGGACATCAATTTCCCCTGGTAAAATATTGAAATGACTTCCTTAATTCATGAGTTATCTACAAGGATTTTACCATATATACCCATTCGGACCTTACTGCTCTAGTCGCAAGCTGTTATCGACCTGAAATATATGTCGACTCCAATGGCCATTTCAATAATAGCATTGATAACGGACAAAATTATTCCAAGCCGTTGATATAAAATGCGCATAATTCAAGAGGATCCTTGTTATCGCGCTTTCGGTCGCCATCTTCAGGGCCCTCTTATCTCTCCCATATATCTCTTCAATTCCTCGTTACTGAAAGAACATATTGGCAGTTCATAATGGATAAATGTTTCAATTAGATACAACAAGATAAGCCCGATAGAGAGGGATTAACATCAAATAATATGACATAGGAAATGTGCTGTGCAGTTGTAGGAAAATATGTGAAAATTGTTTATAAAGAAAAACTTTTGATGAGAACCAGTGGTTTAGTGTGGGTTTTTACCACCTTCACCCCCCTTATTTTAATTATTAGTTTTAAGTTTAAACTACCACTGTTTTGCATGTAACATACATTGATTGAAAGAAGTGGAGTAAGGAACCAACATAAATTTATGGAAATAAGAAGTGCTATTGTCTTGAATATCTATTGTCTTGTTATATCGTTAGCGTTCAGAAGAACTCGTTGTCGCTGCACCGGTCGGCTCGGCTCTAGGCAGTTCTCACTAGTCACTAGCACAAGCCAGGAGAGACAGAATGTAGTAGGGGAAGGAAAGGAATGGATGAAGACGGAGCTTGAAAATATGGGGGGTACCCTCTGGACCCTTCAGAGGGGACGATTCTGGGGAAATAGGAGGAAGGAGATAGCAGAACGCGGGAAGAAAAAATGTAGAGGATGGATGGAGGGTGTTACAGATAAATCTGGAGGAGAGCATGATTAGGGAAAGAAGAGGACTCGATATGGCATGTGAGAGGTAGGAGTGATAAAAGGGAGAAGATGGAGAGTGTGTGAGGGACCGCCGCCTGCCCTGAAGTATGCTAGGGTAGTGATTATGAGGCGGGAGTAACGGCGAGCTTGAGGTGGGTTTGTTTGGTAGGCATTCCCTTCGGGATGAGTCCAACACTGTCTGGGTACTGGTTAGGATCCATTCGAACATGAGTTTCCCATATCAGCCCGAAAAAAAAAGAAAAAAAAAACTAGCACCTCTGCAGCACTACTTTTCTAGTCTCTCTTTTCTCCATTGCAGTTTCGCTTGGCAAATAACATTAAGGGCGCGATTTTGAGTTATTTTTTGTGATTTCCAATTGTAAACATGGTACCTCCTCTTTTAATGTGCCGACCAGAATCATGGCCTCTGCTGACCTCTCCACGCTTCGCCACTGGCTAGAACTAGTCTTCACTATAAAATCATCTGTGTGTGTGTGTGTGAGGTTGTGATATTGACTGCGGATCCTTGCGGTTCCATTAGCCTAACCAATTTTTCGACTCACCATAGTTTTACCATACATTAATAGTTTATTTAATTCAATTTATATAGTATAGTATATATACATTTTATAATATATGATACCTTAAGCTACATAAACCCTTTTTCTTTTAATTTTTTTTTCTTATTTCAATTTTTTTTTCAATTGTACAAGGATACAAGGATACTTTTCCCGCTAAGGTGCCTTTCTTAGCGACTTAACACACACAAAACGGGCAACGGATAGGAGGGAAATATATTAACACGAGGATAGACAAGAGGAGCTCAATTGAAATTACCTATAAAATCATCTCTTTCACAATTATTGCAATAAATTTCTGTAACCATCAAATTTTTTGGTCGACTACAAATGTCGTCAATATTGTGTCCGACCAAAAAGGCTTTAAAATGTCATGCTTAAAATAAACTGTAACTTCACCCACATTTGGTTAACCTTCTACTTACGTTTTGGCTTAAAGTATAATGCCTTTAAACACAGGTGAACATAGTATGCTTTATATAACTTACACAAAGTAGATATTAAATTATTAATTCATGGAAGTTAATTGATATTCACTTAAAATTAAATGCGCTGAACTCGAGTTGGGTTAGACTGGCCTGTAACAAGTCTTAACCAAACTACAACTTTGGAGAACTTTGTTAATGTTAAGACCTAATTACATGCAAATCTAGAAAATAAGTTAATTACAGTCGAGTTTCTTATAGCTCAGGGTAAATTTTAAATTCCAAATTATACGCTTACAGGAAACTTTTCAGATAAAGTAATTGGAATTATTACTATTGAAAGTTGGCTATGCGGACAAACGAGTTTTCTTTGTTAGCAGTTTCGAAGGAAAATAATTACAACTTGACCTGACACGAATTATTATTAGACCGCAAAAAAGCGTGATAGTTAAACGTATGCCTCTTGCAATTGCATTTTGCAATTTTAGTTTCACGTATGCCGAGTCACCAAACGTTAGTTTATGAAAAAAAATCAATCGCAAAATGATCGACATACGTGCAGCGTGCAACTCTAGGGCTGGCACACACCCTTAAAAGTGTAACAAAATACATCATTACTAAATCATATTATCACCTATGCCCAATTTTTTGCCCTAAAGTGCACAGATGTCGAAGTATATTGACACCTGTATACACCAGTATCGATTAGAGGGGTATTGGCAATAACATTTTCACAAAGTATAATTAACATTGAAAACTATATATTTTTCAAACGGCATACGTTTATTGTATGTCCTTCGACATCTGTGCACTTTAGGCCAAAAAATGGCAAATTGTAAAGGGCATACGTGATAATATGATTTAGTAATAATATAATCTGTTACACTTTTAAGGGTGTGTGCCAACCCTTAAGTCGCACGCTGCACGTATGCCGATCATTTTGCGATGGATTTCTTTCATGAACTAACGTTTAGTGTCTCGGCATACGTGAAACTAAAATTGCAAAATGCAATTATTCATTGCAATAAACAATTAAATTATCTGTCGTTGCCCCCATGGGAAAATATTTATTTCGCTTGATTGTTAATGAAAATGAGCAAAATTACCGAGTCTCAAGGAGGCATACGTTTAACTATCATCACGCTTTTTTGTAGCGGGCTGACGGTCTATATTTACTTTTATTTCAAATAGCTTTTGAATATTATTACCAAATATTAGGCATACAGTCTGGTCATATTAAGGACAGTTTTTTTATTGAATTCAACAACAAAGTAAGAATTCCACTGGAGCTTGCGACGCAGCTTGTAAGCACAACTCAATCTTTTACTGATATTTCTTCCAGTTTTACTCTTCCAAGAGATTCCGACATGCGAATATTTTTAATGCTGTCAATATAATATCTAGGTACCACATCTCACACCACATTTAAAATTCAAAAATTCAAATTGTTACCCGTTTTATATTTGTAGCTCAACACAATGAATGTTTTAAGCTTTTGCGGTTTTAAAGTGTTATCTATGCTTTTTTATAACCCTGACTATCAACAACATCCAACATCAAAAATGTTTTTACTCATAGTGGTTCAATTTCCAGCAAATCCTTCTGAAACATTCACAAGGATAAAGCAATTTAAATACAGAAAATACATTTCTCATTTAACAAATCCATACGAGAAACTAAAATGAGAATAAACTCGTCCTGGCTACCATTTGGGACTAAAAAAACGGGCTGACATTTACGTGCATTTTAGTTGGAAATGAAAAAGCAGTGCACATATGTGCATCATTTCTCATTTTTGTTTGATAGAGTCAAAAAAAAATTTACAATGGAAATGGCGTTTTGTTATGCGAAATGGTCATATTGGACGATTATTTTCACAAACGCAGCGACATTTTATAAATTATTGAACAATGTAAAAACGAGGTTTTTGATGAGTGATGTGAGGTTAGGAAGAGCATGAAGTTGAGAAGAAGGTTTGAGTCTCAATGAAGATGATTTATTTTCCATGCTTTCGGTCAACAGATCGTGATTTTTAATAATTTGTTAACTTTTAATGAAATTAATACTACTTACTATTATACAAACTCATTCAAACATCAAAATTTGGGTCAAATAATAATTTATAGAGCAAATTCAAGAGGATGGATAAATTTTGCATTAATTCACCTCAAATTGACGACTAACAGATTGGTGCTATCTACTTCGGAGAGAATATTAAGTTAAAAGATGGTGTGCTGCTTTAGAGTATCTCCAGGAAATTTTATCAAAAACTTGCTTTTACCCGCGGCTTCGCTCGCCCTAATGTCATTAAATACGTGAAAGTTAATCAGTTTACATAAAATTCAGTTCTGAAAACTGGAAAAGACGGTTTATCAAGATACCTCACTACAAAAGATGGATAATGCCTGATGTAGATCGCTTTGACAAGACAATAATTTTTTTCAATACTAGCTGTGTAGTTAACAATTATTGCTTATTCTAGCCAACTGAAAAGCTGAATTTCCCCTCTATCAGTGGTTAATAATTTCTACTATTAGTAACCTAGGTCAATAATGGACAAATTCAAATATTCTTAGAATCCAGAGATAGTAGTTCAACAAAAACTTGTGCAACATTATTTTGTATACCCTGGAGATTGCTGCTTGAAATTACCTATCAATATAAAATTATTCGAATAAAAATGCCATTAGTTTTAAATTCACGCTCAACCAAAAATGACTGATGACATAACGAGTACGTTCATGATATATCGAATACTGACAGTGTACTTGTCAGTCGGACAACGGGGTAAACGCTTCTCGTGGTGCGTTTGTCAATTATTTTTCATTTTTGTTTTTGGCTAGTAGTGTAAAAAATTGTATAGTTGAAATAATATAGTTAAAATAATACCCTTCTTGGTGTGCGTCATCGATTGTGACGTATTTCCGGGTTTTCGGCATGTCGTTTATTTTATTTGCTATTTTGACATATTATAGCTAACCTTAAATTTGATAAATAAGATCATCAGGATTGTATTTAGCCAAATTCGAAAAGGCTATGCAATTAATAATTACCAGCTTCTTCTTCTAACTGAAAATACTTGATAACTTTCAAAATACTGATGTTTTTCCGTGTATTCATGCATATTTTTGTATTATTCATATGAATATAACAATAAGATTAATATTCACTTCTCATAAATAAAATATTTGACCGTAAGCAACAAAGTACAAACCTGACAAGAACTGTCAGTGTGACAGTAGAAAAAGTCGTAAGACACATTGCCGCTACGAAAGTTACGCCTTCATAGTATTTTAACCTCGCGATTGATAGGTTGCGCTGGCGCGTAATCTAAACTTCAACCAATCAAATTTTTGTAAGTCAAAGATTAGGGTTAACGTTTGTAAAACAATCAAACGGTCCATTATTGAGATATTTTTATTAGGATTAATCACAGACCTGCCTTTTTTCCATTTCTTCCTACGTAATGTAATAGAAGGAGATTAACAATCGATGACGCACACCAAGAAGAGTATTATTTCAACTATACCCTTCTTGGTGTGCGTCATCGATTGTGACGTATATCCGGGTTTTCGGCATGACGTTTATTTTATTTGCTATTTTGACATATAGCTAACCTTAAATTTGATAAATAAGATCATCAGGATTGTATTTAGCCAAATTCGAAAAGGCTATGCAATTAATAATTACCAGCTTCTTTTTCTAACTGAAAATACTTGAGAACTTTCAAAATACTGATGTTTTTCCGTGTATTCATGCATATTTTTGTATTATTCATATAAATAAATCAATAAGATTCCATAAATACCTAATAATAGACCGTAAGCAACAAAGTACACACCTGACAAGAACTGTCAGTGTGACAGTAGAAAAAGAAACGGTTCGTTATTGTGATATTTTGATAAGGATTAATCACAGACCTGCCTTTTTTTCCATTTCTTCCTACGTAATGTGATAGAAGGAGATTAACAATCGATGACGCACACCAAGAAGGGTATTATTTCAACTATATATACACCATGGTGGTGAAGACATTTATAAGCCTCGCACCTTATATTGGTGCTCGGTCAATAATAATAGTCTCCACCACCCCGGTGTATGATTATGCTCCGGGGTAGTGGAGACAGACACTTACCTTTAATTTAAAAATTCACGTGGTACGTCAAAGTAATCAAGTAACAGATAGTGAGAAACTTATGAACTATGAACTTTCCGCCCTTGGGCTGCTGAACAATACTTTATAGTATACTATATAGTATATTATAATATACTATTTTCTCTACCTTACCGGAAAATCATACACATGAACACCAAAAATAGGGCAGTATTGTTCAGCAGCCCAAGGGCGGAAAATTCATAACGCCACGATTTTTGAAGTTTCTCACTATCTGTTACTTGATTTCTTTGACGTACCACGTGAATTTTTGAATTAAACGTTTTCGTGCAACCGGACGCAAAACAAGCATTTTGCAGCCGCAACAGAGGCCGCAAAATGATATTTTGCGGCCGTTACCCAGAGTGACGGCCGACAAAAATTTTTACGGCCGTTCCCAGAGTGACTGCCGCCAAACTGAACGCCACTACAGCATTTGACATTTCTGAAATATGACAATAACAATGTATTTCGAACCAAAAACTAACTGTCTTTTCTAAAGAGACATAATGTTTATTGAAATTATGTAATTTTCACGGTTGCACGAAAAATATTGTGTATACTATGGCCGCGAAATGTTTTCGCGACCTCGAGATTATCTTGCCTCGGCCGGAGCGGCCTCGGCGATAATCTCTCTCTCGGAACGCGAAAAAGCATTTTGCGGCCTTAGTATACAAATAACTATAGTGCATGTTCAAGTTTTTTGTTATATTCACCTATTTTTCCGTTTATTTGGTAGGCGAAAAACAGTTGTGTGACAGACATGAAGGAAACTCTTTACATAAAGTTCATTTTCTGCCCTTCTGTTTCTACAAACTATTTTAGTCTACATCACCGGAAAACCAATCATATGAACACCAAAAGTAGGGCATACATCACTTATACAGTCAGTTATTATTTTTGATGTCACCTGAGAGGAGCGCCAGTGGATAAGGGTGGTGGAGGGTGTGCGAATTCATTCCTTCTTCCACGTCTGGCTATGCAACTCAGAAAGTGGGATATAAACAATAATATTATTTATTCTCCATCATAAATCTTATTCAAATGAAAAAAAAAATTAATACAATCACCAATGCAATTTTTCATACTTTATAATAATTACTGTTTTACACATTCAGAAACAACAACGTTTCCCAATTGTTTGAAATAACCATGGCAGGTACAGTTAATGGGATTCTCTTCTAGATAAACTTTCCGCACTTTTCTGAACTCCCTTTTCACGTACTCTTCAGGCAAACATTCAATATGGTTACGCTGTAAGTTCAATATTCCTACCTTACTAATTTCTTCATCGAAATGGGTTAAATCGTTATGATCGATGGCCAGCTCGTCGTATTCGTGAACATCGAATAGATCTTCATGAATTATGTTTATTTTGTTGTAACTAAATTGAGCGATTAGTTTGTGTTCTTGCAAGTTGACGAAAATATTCGGAGGTAGGAATTGAATGAAATTGTACTGTACTGATATGGTAACTAATTTGGGACATCCCTTAAACCAGATGGAGTAGGAAGTTAGTTCATTGTAGTCGAGTATAATGTGATCCAACTTTTCCATGTTATCGAAAGCTCCAGGACTAATTGTAGCCAACTTGTTATGCGATAAGTTCAACAATTCCACGTTCATGTTGTTAAAAATCCCATCTTTGATAACTTTAAGTGGATTGTTAGTGATGTTCAAAAACTTCAAAGTCTCCAAGTTCTTGAGACTTCCGACTTCAATCTCATTTATTCCTGAATTGTCCATTGAAAGCGTGTTTAAGTTTTTAGCGAAACTTAGATCGAAACTTCTCAAGATAATGGGCACTTTTTGATTTAAACTTATCTCCGTCGCATTCTCTAAATCTTCCGATATTTGCGAACCGGCTTTGAATTGGTGACGTCGCGGATCGGCTTCTATGCGGTAAATTAGCGAAAAATCAAATTTCGCAGCGGTAATTAACGGAAGAAACAACAGCAAGAGCTTGGCGAAAAACATTTTCGCAATATTCTGTCAAGAACTGAGTAGCAAACGAGTTTTTAGGTGTTCGAGAATAATAGAATAAATACCGGATGTTTTAAATTTATGGGTTAATTTGCCGCTTTTATTGTTGCTCTTGTGTTACTTGAGAAAAGATAAATTATGGTTTACAACAGGGACTTGATGAAAATTACAGCGTCGTACTCTAAAGGGGGAGATTCAAAAGTTGTACCCATACAAAAAAATCCAATCAACCGAATACGAACACATGTTATAATTGGAAAATTTTATTTACATATACAGGTTGTCCAAATACTCTCCTGCGAAACGGAAGCTACAGTTACTAGAGGTGATTTTTAGTCGGCTTAGCTCAAATCACCTCAATCCGAAAATGCTTCCTATGGGAGCTACAGCCCTTTGAAGAAAACTTCCTCATATGAGTTTGCTTCAAACTATTCAAAAATACCGTTACTTAAAATATTCAAACTTGGTATAATCAATAAACAGTTACAAACCAGTCGTTCCTTGTAAATAAACTTTTTCAAACTGCCGAGCGGAAAAGTCCACTTTTCCACACTCATTTTAGTGCTGAAAGATTCACTTTTCCGCACTAGTGCGGAATAGTAAATTTGTCAAGTTTTGGGGAGTATACTGACATCTGAATATTTAAAATATATATTTGTATGATCGTAGTTTACCAAATAACTGAAAAATTAATAAACTTATTATAATTCTGCTATAATTTTCAATAAAAAAAACTTATTTTTCAATCATTTTTTAATGGCCCTGGTATAAGCCTCATCAAATGAATGTCAAATAATAATAATTAATTTGTTGATATGTATTTAATAGGAAATATTTCTTTGTGTTAACTTTTGGGCTTTTTTCCGCATGCTAGTAGAAAAAATAGTGTACCTAACACGTGCTTAAAGTGTCTTTTCCGCACGCGATTGCTGGCCGAACTCCGCTAAAGCGTCGTTCGGCCATCTGAAATAGCGTGCGGAAAAGTATCACTTTCCGCACTAGTTAGGTAAACTACTTTTTTCAGATCCATCACTCATCACTCATATTCACTCATCAGTGTACTGTTCTACAATATTTAAGAAAAAACATTTAACACGCTCAAGTCATTTTAAAACTTATGCCACCTACGCCTATGGTGAAATGAATCGTAAAGCGATCCGTTCAAGGTCATCAAAAGATCTGGTAATTTATGAATGAAATTTATAAAAGTTATACTAATGGCGAGTCCCGTAAAATCACTCTCGGGTAGCGTTACGTACAATATTTTTTCTGCAGCCTTTAGTAGATAAAATATTATAAAATAATAGGGATAGATACTATAAATATTACTTATGTACATTAATTGTACAATTATAACATTTAGAAGCTTCACTGATTTCATGTGAAATAATTATTTCCTCGTCACTTTCGTTGTCGATTTCCATTTCTGGATCGGAAAATTGAAAATACAGCTCAACTATCAACAAATTTATTTTGACAAGCGATGTCATAATAAAATTTACGTAAATGTCATTGCTAAGGCCGCCTACATAGATTTTGAAAATTATTCCGAAAGTAAAAAAATCGTCCCGAAAGTAAAACAAAACATTCCGAAAAAAGCTACTTTCGGTACGATTTGGGTAAAGTTTCATTTTCGATTTAATAGATCATACCGAAAGCTCTATTTCCGGGACGGCTGCAGAAAAAAGTATATTACAAATTAGCTTGGTGAAATTCACTTATTTTTAATGTTTGTTAGTTTTTCCAGTAACTGCAAACGATTTTCGTATTATATTCCGCTATAGGTGACCTAGTTAAACTTACTTCAACTATTGTTGGGTTAGTTGTCCAGCCAAGCTGCTGCATTAATTCATATACGTAAGTGCATAATTAATGTTCCAAATTCTCTTGTGCAAGCCAGGAAATGCTTTTCCGGTACAATATTGCGCTTTGTATTCCGTTTGGAAAACACACATTGCATGAAAAATTAATTCAAATTATTTTAACTGTATCCACAATAAACCCAGGAGGCTGAGGTGGTACCAGCGAAGGGACGGCTCCTTGGAAAAAAAAAGTAGAACGTGTCGCGGGACACACGGTAGAAACTTTAGTTTCTTTTAAGCAAAAATTATGTAATACATCTGACGTTATAGATAAACAATTTGCATACTCCTCAGTGGTCGAGTAGTAAGCAAACCAGAATCTCACGCGGTAGACCCGGGTTCGATTCCCCGTGAATAAGTTTTTTTTATTGTTAATTTTTTTTTAAATGATTATTCTGCTTGATATGAATAACGTCAACAGGTAGACGTTTGAAATATTTAGCAGAATATTCATTATTATAGATAATGGTACGGTACCCTTCATGAGGGAGTCCGAATGGCAACATCTGGGAAACCGTAGCATTATACAAATTGGACATTCAACAACTGTACGTTTACCACAAAAAAATTAGTGGAAACATAAAATTGAATTGTTAAATTTTTAATTTGAAGTTATATTACAGTTTATAGAAATTTTTATTTTCTAGATTTTTTCTTAAGTGGGTCGTAGAAAAAATATGCTGTTCGACTTGTGTGGATTGTCCATATCGCACTGATTGAGCACTCCGCCTACGGCGTCGTGCTCAAACTTCGTCCTCGTGCGATATGGCCATCATATCCACACTAGTTGCACAAACTACTATTTCTATCAAAATATGCTCTTTTACATAAAAAATAACCGGCCAAATGTCAAATCAATTTATCCACCCGTTTCAAAATTATAGAATTAAGACATTCAAGTTTCCAGAATTTCAACACCCTGTATTTCGAAAAGTAAATGTGCTAGACCCCTTAATCCTCATATCATTTTGTCCAATTTTACGAGAGGAATCTACATGCAAACGTTGTAATTACTGAGATGCTTATACCATTTTTTGCGCGATCGTATTGAAATAAATTCCGAATAAAATAATTTAAATTTCTTCGAAATGAACGAAATGTCAAAAGTGACATTTATACCTCTCGATCAGATTAAAATATATTTTTTGCGCGATCGATCTTTATTGTTTATTGACAGCATCGGTTGTCAGGTTGGTAGGTTATGTTTACTGGTTTCTAAGTCTTACACGTCGGTAAGTAAATTACTTACCGACGTCTTAGCCCTACATACATTTGAGTCGTTCTAAATAAGATATTACTTCATTCATTACACAAAAAGAACAAAAAAAATAAGAAGATTGATATTTTTTTTAATGAACACAATCGAACAGAACATTATAAAAAGTAATAAATAGCATGAAAACAATTTCACCAAAATGCAAATTATATTTTAAACAGATCGAGAAGTATAAATGTCACTTTTGACATTTCGTTCATTTCGAAGAAATTTAGATTATTTTATTCGAAATTCGAATATTTCAATACGATCGCGCAAAACATGGTATAAGCATTTCGAACGTTAAGGGTAATAATACCGGTCTCCAACAAAATTGGAGGCTTCGCTACTCTCAACCTCCAAACATTGCTGTCGACCGATAAACAACCCTTACCGTTCTTGATACTTAATATACTATTGCATTTTGGTGAAATTGTTTTTATGCTATTTATGCTATTACTTTTCGACGTCTGAACGGTAAGTAAATCACTTACCGACGTGTTAAACTTAGAAACCAGTAAACACAACCTACCGTCCTGACAACCGATGCTGTAAATAAACAAAAATGATCAATCGCGCAAAAAAATTATGGAAATAATAGTAAAAATTCATCCGAACAAATTCAAGTAGATCACCAGCACTGCGAATACCAGCTTTGCATAGAATTTTAATATAGCATCGGTGGTTCAGTGGTAGAATGCTCGCATTCCACGCGGGCGGCCCGGGTTTGAATCCCGACCGGAGCATATGAATCGCTGCTTCGTAAACTAGAGATGGACCAAGGAGGCAAATAACGAAGCAACGTAACATAACGTAACGTAACGTAACGGTCAGATCTTTTGCGTCGCGACTCCCGGTCGCTCAAACATAACCTGACGTAAAGAACTAAAGTTCCAAAAAAACTGTATTCTGTGTTGACTGATAAACAGTATTATTGATTTGAATAATATCATCTTGGATTTGATGCAAATCTGTATACCTCATCTACTCGAAATTACCTACTGAGTATTAGGATATTTTATATTGCAGCTAGATTACCATATCTTATATACGAGAAGACTTTTGGAAAATGTCATCTTCGCTTCTCTTAGGTTTAAAGCAATATTTTATAAATAATAGAGCTCATTACATCATTAGAGCAACAATGAATGATCACTACCAATTCGATTAGCTTTTTTTTAAGTAGTAATCAATAATTTTGTATTGGAATAGTTGGAGAGATAAAACCAGTTAGAATGCTTTTTAAGGATTCGATAAATGTAAAAATCTTTCTTGGTAGTCAAAGAGGTTAGACGGTAAGTTTAACAACAACAAAAATAAACATATTCCTCATACGACCCCTCTAAGTGACTTTAGAAGTTTCTATTCAAGTTTAAAAATAACCCTGAGCTGTTTGGCCCTCGTTTACATTCAATGGTACAGCGAGAGACTTCGGACGCTCACTGGGTCGAAATGTAAATAGCTGATTTCGTAGATGTCGTTTTTCTAAGCAAATCCCCAACTCAAAAAGTATCTTTTATCGACGAGTGTTTGTGGAAATATGTTCAACTGAAATAATCCGATCGATGTTAGTTTTTTTTTTCGCCATTTTTTGCTTTTGAACCAGTATTTCTCACGATAAACCTTTCGAAGAAAGAAAGTGAATTCCAGAAAAAATATTCCGCCCACTTACATTTTTAATCGCGAAATATTGACAAAAATTATTTTTCATCACCAACCGTCAGTAAAACCGTCAATTATTAAATTGATTTCCGGAAATAAACATTTTATATATGCGACTGGTAAAGTGACATATGCGTCTGGTGAAGTATTTTTTCTACGAGCGGGCGAAAAATTGAATTTTCCACACACATTTTAGTGTGGAAAATTAATTTTCCCGCACCGTGTGGAAATAATTTTCCACCTCAATATATCAAATTAATAATAAACCGGTATATTATGGTGGTTGCGGAATGCTTTAGTTACCATGTGTGACTAACCAGCTATTCACCTTCATTTTTGTTTGTTAATTGTCAGAAAACTGTCAGTGCATTTCTTGCTCGTGAATAAGTGAATCCTCTTTAAAAATGAATATTTGTCTCGAGGGAATCGATGAAAATACAAGCGAGGGAGTTCCCGATGATATTCTTCTTGCAGCAGAAAATTTAAAAACGGACCTGTTACCAGAAAAATTAAAGAGATTTTGACATGTAACTATGAGGCCGGCGACACATTTGCGGTTGCAGCTGCGGTTGCAACCGCGCGGTCACAACCGCTATAACGTTCACACATACAAGCATACAGCTTGTCATACCGAGTCCATCAGTTCAATAATCAACATGGATTTGGTAGAAACGGTTGGTATAAGTTATGCTCAAATTAAGAAATCGAAGCAAAAAAGGAGGTACTGGGTCCATCCTTTACACAAAAAGCGCTTGACGAATGGTCAATTTCATTGTCTTTTTCTACGGTTGAGAGATCTTTGTATGCCTTGTGGGTAACATCCCACAAGCACGTTTTACTTTGCACTAGAACAATAAATTTTTCGGTATCGAAGACGTCCTCGTTCAAAAATCGACTGGCTAGGTTTGTGGCTGCGCGGTTAATGTGAACAGTCAGGCAAGTAACAACATGTTGCATTTCGGACGAACAGCCGCGCGACCACGGCAAGATGCGGTTGCAAAGGCGGTTGCTGCTGCTTGGCCGCTAGTGTGGCACCATTTCATAAACAACCATGTATTTTACAGAACGGCGGTTCTGGCCGCGCGGTTGCAACCGCAACCGCAAATGTGTCGCCGGCCTTATTGTTAATAATATTCTACTTTATGTTTACTTTATCAATAATCTAATGAAATATGTTTCTAAATAAACTATAAGCACTTATAATCAGATAAAAATATCCCAACTTTTGATTAGTTCTGTTGACTTTCCTCACGCTCGTAGAAAAACTATTGTACCTAACACTTGCGGAACATGTTATTCCGCACTCGTTAGGTAAATAACTATTGACTTTGACATTACTTGAAAATCATCATCTGTCAGTGTCACACTTCTCCCTATAACGGCTCGATAATAGTTTTCTTGCGATTTATTTATAACAAATTATTGTTGGAACTCCTTTGACTTCAGGCATTAACTTTTATAATGCTTCAGGGTGTACCTTCAATTTAAATATAACAAATGATAAGTGGATTTGTTCTATATGTGCTGTTTACTTTGTCATAATAAAATGCTATGAAATATACCTCAGTTTTTTATATTCTGATTTCTGAGCAGTTGGCGATAAAATTTTGTATGCACCACGTCAGTAAAGCGTCTTTATCGGACTCGCCTGTTATTCGCCTCGCTTCGCTCGTCTTATAATCTCAGACTCGTCCGATAAAGAATCACTTTACTGCCTTGGTACATAAATAATTATTTTCCCCCATTCTCAAAACATTTTCCATCTACAAAATAAGCCGGAGGTGGACTCCTTCCAATCCAGTTTTAAAGTCACTTTCATGAAACTAACAGTAGTGCGGTAAACACAATGCCTCTTCTTCTATTTCCGATTTTCTCCTGGACTGTGGTCAAAACACAACAAATGAAAAGCATTAATTCAACTGGGTCCCAGGTACTGAATCTTTGTACCATCTCCCATGTTATCTACTTCCATTGCAGAAGTTTAGTGTCTTCTTATAATATATGGCCACAAGTTTGAAACAGAGTATGTGACTGAGTCTCTCATTTCTCAGTTTGCAGTTGTGCGCTAGGATTCTTAATTGCTGTACAATTTGCAAAAATGTGGATTGAGGTTTTTTTCTTCCTTTCCACAGAATCTATATTCTTCTTTTTCCACTATTTTGAGCTTTTCCAGGTGCCCATTCAGGCGACAATGACCTGTTAGGATCCTTATTAAAACTCTTAGCGCAGTTTTACTTTGACTTTGATCTCAACAGGTTGTGGTCACCCAGAAAAATCTTTGATTTTCTAAGCCCTATTAAATCTTTCCAATGGTCAGATCTTCTCTTTATCTCGGCATTACATTGTAGCTGATTCCGCAAAAGGGTTGCGGCGCCCAAAAGGGTATTTTAGTTTCCCTCTTTGCTAGCTCATCAGCCATTTCACAGTGTGACCTAGAATCCACAGTGAGTGACTATATTTTGTTCTCGCTCAGTTCATTAAGTTTGCATAGGCATTCCTACTGGTTTGGAACTGATTACACAAGAGTTCAGTGCTTCAATAGCTGCTTGACTATCTAACTCGCTACTATATATGACACATCAATTTTTGTTTGTAAGACTTCGAATTTGACGTCCAAAACGCACACTTATTACTTTTAACAATAAAGCATATCTTAATCGAGTGTCCCCAATATTCAGTAAATGGAAATTAATTGTTTAACACAATATGGAATGAAATATTAAGTAGTTGAGTAATCTTTAGTGTGAATTCATTTGTCAGCGCTATCATTTACTTAAATTGCTTTAAAATACGCTAGTTTCGACTTAAAAAGGTCTTTACTGAGATACGCCACTGATTATTGAAACCGACATTGGAAGGGAATAGAAAAACAGTTCTTTTTTCTATTAACGTGGGTTTCTATCACAATATACTTTTTTTAAATGTCCTATTTTCACGCTGCACAGTCATCGGCATTGGAATTGTTCTATTTTCATGCCACAGTTACCGCCATTGTGTTTTCATTTTCCTCGAGTCTAATGCAAACCAACTTCAGTATGTCTACGCTGGAAATAGTGATGGATTTTCAATAGAAATGAGAAGCAGCTTTGATAAGTCAGTTTTTTTTTTAGAATTTATCTCAGTTTCGATAAATATTAAAGTAGCTATCACAGACTAATGTGTAAGTAGAGCCTGCTTAATATAAATGAAAAAAAAATTAACAGCACGACTCGAAAGGTTTCAAAAATATTTTTGGTACATTCGTGAATATCGAGAGACTAGAAAAAACTTCTGTCTGACACCTTCACTTTTTTGATCGACTTGACGTGCTTTTTTCTGTTACAACTGAAAGGTGCCTTACCGAAGCTTCTTGATTGATTTGAATGTCAAATACGCCCAATCAACAATAACAATGCGATTTATAAATGTGTGGCTGGAGTTTTCGAAATATGTAAATATTAAGACAGAATGAAATGTGGAATTCTAAACAAAACTCGAGCACATTTGAGATACTGCTTCTAATTCTTAATTTCCTTTGACTTTAGGGAAAAATACTAAATCTTTTACTTTGAGTTGAACTAGAAATTAGGAATCTTAGGCAACCAAAAATAAAGATGGTCCCTGTTTACACAGGATGTGGATGTGACAAATCCGTTTTCTCAAATAGTCGCATGAATATATATACAAATATGAACTGGACACACTTTCTGTGGCATGAATCCATGAATTTCCGATTGGAAGATTGTTGGGGTTTTTTCAAGCTCTCAGAGTGTTTGGTTCTTTATTCCAGGTACTGTGAGGGTTTGGGATCCTGTTACTGTATTGACTTTTTGTGAACAATCATATGTTTTCTCCATACAAACCATCTTGTGACTATTAATTCCCAAAAAGCGAGGTTAATAAAGATATGTAAGCCACAAGCAAAAAAATCGTGTAGGACACTTACAATTGCAAAAAGTGAATATAACTGAAGGAGCATTCGCAGATGATGCCGTATTACTGGCTGGAGGTGAAAAAAAATTGCAAATAAACATAAATGTATGGAACACAGAAATGAAGAAAAATGGCACGAAGATAAACAAGCATAAAATAAAGGTGATGATAGAAGAAGAGGGCAAAGAAAACTAACACCTACATTTAGCAAAACGCCCACATTAACAATATAATTCAGGAAATTAATGAAATTTACTATGCAATTAACAAAAAATTTAATAATAAAATTGCAATTGCAAAGTAGACTAGAATAAATGTTTTCTAAATGCTATATCGACCAATACTAGCATTTGGGAGTGAATCATGGGTTCAAAAGAACAACAGAAAAGTAAGATACAGGTAACCAAAATAAAATATCTCACAAGAGCTATAGGAGTCACCAAAAGAGAGAGAGACTGAGTAATATAGATATAAGAAAGTGCCTAAATATATAAAAAGATCACTAGCTTTGTCATTCCTTCACCACGCAAATGTGATTTTGACCTGTACTAAAATAAACAAGTTTGACTGCACTACATCCTTTATCCTCCTTTCATTTTCCACTTCACACAATCTCCCCGCAGCTTTCGATATAGGAATGTCAAACATCAGAGATTTCACAGAGCTGAAATGTAGAGAATTCGATGGTAGAGATGTAAAGTGAGGACACTTTGTGAAATATTGTTCAACTATTTCGTGAAATTACCAGAC
Organism: Galerucella pusilla; assembly: GCA_910591695.1. Classification (NCBI taxonomy): domain Eukaryota; kingdom Metazoa; phylum Arthropoda; class Insecta; order Coleoptera; family Chrysomelidae; genus Galerucella; species Galerucella pusilla. Next base: position 136,019 of record CAJUYI010000014.1, on the reverse strand, counting down.
GTGAATTGTTTTATTTCGGTATCATTCGTACAATTCTGATTTGGCGCTCGACATATTTGGAAATTCTTATAACAAAGTTAGATTTTTTTATCTGGTTGAATGCTTTTAAATTGAAAACTGGAAAATTTGCATATCACCCGAGAGAAATTTGATTGCGATATTTGGAAAAAGATCAAGCTGTAAATCAGAGCCTATAGAAGTGCGAACTGGAAATTTCCAATTAAAAAAAAATTAAATTCGTTTTTATTTTCGTTAAAACAGTAATTAGAAGTTTATTATGAAAAAGGTTATAAAAATGTTTCGAATTCGTATTATCTTTTCACAGGGATTCAGAAAATATCGACGAAAAGATCGAAATAAATTATGACGGTTGTAACGGATTTTTTGCAAATAAAAAAATGGTTAATAAATTTATTTTTTTTCTTAGAGGGCGAATGGACATTTACAAGATTGATCAGTTAGATAAAGCTCAGTAAAAGCTCAGTAGGTCGTTACCATGAAAGATACAAAAAAGCAGCTTCAAGCTTCATATTTCAAAATAATGTTACTATGATCAAATAAATGTTTTTTCGGTATAAAAGACGCTATATTTTACTGTAGTCTGCTTCACTACCCTTTTATTGAAATACTTATGATATTGGGGTATTATCAAAATCATAACAAGCTTAACGCCCTGTATAATTGGATAGGAAGAAAAGAATAATAATCTATTGAAGCCAAGGATTTTAGATGACTATCAAAAATTAACAACGATGAATTATCTTACAAATATTCAATAAATCAAATATATAGTGAGTCAAAACTCGAGAACCTATATTATTTTCAGTAGTAATACCCCTAGGGTCTTGATAATACCGAGATAATTTTGTCATAGAGAATGCTGAAAGCGTGTTGCTTGATAATAGCCGCAGGCCGAGGGCTATTATCTTTGAGCAACACGCTTGAAGGATTCTTTACGACGAAATTTTGAGTATTTATCAAGACCCGAGGAGTATTCGATAAGATACTTTTCCACTTGGTAGATATCAAAAAATTGATTGTCAATCTGACGCTTAATACTTTTCAATCCAAGCTTTATTAGTTTCAATCAAATATCATTCATTTTTATTTAAAACTAGAGTTGTGAAAAGTACAATTGGTAAATTAATTGAATCGTTAGATGCAATACCAAATCTTCGCGACCTTTTTAATCGACTTGTCAGTTTGACGTTTAATTAATTTTTAATAAAAAATAACTACCAAATTGAAAACACCACATGTAGGGTATTATCGGTAGTAATACCCCTTGTCTTGATAATACCAAGATAATTTTGTCATAGAGAATGCTGAAAGCGTGCTGCTTGATAATAGCCCAAGGTCGCAGGCCGAGGGCTATTATCTTTGAGCAGCACGCTTGAAGGATTCTCTACGACAAAATTTTGAGTATTTATCAAGACCCGAGGAGTATTCGATAAGATAATTTTTTACTTTTTAGGTATCAAAAAATTGATTGTCAATCTGACGTTCAATAATTTTTAATACAAACTTTATTAGTTTTAATCAAATAGTATTCATTTTTATTTAAAACTACAGTTGTGAAAAGTACAATTGGTAAATTAATTGAATCGTTAGATGCAATACCAAATCTTTCCGACATTTTCAATCCAGTTGTCAGTTTGACGTTTAATTAATTTTTAATAAAAAATAAACACCAAACTGAAAACACCACATGTAGGGTATTATCGCTGTAGTACAGCGGTGATTGGATGCCATTTGACACATGATTTGAAATTAAGTAATTTGATTGGTTACTATATTCAGTAAAAAATAGACAGCCTAAGTCTGACGACAAAACTGTGGGCGGGGCCTGGATTGGTTCCAAACAAACTCTCTTTCTATGTAAAAGTCCCATAAGGAATTTTTTACTTAGTGTTTTCAACGTTATAAAGACAAAATAAGACATCTAGTTTCCATATTGTGTTAGAGAAACGTGCCGTTTAAGTGATTTTATATAGGTTTTTGCGAAGGTGAGTAAATTCGATTACTAAATCAAGTTGAAAACCTTTTGAGGTTATGTTTTGGTGATAGGTTTTTGGATAATTTTTACTATGTTTTATTATCGATAATCACTTAAATTTTAATAGTCATTTTAGTTACATACAAAAAAAAATTTAAAGAAATTATACTTTTACTCCAGAGTATGGCATCATTTAAGTATTAACTCTAGAATAACAGTGTATAAAACCATAATACAGCCGCACTTTGAATACTGTCCTACCTTACTGTATACTATCGATTTAAACAAATTAAGAGCAATGCAAGAATTACAGAAGCGAGCAATGAGAATTGTATTGTATTGTAAGATGTGGCAGGCTGATCCCAGTATCTTTAGTGATGGAAACATTGGAGTGGTTATCGATTGAAAAGAGGCTGATTTATATGACATTAACCTATATTTATAAGATGCTGCACAATCTTTTGCCAATGTATTTTAAGAAATATTGTTATGATTCATTCCGACCATAAAATAAATACAGTTTTATTATCCCATAAAATTATTTGATACAGCTTGTATGATAAAATTACAAATTATTTGATTTATAAAAGTTATTTAATTAATAGATCGAATACACCCTATAGAGTACAATTTAATAGAAGTCTCTTAACAACACTAGAACAAAATAGCATCAATAATCTTAACTAATATCAACCAATCAAAAGATGTGATTGTCAGATGTATTGTAAAATATAAACACAAATGCAATTTAATATTAATTACTGATTTTAAAAATTACTCTGTTATTAATATTTCCAATTTCCTGTACATATTTTAACATAATAAGTTTAATTTAAGTAAAATTATTTCAATGTGTCAAATCATGAAAAACATTGATATCAAATAGAAATTTGTTAATGTAACAAAAGAAAATAAAGGATGAGGATTGGAGGATGGTAACCAAGAGGAAACTAAGGGGTTGTTGATATAAGAAATGCGAAGGGCGTGACAAGAAAAAATGAGCAGGAGATGCAGAAAATAAACTGCTGAATAATATTAGTGCTTGATTCATTAGGAAGGACTGTAGAAAAGTCGGTCCATATTTCCAATGATTCTATAACAAATATTACAAGAATTGGTAAGTCAAAT
>CAJUYI010000014.1:93421-132885 GCA_910591695.1 Galerucella pusilla | reverse complement strand
TAAATAATTCATCACATCACACATTTTAGATTCATCACACCAAAACAAAACCATATCAATATATAACCTATAACAGTCAAATATATGAATATAATACTTACTAGAATTAACAATCACTTACATATTAACATTCAAACTAAAATGTTTAAATACAAAAATATTAATATTTAAAGGATTTATTGACTATAACAAGCTACCAAATAAAATAGAAGATTCCCAAAGTTTGCACAATTTAAAAGGGAATTAATGAACTATTTAGTTGAACGATGAACCTAGAATTATTTCTACTACAAATTGTTAAAGATTGAAATGTATGTGATTATTGCTTTTTTTTTAATTGTGATAAATGCGGTATGTATTTGTTTATTTATACATTTATTTATTATATAGGTACATGTAGTTATTCAATTTTATATAAATATTTATTTATTATATGTTTGTATACTTTAAACTTATGTCCAAAGTAATTGTATGTAGGTAAATTAGGTTTTCCTATTTTGAATGAAGCTATCTATATCACTGTATATGTATTATTATTTAGTTTGTGACTTCAACTGAATATATTTTTAGGGCTTTTAAGACATTACGGTAATGTGCTTTGTGCCAGGTTGCAAGCGTGCAAAGCAAACCTGCAAATTTTTTCGGTTTTGCAACAAACCAGGCTGAGGGAAACAAATGGATTTCTCTTATGAGGTGAAGAAAGAGTAATTAATATCATTTTTAAAGAATGTTTTATTGAAATATTTTATTTACTCACAGGCGCAAAGATAAACAATCCACTCAGTTTGCGAGAGTTTGTGATTGCCATTTTGTGGACAAAGAAAGCTTTAAGACATGTTTTGAAGCCATCTCGAAATAATAGAATATAGAAATTGAGAATACAGAATACTATTTAGATGGTTTCTAGTAAAATCAAATAACCAACATAACCTCAAAAAGTTTTCAACTCAATTTAGTGATTAAACTAACTCACCTTGGCAAAAACCTATACAAAAACACTTAAAAGACACGTTCCTCTAACACAATATGGAAACTAGATGTCTTATTTTGCCTTTATAACGTTGAAAACGCTAAATAAAAAATTCCTTATGGCACTTTTACATAGAAAGAGAGTTTGTTTGGAGCCAGTCCAGGCTCCGCCCACAGTTGTGACGTAAGCACTTAGGCTGTCTATTATCGCTGTAATACATCGGTGATTGGATGGAGTTTGACACATGACTTTAAATTGAGTAATTTGACTAGTTACTATATTCAGTAAAAAATTATCTCAGTAATCCTCAATGGATCTTTTATATCATTATCGAAGAGTACTTCTACCATACTTCTATTTTTATCAATTCATTTAAATCTTTATTGCTTATAGAAAAATATAGTACTAGCTGCTTATCCATAGAGAACAAACGACCCTAACCTAAGAATATTAATTCAATTGCTACGTAATATAATTTTAGCAGCACTCGGATCTATATCTTTTAGTTGCTAAACAAAAAATGTATCACCTTTCATTGCATTGTAAATGGGACAGTCAAATATTAAATGTCGTATGGTCTCTAGATCTTTTGTGTTAAATATGGTACAAGCTTTTTGTTGATCGATATTATAATATATTCCAATGAAAATTGATTTCATGACATAATGACTCGACATTCTAGGTTGACTTGAAAATGTTCAAATTTGAACGGCGCATTAAGACACAAATATTAATATAATAATTAATATTTTTGAGGGGTCTTCGATTATTGTTAGCAGATTGTGCAGATTAAGAAATGAGAATCTTTTCAATGAAGAAGATGAATCTTCCAAGTATAACTTGCAGCAATATAAGCGACATGTTTCTTTTTTTCCCGTCTGAATGGTATGATGGTATTCACAGTCTGCCAAATATGTTCATAATCAATATAATCGAACATATACTTGAGAACCCCGCAATTATATTTACTAAATGTTGTTGCTGTTTGAAGTTGTTTATCAGAGCATATTTTTAGATAACGGTTTTCAGGCATGTTTGAAATTTTAATTAACCAGTTGAGGGATGTTTAAAAATATTATAATGCTTCCAAACGCTTTTATCAACTTGTCGATTAACCTTTCTAGCAACAACTGTCCACTGCGCATTAAAGAGGAGTGTGGATATATTTAAAAGCTACGTTTCAGAAGCTGCATTTCTTTGAAGATAATCGTTCTTGCTTGCATAATCAGTCACCTTCAAGAGCGCTCATTTCAGTTCGAAGTCAGCTTTACTATTCCCAGAAAATATTTTCATAATAAAATCTTCCATTTTAACCACGCCACTGTTTCCAAACAGGAAAAAAGTGGTATTTAACATGTAATTAATAATTTTGAATATTTTATGGAAATTCAAAATTGTTTAAATATTTCTCGAACATTAATATTCAAAGGAGACTTACCCTGCTTTCCGGACTGCACCTGTGCAGTTGAAAGAAGCAGCAGCAGTGCCAGTTTGCTTCGCCTTGTAGGGAGAGTTCATAACGCTCTCGCCATCATCTTCATCGGAGACGGCAGTCGTTAAGGACATGCGGTCATCGTCCGAGATCTGTAACAAATAAATTTAATGAAATCTCCAGAAAAAAAATTTTCGCTATAACTTATGTGAACCAAATTTAAATCAGATCTTATAATTTTCAATATAAGCACCAGCACTTCCTTATTGTTTTTAACAGTCATTTGCCGATATGAATTATTACATTCGTTGAACATTTAGGTATCTGAATTACTCTTTCAGTTGTATCACCTGTTTGTACCGTAATTTTTATAAACTTCAAAACATCATATTAAATTGAAATTTGGCACACCTATCAAGGACCAGTGACAAAACAATACTTTGTTTGTTCCAATATTCTCTGAAAAGGCAGGGAAAAGAGTTCAAAAATGTTGCCTAAAAACCATCTCTCAAGGAAATCGGCTCTGAACAAACAATACTACCAGGATGAGAGAGAAAGGAAAATAAAGAAGTTAAAGATACAAAATAAAAAAATTTACTCAAAATTTTTCCCAAAGTGTATTCGGCATCCAACGTGATTTCAATCATGTATTTTATTTTAATATAATTTTGTATATTGAGTTGCAAGATTAATAATAATTTATTGATAAATGTATGAATGGTATTTATAGATAATATAAAACTTTTATCAAAAGTGCGAAAAGCACTGTGTTTTTGGCTCGATATTTCAGTTTTTCGCCCAAAATTTTTCATTAATCACCTCATGATATTTCCATTCTTCCTCTCTCGTTCTTCACTTATTATTTCCAGTGAATACGTTTCAAGATATCTCTCATATCATTTAATCTACCTAGATTTTTTCTTCCCTTCATGAGATATAGTAGGTATGTTGTAAGTATTGGAATTGACACACTGTAAAAACATTTGCATCCATCTAAAATCCATTCACAAACTTCCGCATGAGTTTATTTTTGTCATTTTAGACAAATATAATAATTCAAAGGAAGACTCCTTTAAACTTTTCAACTATTCAGCTCACAGACAAGCTTAATTACTTATGCACAGTAATTTTAGGAAACTTTACACTTGCTGTGATGATTAAGTCATAAACAAAACAGACTGTTGAAATTTGCTAGGTGATGATTGATCAAAGTATATCATGCGACGTCTCTAGAGTAAATTCCTTAAACAAGGCAGTAATCAACAACGCAGTTATTTCTCGACATTATCATTCCTCTTTTCACTACTATATTCTCTCATATTCGTTAAAAATGTAGCATATAATAATAATGAAATGTACTACATCTTTCTTTAATTTATTTCAATAATTATTTGAAAGCTTCACTCTCCATAATATTTGTCATGCATTGAAGGCTTTGGAAGGACAATTGCTTGCCTCAACATTTATTACTAAAGATAAATGTTTATATGATCACCAATAGTTTTGGTCAGCTTCTGTTACTGAGCAACCAATACCTGAAGCTTTCTCCTCATTGAATTAAGATTGGCTCTATGAGAGCTTGGGATAACCCACCAAGTACTTTCAAGCAGTAGCTCACGCCATAAGAAAGTGTGCCCAGTTTAATATTGAAAAAGGATAAAGAAGGCAAATTATTATCATAATGTCGAATAGTCAAGCAGCTGTTAAAGCACTGAGCCAAAATGGTGTGGGACTACCTAGGCAAACTCAATTAACTAGACAAGAACGATAAAGTCACCTTACTGTGGAATCTAGGACACACACACTAGGCACACTGGAATAGAAGGAAATGAAATAGCAGATGAACCAGCAAAGAAGGGGACTGAAGCACACTTTTTGGAACCGGAAGCCTTTTGCGGTATCAACTCCAATGTAATATTGGAAAAAATAGACAAAGCTGAACAAAGAGAAAGATCTGACCATTGGAAAGATCTAGTACAGATTAAGCAATCAAAGATTCTGCTAGGTGACTACAGCCCGTGGAGATCATAATATGATCTCCATATTATGAAAGTACAAGTCAAAGTAAAACTGCACTAAGAATTTTAACAGGCATCCTAAGGGAAAATTGTCATGGGGTCGCCTGAAAAAGCTCGAAATAGTGGGGGAAGAAGAATGTAGATTCTGTGGCATGGGAGAAGAAACACTTGCGAAGTGAAAAATTTATAGTTGAAGCCTGCAGATATCCTCCAGGAGAGGTGATTGAGAAACTAAGACATAAACTACCTATCAGCTATTGGATTCTAAACCTAATTAAGCACAAGACAAAAAATATAAATTAAGAGAAGCATAGCTAACTAATGATAGGTTAACCACAAAACCAAAAAAATACCAATGCTAGTTTTTTACAAATAAATTCAATCTAGAATTTGATAGATTACATTTTACTTCCTTTATACCAGTAGGTAATGGGTTGGTTTCAGAAAAGTTATTAAAAACAAACTTCTTATAAGTCACAATGGATATCTTCTTGAATTTTTGAATTCTTATAAGGGAATTCATTACAGCCTTGAATAATGAATATTTCACTCATGAATTAATTAAGAAGTTGTTTATCAGATTCATGACACCGCGGGGCTTTGTTTACATTTCCCATTTGTTCCCAACACCCAAGTTGAATGCTTTTAAAACTTGTTTCAGCCCTCTATTAAATTTTTATGGTTAACAAGTTGAAATTTCTCGTATACCGAAAGCAATCCATCTAAAAGTTTATCCAAATAGTTTTAAGTGAAATTATTTGCATGCAGAATATACTTCATGTGTTTAAATCAAGACAATCGTCGATCCAACCTTAATTTACTACAAATAGCAGGTATCCTAGAATATTCATTCCCTTATTCTACTATCTCTTGAAACTTCACTACCTTTCCCATTGAAACTTTCAACATAAAATAGAATTTAGAGACTAAATTCTACTTCGAGGACAAGAGAAATATACCCACATTCAATTATGAACTGCACCAATGTGGCTATTTGTTATGAATCTTTCCAAATGAATTATTCTGGGAATTCTGAGATGTCTTTCGGCATTACATGAGAAGAAAACCAAGAATTAAATTCATTGAGATCCTTCATTATTAAATAATTCAATGTGATTATTTCTATTTTGAAAACGATGCAGTTGGTTATTATTTTACAGTTGTTGAATGGTAAATGGATACGTAAGGTCATGAACGTGACAGTATGAGGTCACGTAAAGGGATAGTTGACATAGAGCAGATGTATATATGCTGATGAAGTATACAAGTGGGCATTCGCATCAATAGTTTCACATTAATAGATTCACAATTATGTAGTTCATTGTCGATCATCTATATTATATTTTAATTATATTATTTTTATTATATGACAGACCTTAAGTCCACAGACCTTGTCAAAAATAATGTAATTAGTTGAGTTATATAGTGAAGCATCATCCCAGTGGATCATGTAGTTTAAACAGCTCCCAAAGGACATGGACTTCCACCAGTTCATTCGTTCATGGTGATCCTAACTTACAACACACTCGGTTCTGATATTGCATTTTGGAAACCTATGGAAAATGAAGTGAACACTGTTTCATCGGTTTCTTTCTCTAACAATAATTAAAGAACGCCAAAAAAGATATTTAACAGGTAGGTTGGTAGTAATTCAATGGAAATTAGCAGAAACATGTATTCCAATTTCTGGTCATGGCAGAGGGCGCCAGTTTTAATCCAATACCAAAAACATCTGACTGCAGAACAATTAATAACAGACAATCATAGGCCTTGCACATACTTTGAGTTCTTGGTATTATATTGGCCGCTAGTTCATTTGACAGTATCTTAGGTGAGAAAGGTTAGGAAACAGAAATGAAAATTTTTGTGAGTATGAAATGCATTTTGGTCATCGTCTTCAAAAATAGTGAAATACCTTACGCTCAGTAGTTCAACATTAAACGTCCTCTAGCTCAAAAAGTGTGGACATTATAAAAAAAAAATTTCAACAAAAGTTGTAGAAAATTAATTGATCTTCAAAAATAAATTGATGCATTTTAACCATTAATATAATATTTCAAGAGTTATTGACCAAGATTGAAGAACCGTTAATTAAATGGGCCATAAATCGTAAGCGGTAATTTAAAAAAAAAGTTTACCAGCAACAAAAGGTGCGAAATCCCAAAGTGCAAAGTTCCTGATATATTAGAGCCGAAAAGGTTTTTCCAAGATGGCGTCAGAAGCTCTACTGGTATCTGTCAGAATTTTTCGATTTTGTACTCAGAAAGTATTTTTGAACCTTTTAAAAAAAGTTAGATCGTAAATTGAGTGAGAGGTTAAATTGTATTTTTACTACCCTACTATAACCACAGAGCACACCATCTAACAAGAGACGAAAGCTTTGTCGGCTCCTTTGAATTCGGACTTACACGATATTGAGCGGAAATACGTCGATGCTTTGAAACATAAACCACCTGATACCCTGAGAAAAGTAGCATGAGTATGGATTCGAAGTAAAACCATAACTACACTAAGAAAAATAGTAGTGTTGATGAACATCCCATCCAATTAGGACTATAGAATATTTTTTCACTACTAACATGAGAACACCTTTTATTATTCATCCCATGTGTCTAATGAGAAGTAGCTCATTTTTAACCCAATCTTAAAATAATACACGGTGAACTAAGGGGAATGAACGGAAGTGACGACTTGACATTGAGAGATGAAATAATCAATTCACGCATGTGCACACAAATTTGCGATCACGTAAACTACTTTCTTCCGCCTCTTGTTAAATGGTGTACTCTGTGCTATAACATCCTGAGTAGATGACCTATGTATGTTCTACCATAAGTATAGGGAAATCAATGTTATCCGCCTCCGCCAAAATATCGCCTATACCAGCGGGGCGCTACGGTCTTACGGGGGGCGGTGCGGAGGTAATCGACGTAATCGAGAGTATAGATATACCGGGGATGGTTGAAAGTAGCGCAATAATGCTGTCAAAAAGGCACTAACATCTAACTTCGTTACTATTGGTCCGATTTGAATGAAACAAACGGCATTATGTATGAAAAGTGATGTAATTTATATATGGAGAGTATGAGCATGCGCAATAATGCTACCATAAAGGCACTAACACCTAACTTCGTTACTATTGGTCCGATTTGGATGGAACAAACGTCACGTCAAATGACACACGTCACGTGACACGTCGAATGTTAAACGTCACGTGACACGTCAAATGACACACGTCACGTGACACGTCGAATGTTAAACGTCACGTGACACGTCAAATGACACACGTCACGTGACACCTCTCTCCTGTGCAACGTGACGTTTGAGTCTCCTCACGGGATGTTTTAAAGATTTAAAAAAAAAACTAATTTTTCTCTCGAGATATTTATTTATTTAGAAAATAATTATAATGGTAATACAGTATTTGAAAACCAGTGGCGGAGGCGTTGTACATTTCTTTCGGTACACGAATATACTCCAGTGGCGTGGCAGGGGTTTGGATCATGGTCAAAGTTTCCTGTTGCACACGGCGTACCATCAAATTTGCAAACGTCAATAATATGTGGAAAAATACCGAAAATGTGACACTTCTTTTGCAGAAACTCGGCTTTTTGTTGTCCTCGAACGTAAATGTAGTCTGCGGCATACAATAACTTGCTTTCTAATATTTCATTTACTTTAGAATATTCTACATCTCCTGAAGAGTATCGAATGCCGTGCACATTTCTTTCCAAGTATGATGTGGTCTTCTTGTCCTCGTTGCTCAATGTGGAAAACGGTTGCGGTGGTAAAAATATGTAATGCGAACTTTTGAAGCCAATTTCTATGGTGAGCTCTTTGGCAACGAAAAGGCCGTCTACGACAAAACCTTGAATGTCTACGAATGCTACTCTCATGTTGACGTCTGCTCGAACACTAACTCTGATCAGCAACTAGTTCAAGCTTTTAACAATTTCGGTGAGGGGGAAGTATTCCATCACGCAATCGTGAATTATGATGCAATAGACTTTGGTATTTTCGGGAAAGCCTATGTTTGCTTCAATGTCAAGTTTTACATCGACTGTGGACGCCTTCATGCTTTCTTCCTGTTTCGAACAATCGATAACAAACAATGCCCGTTTCTTGAAAGAAGAATAATCCAGCAGGGGGCGCTTCTGTGTGGAGTTTGCGTAGTTGGGATAGAATTCAGTGTAGTTAAAATAGGCTTCATTGTAGTCAGTTTTAGCGAAATCCAATTGCATTCTTTCATTGGGCCAATAGTCACCATTAAGTGACAGTCTTATACTTTGTACGTCGGCATTGTCAAATAAAGTCGGGTCAGCTGTACTCAAGTTACGTTTGTCGGTTTGAAAGAAAACAATAACAAAACGAGGTCTTTCAACTGAAGTGGATGTCTTGACAGCCCAAACTTCACGTCTTGCTCCTTTAGTAATTGAGGGTAATTCGTGTAACTCCCACTTCCTAAATGGAATAACTATAGGTTGATCTTTTTGAATGGATTTCATGAGATTTAATTTTATGTCGTCATTGGGAAAGATATGTTTAACTTTCAGCTCAACGCTTGTAATGTTAATTTTAGCTGTTGTAGTGGAGAGCGTTCCAGAGACATTCTTTTCAGTAATATATAGGCAATCATTATCATTTCGTGCCCGAACTAGTCGTATTGTTTGACGCCCACATGTAATCATGGAATAATCGTTGAAAATGTTGAAAATATGTTTAAGAGGTATTTGAAGGTTGAAGGACTTGTCGCTAACATTCAGAATAGGATCTTTTGGGTAATTCCAACCGGCTATAGCCATATGATTGGAATCTTCTTGGTTATAACAGGTCATGGCACGTACGGCGCTTACTATTCCAGGATCTCGAACTGTTTCCATTTCCCTGGCACTTTCACTGTACGTACATGAATCGAATAGAAAGGCTCCAACATTATTTGCTAATTTTACGTCACCAGCTCCGTGTGTTTCAAGCGAACCTTTAATGCACAACAATGTTTCGCTCATTGCAAAGAACGAATCAACTTGATTAATGCTAAACTCCACAATGTCACTGCAATTGAATGATTTTATGAATGGAGCATAGGTTCTATATTCGGCCTTTCGAATTGACTCATCAAACATCGGCTTACGGTAGATATCAAACATTGGAGGTATGTTGTCGTTTTGGCGTTGACGTTTTCCATACATTGTTGTCATTTTTCAATTTAAAACCCAGCGATTGCAGGACCAATTTGTTTGCGAACGTGAGCTGTTTCAGCTTTGGCGACTGCTTAGCTAATGAAGTTGAAAGTGGTGCAGATTGTCTTTTATGATTGATTATTAGCCCCATCGCGCTCTAAGCTCCAATACCAACGTACTTAGTTCTCCACGAAAGTTTACAGGCTGACCGTCCTGGTCTAAGGCTATGACAGTGATGTTGGTTATTTCACTTTGTGGTATAACGGGTAAGTAGAGCAAATTATGGGGAATTTCGTCAATAGAATATCCTGGATCTACTTGTATGACGAATTCGTAAATGGTATGAGCAGGTCTGTTTGCATCGAAGGCTCCAGTGGTAATGTTACAATCGAAGCGTATGCTAGATACTTTAATAATTTTGACGGGGAGATCTGAAGAGTGCAATTTGTTAGCGTCGAGTATTTTCGGTGAAAATCCCAATATTCTTCCAAGACTATCAGCTTCCATGAAGGAAATTTTGTATTTACTGGAAATTTCACATTTCAACGTATTGTGATTGGGTTTTAGTGAAAATACCGGTCTGGTTGAATTGCCCGCACCCAACTTATCACTAATGAACGCTTCAAGATCAGCAATTTCATAACATCCTGTGGGAAAATCAAAACTTTGAAGCTTGCCCTTGGTATCGTAGTAGTAAAACTTACAATTTTCAATGTTTGGTATACTGTGATAAGAATGAAAAGATCTTAGAGCTATTTCGTATTCACTCTTTGGATCTAGCACAATAGGCGTAGGAGGTTGGAAGGTAAACACGTGATTGGTACTGTTAACTCTAAGCAACTGCGACATGATGACTAATGAAATACGAGACATGTTTGAATTTAAATATCATTTTTTATTTTTTTAATGTTTGTTTACAAAGGAAACAAGTAGCTTGCGAACTCGGAGGGCCGTCACAATGCGTCGTCCAATCAGGTCGGTTGTAATGGATGAAACAAGGCAGTCGTATTTGTAGTTCAAAATTTGCTTGATATTCATTGGGAAGTTTATGCCACATATCCAACAATTCCCAAGGTCTTACACACTCTATTAGATGTTCAATGGGAAAGTGCTTCAGTTCTTCGGCAGTGAAACTACTCAATGTTTTTCCATGGTAGATATGTTGTAGTAATAGTTCCGTCATTGTAGAAATTTCAAACACAAATGACCGCAATTGATTTGATCGTAGTTTTGATATTGGGTATTGTTGTAGAAAATTCGCGCGCTCTTTCCCAGATATTTAACAACTTCTTTCGGTGGCTTCAAGTTACCAAATGAATCAAAATACTCTACATTGTTGTTTATCTTCCTGTAAGCTACCCAATGACTTCCGCTATTCTTAGAGGTATCCAAATTATTGACGTACATCTTCTTCCAATTTCTTTTGCGCATGCTTTGCGTCAATGACAGTTTTAGCAATCCCAGCAGCACCACCTGACAAAGCTCCAAGTGCCGAAAGACCGGCAAACAAGGGGATAAGTGGTAGGAAACCTCCGGATTTCGCTACAGGTATTACTCGAGGAACCTCGACTTCTTTTTTCCCACCAAATTCTTTAATAAGTGCTTTGGCTGCTCGTAAGGCAAACGTTGCAGTGTCTTTCAAAGATGATCCTCTCTTCAATGACTTTCCCACTTTTAGAATGACATCTCGATGCAAGGAACGACGTTTGCGACGACAACCCATTCCCAGCTTTCTTTTCACCTTCATTCCGCCTGTTACAAGTAATGCAGCAGTTTTCTCTCCCAGTGAAGCGTCTTTTGATTTGACGCGTGCCCAAGCTTTATCTTCAAGTATCCGATCGGCTTTGTGTCGTTCCTCGAGAGACTTATTCTTCCAGTAAGAAATATCGTGTTGTTTACAAGCAGCGTCCAAGGGGTTGATGCCTGGATCTCCACGATCAAGACGTTTTTCCAATTTTGTACCGTCTAAAAAAAAACAATCAATTTTTCTAAATAAAGGGGTGGAGGGGGTAGTACTTACGTCCACAGTACTGATAGCTAGGTAAGTGAAGTTCAATAGGTAGTTTATTGATGAGAGAATTTAAGAGACCTTCTCCTTCAAACACCAACATTAAGACTGATACGCGTAAGTGGTGACATCTATATTTAAAGAGTAGTACTACGAAAAACGGCACACACAATGAAAATAATTCAACAAGAGCAGACCATACCCATTGAAAATCTAGATTTCACCTCAACACCAACTGTTGGCAAACATGGTAAATTGTTACCAAATTCTTTCCGTGCCATTATATGCGGTCCCAGTGGGTGTGGTAAGACGAATGTCGTGCTGGCGCTCCTATTCAATCCAAATGGCGCGAAATTCAAAAATGTTTATGTCTATTCAAAATCGTTATTTCAACCAAAGTATCAATTGCTACAAGAAGTTATAGCGCAAGTCAAGGGTGTTGGGTATTTCCCATTTAAAGACAATGAAGAAATAATTAGTCCAGAGAAAGCTCGGCCAAATTCCATCTTTTTATTCGATGACGTAGCCTGTGACGGTCAACAGAAAATTCGTGAATACTACTCCATGTGTAGACATAAAGATATCGATGCCGCTTATCTTTGTCAAACATACTCAAAAATACCGAAACAGCTTATTCGCGACAATTGTAATGTTATTGTGTTATTCAAGCAGGATGAGGTGAACTTGAAACATATATTTGACGAACACGTATCTCCAGACATGACGTTTGACACATTCAAAAATGTGTGTTCAAAGTGTTGGTGTGACCGCTATGGTACATTGGTAATTATGAAGGATTTTACCCTTAATGGTGGTAGGTATCGCAAAGGATTCGATAAATATATAAAATTGTAAGCTGCGTCTTTAGTCCATACCAATATGTCTGACGATAAGGTTGCTACTGCATTGCGCAAGAAAAAAGTGTCCGAACTTGCCAGATCGATTCGCAAAAAATACTTGGCGTTGAAATTAGGTAAATCAGAGCAAGATGAGTCTATTAATAAACTATTCAAACCGATATCTAAACCACTTGAAGAAATTGTGCAATCCTCAAAGACATTACAAAAAACGATTACAAATTTAAATCCAAAAGAGGAAATAAAGAAGGAAGAAGAAGAACCAGATGATGTGTTTACACCTTTTCTCGAAACGGAACCGGTGGCCGAAACCGATGAGTCCGGCAATATTACACGTTCTGAATCTCCAGAAGAGATGCGCCCCGAAATTTCTCAGGAAGCTTTCGCAGACTATTTGGACCAATATCCTGCCATCAGTCATCAGTTCATTGAAGATTACTTCCAAAAAGATGATAAAATCGATAAAAATTATGGTCCGATATACAACGATGAAATCGGTTGGTCATTAGGCAAACGTCGAATTGCGTTTGATGGAAAAACCGGTAATATAAACATACTACCTGAGAAAAACAAACAAGGAAGATATGTAATTGGAACACCAGGCTTGTATGAGCTTCTATTTTACCGAGACCCCAATTACAATGATCAAGATTTACAGAACTATAAAAATCTTTTGACAACAACTGAAGTTCATTTAGACACGTTAGATCGTCTTAAGGGGTCAAGTACTGAAAAATATCACTACATCATAAAACCTTTATTCAAAACAAAATCTCTAACGACGACAAACAGATCATCGTCTCAGGTATTGACTCGTCTAAAATCGATTCCTTCAGCAAAAGGAAAAGGTATCGATCGTTTAAGATATAATGATAAACCTATGGAGTATATTTATTGGGACGATGCGAATGAATTGGTGGATCGTTTGAAGTTGTTGATTGCTTCAAAAGAGGCAGGTAATACGTCACACGACAACGAAATAGTAGCAATTATCAATGAACTCAAGGAGGCTGATATAATAGAATAAAACAAGTTGAAACTTGTTCATTTCAATTATGCCAGTCGATAAATTCGGACATAGACATCAAACGCCCTATGCGCGTTTACCAGCGAAAATTACGTTTCCTCATACACCGGACGGTAATATTGATATTGAAAATGTGAAAATATGTAATGTTAAGGAACCGACAACAAATAGTGATGCTGCAACAAAAAAATATGTTGATGTGCAGTTGAATGGCCTACGTGCTATCAACTCGCCATTAATTCAAACGCATGGTGTGGTGCTGCAGCAACAAGACCGTGATATAAAGGATTTAGCTGTAGGATTGAACGAAATAAGAAATGAGCTTCATAAGACGAAAATCCCCATATTACAGGCAAACATTACCAACTTACAAAATAAAACTAACGAAATTGATACATTTATTTCGCGAAATCCCCCTGTAGCAGCTAGGGATATGGCTACGAAGAAATACGTTGACGATTCAATTGTTGCAGCCAAAATATTTATTCGAAAAGAATTCACTGCTTCTATTAACATGTGGGTTGAAAGCATACGTGAGTTACAAAAAGAAATGACAGAAAATATCAGATCCATCTCTGATATGAAAACTAACGTTTCGGGCATTGTAAACAATATTAAGGTTATGAATACGAATACCGTTAACCGCATTAACAGTCTGGAGCTGAAGCTAGCTGGTAGTACGTCATAATATGTATTCTAAAGAAAAAATTCAGCTTGTAAACGAACTCCACAAACCGATACGGAAAAAATTCCCTCGGAGACGCACTATCATTAAGGGCCTTGACGATCTTTGGCAAATGGATCTTGCGGAGATGAGGAATTTTGCATCACAAAATAGGAATCATAAAATGATACTGGTAGTCATTGATTGTTTTTCAAAGTTTGTGTGGACACGCCCACTAAAGACGAAGACCGGAGAGGAGATTACTCGGGCATTCTCGGACATTCTCGCTCACACTAGACGAATACCAAAAAATCTGCAATCTGATCAGGGAAAGGAATTTTACAACAGCAAATTTCAAAATTTAATGGGAAAACACAACATAAATCATTATAGCGTATTTAGTACAATGAAAGCTTCTATGGCAGAGCGTGTTATAAGAACTTTGAAATCGAAACTCTACAAGTATTTCAGTTTAAATGGCACCTACAAATGGATTGATATTCTGCCTAAAATTACTCAAAACTACAACAATACAAGACATTCCACAACAAAATATAAGCCTTCTCAAGTCAACAAATCCAACGAAAAATCTTTTTTGAATAACACCTATAGTCATTTAAAGATAGCCGGTCCACGAAAATTTAAAGTTGGCGACATTGTGCGCATATCCAAGGCAAAACATGTCTTTGAAAAAGGATATACACCCAATTGGACTACAGAACTATTCAAAATCATCAAAGTTAAAATTACCAATCCTGCTACGTATTTACTTGAAGACATGCAAGGGACACCAATCAGCGGCTGCTTCTATGACGAAGAACTACAGAAAACATCGAATCCGGACGTTTACTTGGTGGAAAAAGTTCTTAGACGTAAAGGCAAGAAACTGCTCGTGAAATGGTTAGGCTTAGACAAAAAACATAACAGCTGGATCAATGGAGTTGATGTTTTATGACGTAAAAGGCCACACACACACACACACACACACGCTTTAAATTGGAGACGTTTCAGATCTCAAACTCAGTTAGCAACATGAGTTATCAAGGTGTCAGTAGTGGTTACGACAGTAGTAGTAGTAGTGATAATAACTATACTGCAGAGCTGGATAGAATTTTGAAAAACTATGAGTTTGCTGCAAAGTCTGAAAATGTGTACCTGCTTTCAACACAATATACAATTTCTGGTTATGAGATAAAATGTGGAATCAGTCCTGCAAGATCATTTACACCTGCTGTTATTCTATCTCAACAGCTAAAGTGCAGCAAAATATCTTTCAGCACTTATGAATGGTATACCTTTATTTCAATAATGACGCAACAGATGAATGATTTCTTTCATACCACAGTTGGCGACGCCGACAAGTTACAACCTGATTCGTTTTCATGCGGAGAGTACTGCACCATTACTCCATCAAATTACGACGGGTGTAAGTTGATTTTCGTCAAGAAACATGGAGTTGAATATTATATGGATGAAGAAGAAGTATCCCAAATTTTAAAATTAAATAATTTAATTATACAACGTATATCTGCTTTGGAAAATTTGAATTTTTGTCAATATTATTATAATGTTTTGGATTTCTGTAAAACTATCACCTCTGAAAATCATTTACACATTTTATATGCATTTTGTTCCATAACCCCAAACGATATGTTAAACAACGCTCTCAGAGAATATGTATACTTTTATAAACTTAAAGTTATCAATGATTTAAATAAATAGTTGTATATTATTGGTGTTTTCTTGAAATAAAAACTTATTGAAATTTTTAAAAATTGTCGATTATTTTTAAACAGCAAATGTAAACGACTTGTCAAGTCACATGTTACGTTAAATTATATAATACATATATAGATGTTGAACGACATAAACACCATTCTTATTCAGATCATCATTATGATTGGTTGCATTCTGTTGATATTATTCTGTGTCACCCGTCAAGCTTTGACGCTCAATGAATCTGAAGTTATAGATTATTTGAAGAAATATGGTTACATAAACACTACTGATGGAAGCACCACCGATTTTAAAAGTACCTTAGGAGCTTTCCAAGAACGATATAATCTTCCAGTAAGTGGTGATTTGAATGATGATACATTACGTTTGCTATCCAAACCCCGATGTGCTCAAGCTGAAAACAATTATAAAATTTATTCTAAATGGAACAATACCAACCTATATTGGTATTTCCCTAGAGTTAATTCTACACTGACGCAGTTAACAAAAAAAGCTTTTAGTATGTGGGAAGAAGTTTCCAATTTTCAATTCACACAAATTATCTCTCCAATACAACATAAACCTGACATTACCATATCCTTTGGACGAAAGGGACATTGGAATCGAGCTGACTGTGGTGGAAATAATGCTTGTCAATTTCCATTTGATGGACAGGGACATGTACTTGCTCATGCATTTTTCCCTACAGGTAATGATAAATGCATTGAGCTTCATATTGATAGTGACGAAAATTGGGATTTTAGCGAACTAAACACTCCCCCAGATGGAAAAACTAACTTTCTTATGGTATTAGTTCATGAAATTGGTCATAATTTAGGTTTAGGACACAGTGATGTTCAAGATGCGATAATGTATCCTTGGTATCATGAAAACATGCAGACCATCAATCAAGATGATATTTTGGGTATGAGTGCTCTCTATGGGCCTAAAATTTTTAAGACATCGACCAAACCTTTGATAACAACAACAACAACCACAACCACTACTCCCACACATCATAAGAACCATCCTAGTACAATGATCAAAAATTTATGCGATATAACAATACCAAGCTTTATGTTTCTGGCAACTGCTCCGTCGTTTCCAAACTTCCGACTATATGTTGGACACCAGAATTTTTTATGGAAATTTGATTTAAATGATATGCGAATCCCCTCAAGTCCTGATGATCTTCATGATTACCTTCCTGCACAACTAAAGTCTTCATCTATATCGCATATTTTTCAAAATTCTGAGGGTTCCCTTTTGGTAATCGACAACACCACTAAAGACTTTCTTACATCATCTTTCCCAGATTTACGCATAACAAGAAATAATATTTATTTTAAATTCAAAGAAGTCAATGCAGTTTTTCAAGACCATCATGGAAGAAATTTCGTTTTTTACGATACCTATAATTATATCGAATTTACCATGTTTCCTTTCCTATTAAAGACGCGTGGACGAATTGCTGATCAATTTCCAGGCCTACCACTGGGTATAACAGGTGCCTTCAAGTTCATTGATGGATATATATATTTCTTGAAAGGAGACACATATTATAAATTCAGCGAATATACAAAGAAGGTAATGGAAGCTGGAAAATTTAATTGGAACCGGTTCGGAATACCGTGTCCCAATGAAGGATTAAAAGAACAGCTAAAGAATTTACTTAACAAAATTATATCTTTTTATGAATAAATCAATATGTTTTCTGATTTAATTGAATTCTTATTTCTCCCAATCTTATGACATGAGTCACAGCACTTTGACTCTTCACATGAATGTAGGAAAATGAAATAAATAATGAATTATATAATATATATATTTATGATAAACAATAACTATAAAACTTAGTAGGATTTTTCTCATGTTAGTATCTCCTTCATTAGATGGATAGCAGGAAAAAAATAAAAACAAAAAATAAATTGATTTTTTTTTATTTTCTATACACATAATTATAGAAGCGATTTAAAAACTACAATTACTTTTATTTATAAAAAAATCTTAGATACAATTAAAAACCAAGTGATTCTTTTTTTTACAGCCACACATTCAAATTAATATATAAACTTGAAAAAATCTTTTAAATAACTACATTGAAAAAAAAAATTACTGTAATTATAGAAAAAAAGATAAATTATCAAAATTATAACTCACTTTCGGAATCATCGTTTTCATTCATACAGTCAATAAAGCGGCTCACCCCCATTTCATGTATATCTGAATTTGGTGTGAGAGGTACAGGATGTAAAGCTGAGTAGCATTGATCACCAGTTTTCAATTCGAAAAGTAATTTTAAAAATTCATTTTGACACCATTTTCTAGACGTTTTATACAAAACAGGCAAATAATCATTTGTAACTCTAAAATGCTGATGATCCCGTAAAACGTGAAGATTTATATTTAAATTTTGAGATTCTAAAATAGATGTGAGTTGATAATAACATTGTTGACATAAAGTTAAATTTAAATTTTTTATATAATACTGGTGAAGCCAGACACAAAAGTATTGCTCAGACAAGTCGAAGCATGACCAACTGGGGCTTACGAGTAGTATATTTCGCATTTTGGGGTTCACATATCTCATTCCACAAGCGTGTTCCCAGTCACAATACTCATCGCCCTTGTACGTATTTTTTGCGATCTGACTTAATGCAGTCCACCGGTACTCTGCATAATTTTTGATAATTTTCAACAATAAATTTTGAGGTATATGTATATCTATCATAAATTGTAAAATTGATGTAGTGTTTTCGCAGATTGTTTTGATACAAATATCTTGGAGTGTACTGGTCATGTTATACCTGAAAAAAATTATTCTCGGTTACTATAGTGCCCCCAAGGTAGAGTATCAAAAGTCCCCGGAATTAATTGCCGCTTATCGTCATGTGGACTTAGACCAGTTTTTGTTTGTTCGATGCTAAATACTTGATGTAAATATGATCGAATACAACGCTGGCTTATTGTTTGTTCTTTAAAATTAGTTAAACATTTCACATAATCCTCAAAACATATCCTATTTTTTACTACATTATACTTTACACCCTTCAACTTTTTAACCACCCCTAGCGTTTTCATTTTTAACTCAATTCGGCCTTTATCGAGTTTCTTTTGTTCTAAATACTGTCGTCTCTTTGCCCTTTCCTCCCCATCTACGTCCAATTTATAAGTGTACATTTTCGATCTTAGTCCTACAAAGTGGGTCATAACTTTACCTTTCGACTCATCTTTCATAACACCTAAAACTTTTTTATTCACCTGTGGAATATTATATTGATTATCACTTGGATAATCTGAAGTGTCAAATTTTTGTATATCTGCCTTAATAACTTCTTCATAAGCATCATCACATGATAGCTCATAAATAAAGCTATCGGTATCCATATACATAAGTTTGCATTTTTTAACACCCAATTTAGGAATCATATGTCCATAATGAAAATCATACATGCATATTTTGGAAATATCTAATATTGCCATTCCTACATACAAAGGTTTATTGAATATTATGTTAGTTTTATTGAGTTCAATTGCCGACAAGTTTTCATTGAAAATTTTTCTGCTATGGAACCGATAGCTTGCAATCAAATTTTTCGCCCCATACCGACCTTGCCATTTAGTCACCAATTTCACTACTCTATGTTTTCTAATATTTTCCATCGTCTTACCGAACACCGCGTTATTCATCAATTTATACAGGTTCTTTTCGAAAGTGCTTTTAGCTGTCGTTCTTAGTCGAGTATTTAACTCAATATAGGACTTTAGCCAGGTAGACTGTTTAAATTTCAAAACTTTATACACTTTAGTGAGCTGTAATCCGTTGGCGAGCATCTGTTTTAAATTTCGATAATGAACGGTATACTCTTTTTTATCGTAAAGTGTAGTCATTAATTTCGGTAATCTTGAACCTAGAGGAACACGGTGTTCAGCACCAAATGGAAAATCTTTGTGCGTATCGTGCAGGTTTTGCGAATATGTCAAGTCAACTTTGAGAATATACCCTTCGAGGGAATCGTCCGGAATCGACTGAATAAAATCAGCATCAAATTGATCGACGTCTTCGATCCATTTAAACCCTCCGTAGGGCAGAGGTTCACACATTGCCCAACCGTACAAATTGTTTACATCCAGGTACATCAAGTATTTGGAAGGCTTACTAGGGTCATATTCCAACATGTACTTGTTGTTTGCTTCAGCAAATCTGCTGCTGCAAACTGAAATTCCGCCACGAATAGCTTTTTCAATAAACAAAACCATGTCTACGTCACGCAATAGTTCCAATTTACACCTGGTCGACTTTAACATCGCGTCCCAAGTGTACCCAGGCATGGTATAGTACCACGCTGGATCCAAGCCATAAGTTGCGTGACACTTTTTCCGAAATTGTTCGAAAACATCTGCCAAAAGTAAAACGTCTGTTTTCATGTACATGTCTGAATATTCGCCCAAGTTTTGAATTTGAAACTTATCCCACACACTTTGGGCATGAGCATATTTGTTGAAGCTAAGTGGTTTATAATTTAGTTTATTGTAAAAGCATTCAATAGGCGGTAATGACGTTTCATTGAATTTTTCCCAGCTATCGATGTAGTCATAGCAAAATATTCCTTTTTTAATCAATAATTTAAATTTTTCATCATCCAAATGGGAAAATTCCTTTTTGGATATGATGAAATCGTTGGGATCCATGATGGATGTTAGTTCATCCAAGGAAGCCCCCAAAAATCTCAATGAATCAATAAATCTAAATTTTAAATTCGTTTTTGAGTCGAATAAAGTGAATGAAATGTATTTTTCTAGGTTTATTGGAAGAACACTCATACTGCCTTTTTTACATAAACTAGAAATCATAAAATGGCTGTCGTAACCGCTCAAGTTATGGAAAATGACAGGTGTTACGAACAACTTGCGGTAATTAAGATTGCACGATTGATGGGCGAATCCGCGAAACTGACCGGTAAAGTGGTTGTGATCGCGTACAATTATTTCGACGTCTTTAAATTGTTTTCCGCAAATATGGCAATCAGATGCATCAACGGTACTTGACGGAAGTACCATTGGCACTATGGTTTTTATTTTTGATTGGATAATTTCGGCTACTAACGACATTTCATTTGAAAACCAATCCATGCAGTCAGAACCTCGATAGCTTTTGTAAAACGATAAATTGTCATCATAGTTACACTTTACATAATAACCTGCACTATACGCTTCATGTTTTTGATATCTTTTAGTTGCAGTCGAAACATTTGGATCATTAAATTTTGTTAACATGCTTTCGAAATCGGCATAGATTACAAACGGAGTAGTTTGCTGGTAAGTAAAATTTCTAAATTCGACATGTTCATATTTAGGAAAAGACATTTTATATTCATTAAGTTCATAACACAACTTTTCGTGCTCCTTAAGTATATTTTCACCACTAAAATAGTTCATACATCTATCACAGAAGTTTTTTTTTTTTGTGTTTTTACTGAGTTGCGAACTTACAAGTCGAGACATGTTTTTAATTAAGCAATAATGATACTTGACTTCAAAATTATTGTCATCATCATCTTCTGGAGGAACATCAAAGTCATTTAATTTTGGAAAATACTTGTCTTGAATCAATAATAAATTAAAATGGTGTTCTAATTTAGTTTGAGTTAATCTTGCCGGTACCACGGTATAAAATTCTTTTTCGTTCAATTCTAAAGCATACACGTTAACGGAAATATTGTTTAATTTTTCGAATTTGGAAATTTTACATAACGGCATGGGAGCATCTAAATCCTCTGCATTTAATACCGTGCTATAAAATGGATATGAAGAAGTTATATTGATGTTTGTATTTTTCGGAAAAAAGGCCTGCTACAATCGACCAATAGAAACAGGCTTGATCTGTATTTTTGATGTTTAAGCATGCATGTTTTCCAAGTATTTGTTTTGGTAATGGAATGAAAGATGAACCGTTACCTATCTCAAACTTATTAATATTTACTTCTAAAGAGACAACTTTATTTAGGGCATAACAAGAATCCCTTTCTTGAAACTCAGATAGTTTTTGAAAAATTTTATCTTTTACGTTATCAAAAAACCAACGCTCTAAATCGGTAGATACATCAAGTATTGCATTTTTCGTATTAAAATATTTTAAGTCTAAAATTTCATCGTCCTCAGTTTTGTTTCCTTTTTTTATAAATTCTCCGCAAAAATAAGTATTAACTTTCATCATATGAAACGATTTAAATTGTTTAGAAATTACCATTTTAAATATTATTAAAGCATCTTCCAAAAATGGACCCAAGTCTTTATGAGCTAAATTTATTATTAACCCTGTTTTGATTCTACTTTTAAAGCTCGAAGCTACATTTTCCCACTTGACCCTGTTTTCCAATTTTCTATTGTTGAGCCCTAAACCAATGTGTCTTTTTTCAATTAAATTTTTAAAATGTTTAAAATGACCAATGTTTGTTTGAAGTTTCCTCAAAGTACCTATAGTTGTATCTTTAGTCCTCGAACGAATAGCTTTATTGCAAATTCGAATATGTTTTTTAAGCCGTTTTAGCCAGATTTCTTTATCTTTTTCAGTAAATTCATTGAATATAATTTTTTTCAATTTTCTTATAACCAACAATAAATCGTCTGACTTTTTAGCAATTTCTTTAACACTTTCAGAATGCATGGCCATAAAAATAAGAATCACTTACCCGTATTCTAATTCTTATTCTCAACAATTGCGAAAGAATTAGCAGGCGATGGTTTTCCCACGTCGACCGTTCCTTTAAATATTACTGAGTACTTTCCGGAAGAAAAATACTTAATGCTCTCCCTGTATTGGTCTGTGACACGGGCTGGAAGAAATGTAACAGCTTCTTCTAAATCTAGTAGGACGCAGTCTCCAAATCTGCTTTTAACTATTTTGGCGGCATATATTTTCTGCGGCTCATTAAGTGGCAAAGCGCTCAATTGGATTTTTGGTTTTCGCTCTGCAATATTACAATTTTCGTTTATTTTTTTTAGATCCATCTACAAGTAAAAGAAAAACATGTTACCATTTCAAAATTATTCAAATTAAATAATGATAACAAAAAAAAACAATTTCTTAATTAGCGCAAAAATGTTTTGTAAAAAAAATTTCTATTGAAAAAAAATAAAATTGAGATATTTTTGAGATACAAGAAATTATTAATGTATCAATGTGGAAAAAATAAAAAAAAGATATGAAATTCAAAAATAAACTTACTTTTAATATTTTAAGGTACCACACACAAACTATTAACTGACGTCTATTAACTGCGACTGGCTTTTGAAAAGTGAGCTCTCTGGACTTCGCTAATCAATTTATAACGCGTCTAAATGAACAAAACAAAAAATATGATTGGTTCCCCTCCGACAGATCCTTAGAGTGATAATGCAAAAAAAATATGTTTTTCCAAACCAACCGCACGATAAGAGATTTCCTGCACCTACAGGTTTTGTGTTTTGAAAACGTCTTATCTAAGGATTGTGATTTCCTGCAATTTCAATAAATGTGGTTTGAAAATCTTATGATAAAATTGCAAGTTTCCTGTATTGTGGTGGTCTTTTTTCCTTTTTGATAAATATTAAAACGAATTTACTGATTAATAAACGGTTTTTTATTTTAAAGGTACATTATTCATAAAAGAAATTATTTTTTCCAATAGAATCTTAAGTTGATCTAGTAGACCCCCATCAGGACATGCGATATCGAAAACCTTCCAATTGAATGGGATAGCAGCAATAATTTTTATACAGTCAATTATAATTATTCGTTATGCCAATCACAAAAATCTTTTATCATTGAATATAATTCTGCATTAGTTTCTGCCATTTTAAGTTTTTAATTTCTTAAAACAATATAATATTAAATTGTTATAAGTATTATCAAAAAAAAACATCCTGTATATTCATCAACTTTTATATTACATGAAGATTGGAATTTTCGTTTTACAATTTTTAAAATAATTTTTAAAATTAGAACAAGAATAGATGCTAATATTACACATGTCATTGCAAAAACATTATTGACTTCATTCTTCATGCTGTCTTCTGTTCTGTTGAACATGGTGTAGGTTGAATACGTCTTAGTGGATACGTTACGTCTTGTGGTATTTGTCTAAAGACGTAATCCAAGGCTATTGTTTGCTCTCGATGATCTATCTCTTCAGGTATCCAGTTGATACTTCCCCACGTCTGCTTCACTCCGTCCTTTTTCTTCTTATCAGACAAGCAAAGATTTTCTAGTTGATTCATAACCTGCCTTTTGTCTTCATAAAAAGTAATGTCTTTATTTAATTTACGAATGTTTTCAATAAACTCTTCAGTTCGATGTCTGTACTCTTCTGAAGACATTTTACAAAAGAAGTTTGGTGTGTAGTAGGAGTCGTGGCACTTTGGCCACCCCTCTCCACTTTACCTTTTCTTCTAGTCAGCACCGATTTTGGATGTCCCCCCACCACCCCGTGAGGAGACTCAAACGTCACGTTGCACAGGAGAGAGGTGTCACGTGACGTGTGTCATTTGACGTGTCACGTGACGTTTAACATTCGACGTGTCACGTGACGTGTGTCATTTGACGTGACGTTTGTTCCATCCAAATCGGACCAATAGTAACGAAGTTAGGTGTTAGTGCCTTTATGGTAGCATTATTGCGCATGCTCATACTCTCCATATATAAATTACATTACTTTTCATACATAATGCCGTTTGTTTCATTCAAATCGGACCAATAGTAACGAAGTTAGGTGTTAGTGCCTTTTTGACAGCATTATTGCGCTACTTTCAACCATCCCCGGTATATCTATACTCTCGATTACGTCGATTACCTCCGCACCGCCCCCCGTAAGACCGTAGCGCCCCGCTGGTATAGGCGATATTTTGGCGGAGGCGGATAACATTGATTTCCCTATACTTATGGTAGAACATACATAGGTCATCTACTATCCTGTATTTTAATTCATCTCAATCCTATGGGCGTCTCTATAAGATACATTTCTCAAACCCATAATATCATTATTGTATACAACTGTGATACAGTTCTAGCATTTTCATTATTAAAAACATTCAGTTTAAAGAAAAAGGTAAAGTAATCCTCAGTGGTGCTCGTAGAAAACTTTCAAGTAGATTATAAACTCTGCTACATAAACTGTCACATTGTAAGTTTGAAATTTACTATCATAGTGAAATTGGTGCAGCTGTCTGGTGCTGGATACGACATTATAAATGTATTAGGCGCACTGGGTACATTTTCCTTAACTGCTTGATATTTTACTTTATTAACGTTCTATTGTACAATTTTAGAACCTCGCCAGCCGTAATTGCTTAAACCACAAGAAATTTCTGTCTACGTATGACGAAACTATGTACTATATATTGTACTATATCCTGAGGAAGAGTGAATTGACGTTTATATGAACGTCAGATATATAAAGTAGAATACTGTGTTAAATGAATTAAGATTGCCGGAATCGTATTCTCAAGTTTTTTTTCTAGTCTATCGTAATTTACATAGTTCTTAAAAAATATATAAATCCTTTAAAACGAACTTAATCCAAATGAAGATCTAGACCCTGCACGTATTTATAGTCGAGACTTGAGACCGAGCTTGAGCTGGAGAACACCTTGAGACTAGAACGTATTTTATAGTCGAATCTCGAGACCCACAGCTTGAGAAACGCTGCAACTGCGCATGTGCGAATGGAGTTTTGCTCAAGGCAGTCAGCAACCTGTCTTGAGCTCGATATGAGACGCGGTTTGTGACATTTGTTTTGGTGTGTGGAAACGGAGATTCCCAGTATTGCAGAGAGGTATTAAAACTAAACACAGCTACATTGCACAATATCTCTGTTAAATATAATGATAACTCTAACTTTGAAGAAATTAATGATGACATTCAGGTTAACCAAGTTGAACCAGTCCGAAAAAATGAACGGTAAGGTTTAGTTTTTAGAAATAATTTTATTATCAATAATTTTCAATGAAAACAATATAAATATTAATCCAAACTTTTTTAATAGTTTTCCAATAATTGTATCTTCGCTAACTCTTTTATATAAGAAGTATATGAAAATAATAGCTACTAATAAGCACAAGAAAGTTAGAGATTCACACCCAAAAATAACTGAAATGCAGAAAATAGCGTTACGACATCAAAATTCACGACAAATGGTCAAAATTGTCATAAAATACAAACAATTTTGAAGTACTTCTTCTTCTTTTTAAATTTTTCATGTTGGCCAACATAGAAAATCTAATTGCTACGCTTGAGATACGTCTTGAGTCTTTCCTTCGGCGAGAATTCACGAAGATTGGACTATAATATGCGTACAATCTCGAGTACTGAGTACGGCTTTGCCAAGCACGACTCAAGTCCATCTCAAGTCGGAGGTTGTTTCGACTATAAATACGGGCATTAGACACCTTTTGTAAATGCCGCCTCTCTTTATCGTTAGTCAGTCGCCATCTGATGAAAAACGTCGACCTCATCACAAATTGGCAACTAGCACTGATAACTACTGGGTGAACAAAGACAAACGCATGGAAAATCTTCATAAAAGTACCATGCCTGAAAAATACAGCACAGCTACAAGAACTTATATAAACTGGTGCAGAGCAGGACAATCTATGAGGAAGAACGAGCAAAAATGCAATAAGCTGCAGTGTTTTTTGTGATTTTCTCGATCCGGGGCAAAAACTTGATAGTGGCGTCCCTCGGTCTTTAAAAAAACTGTTAAAATTGACAAATGAATAGCATTTTTCGTGACCACTTGTGCAAATATATAACTTCACACGACGTGTTTTATTTTCTGCGAAAGAATCTATTATTTCCTCAAAGTCCATCGCATAGTTAGATTTTGTGTTCAATGGCTATGATTGTGAGTCCAGATACATTCTCCTGACTCATTGCTGAACGTGGATAAGTTTGCTGAAGCTTCTTGCAAGTCATGCTTGTACATACAGTGTAACAGGTCGAAGGCACTTGATTTTTCCATAGTTTTATGTACTAACTCTTTAAGTAAGGCTTTAGTATGAGATTGTGGGAAGATAGGCTCACTTGTTCGGTATTTCGAATTCTTGTTCTAAGAATTTCCTGCCCCCCTGAAACTGTCGCCCGGGGCAGATACCCAGGTTTGCACCTTAGATCCGGGGCTGCATTAGACGGTTTCCGGAAAAAAAAGTGAATTATATGTTCGATAAATTCACAAAATCTATCATTGTTTTAAGAGAGACATCAAACTCAAGTCCAGGAAATGAAAAGACAAAAAAAGTACACATTTCACCTAATCGCTAACTTTATGAACATTGTTCATATATTAAAACAAAATTGTCGGGTTGAAGAATATTTGAAAATGTTTTATTCAGTCAGTATAACCGCATCTTCCAAGTTTAATAAGAAGTATATATTCCAAGCGCAAATCCCGTTACAAAATTCTTCTTAATCGTTTTCTATATATTATTCAACTAGTAGTTACATTTTAACGTCATTTACAATACTACCCACGTATTTTTGCAACGAAATCCGTCTTAAATGGATAAAGAATGAAGCTCGGCATACATTTTAACGTCACGGCGGTAGACGAAGGTGCTCCTTCCATTATATTTTCCGGAGTGCAAGGCTAAGCAGTGAACAAAAAATTGTTGAATACATATTGGATTTATGAATTCAGTTAACTAATTCATCAAAATTGTTTATGCGAAATAAATTGAGGCATGCACTTAAGGAGGTCAAGTGTTCTATATTTAGAATATACTAGTACGAGGGGTATTTGCTGAATAAAATTGTTATTTCAAACTTAAATTGTCTATCCACGATTACCATTTCTTAGCCTGAATCACGATCTAAATTTAGCATTAAGAAAATATCATATCACTTGCGCGGATAAAATGTGTCATGAAAACACCTCATATTCTAAATGAAGCGTCCATCTTCTACAGCTGTCATATATTATGACAGATTGCTTTCTCTCAATTAAAGTCCTGTAATGATGTGTTGCAACGGTGAGAGTACTCAATTTCAGGGCCTGGACTTTGGCACGAGTTAGCAACGCGACTAGTTTTTGTTTTTGTTGTCGTCATCTGTCGTTGAAGACGACTTCAATTAACGACAATGGTGTTCGGTAGTGTTCATCAGTTTCAATTTTGTGGGTGATACCGTCCACAGGTAACGTCGCTGCGATCAACTACAAGAAGTCGTTAGTCTGAGTACTGCTCTAATTCTATCGCATTTTTAATATAACCACGACCTCCGGCCACTAACAAGTTGTCGTGACGCTTCGCTGTGGTCCGTCTGAGTTTAGCCTCACACGCTATAGATCTTATCTTGTAGGGTTGGGCTCTTTGCAAGTGTTGGGCTGAACTCAGACGGACCCAACGAGGTAAAAGAAAAAGGGGGGAAGTTAAGCGTGGTAGTGATTTAACCAACTTTCGACGGAAGTCGCCATATTGAGAAGCCACATTAGTGACATATAAGTCATCAATTCTTCTGTCATCATAGATAGCGTTAATATACTGAAATGTGTCAAATTGAAAAGCCACGTTGACAAAATAGTGGTTTTCACTCGGGTTTTCAGTATTTTATTAATGAGTATTAGTATAAATTTAAGTTGATATTGAGTTATACAATAGTGTTATAGAATTTTTGAATGTACCAAAATCTGATATCAATTCTCTAACAACAAAAAGTACCACCTTAAAGAGATGCATGTGAGAGTTTTTTGTTTCCCCTAATTGAATAATTTAATGTACGCCTCTGGTTTGTTTACGGAAGTCGGCCATATTGAGAAGCCACTTTGGTCGATGATTCTTTATACTGTTATGTTCTCTCCTTGGTTGGGTCGTTAGGCTAAACTCAGAGGGACCACAGCGACAGATGACGACAACAGAAACACAAAATAGTCGCTGTGGTCCGTCTGAGTTTAGCCTAACGACCCAGCCACGACCTCCGACCACTAACGACTACATTTATGAAGTTGTCGTGACGCGTAGGTGTGGTCCGTCCAAGTTTAAAGTTTAGCCTTAGCGATGATTGGCGGCGGCAACTTCAACAGATGGTTAACTAGGATAGGGTTGGTGCTAAAAGTCACAGCTTGGTCAAAACTTGAAATTGAGCAGTAAAAAAACTTGACAAAAAATTCACCTCTAATAATTAAGTATACATATTTTATATTATATAAATGTTGTCTTCTTGGTGGCAGATAAAAGGAAGAGTTTTATTGAAGAATTTAAAACCAATATAGATTGCCAAAAAAGGAAGAGGAATCAATCATCCCTACTTGTGGTGTACACGTGCTGGTTCACAGAAGAGCCAAAATGGACGTATACGCTAAATCCGCTACCTGGTGCAGCAGAGCAGAGCCTACACTTGCTGTGAGTCTTGGACAGCACACAGCAAACGGAAGTTTTTGGCATTGATGTTTGCGAAGGGTGGAAGCTGGAGAACGATTACTCTAACTGCTGAATATTTTTGGACACCTAGGCTGTAATAATGTTGCTTTAACAGTAGTTGTAATTTAAATCCTAAGCCAACTGGAAGCATTCCATGAGGTTGTTTTAGTTTAAAGTGTAGCAAAGTAGTGCACCTAATTGCTAGGGAAGGAGTTCAATTCCAGTACATAGATTTGGGAAATATCTCAGAGTAGATATGCCACGAAACAATACGATAAAAGGTAAACAGAAGACCTCATCGAAGAACCCTCAAAGCTCTAAGCAAGAAATTTGTTCAAAATAAACAGCGAGGAGATTAGATCTATAACTACACACCCTAGGAGCTTCGTTTGTGCGCTCTAAGGATGTAGATTGACTAACTGCTTCACATATAATCAACTTATTTGGGTTAATTTGATTTGGATTGAGGCATAATAGACAGTATTGACCAAAAAGACCGATCGCAGAAACCAATCAACAAAGGCAAAGTGGAAGGGGGATCAATAAAAACTTGTATTGCAATATCTAAATTTCGTAGAAGTGACTAATCTGCTTCTAAAATAATCGAATGTTTTTAGACGCAAATCCTCACAAGCAGATTCGCAGGTTATTATCCAAAATATTACAATTAAGAAATAAGAAATCACTTTTCTCCAATAATTTATTTGTAGAACAATCGATTTTATCTCCAAACAAAATTTTTAAAACAATTAAAACAAATTTCTTGACACTTACCTATTTATGGTAAATCATTACCTACCCCTATTTTATTTACCTGTAAGGATCAATTCTTTTGTTACAGCTTGATTCGTACTTTTAAGGATATGGAATTGTTTCAATTTCTCATTAACCTATACGTGCATTTTTCGTGGAAAGAAAGATTGTAATTAGAAATTCTTCCTTATTCAAAATAAGAGTTATTTGGAATAGTAACATTCCAAGTTGTATCATCTATTTTCAGCGTTCTACTCATTCAGTTGACCTAGTTAGAACTTCAATGGGAGGAGTGGAGGAGCTGATATAAATCTATTTTATCGTAGTAAGGAACAAAAAATTATGAGGGATTCAATTTCTATAAATATAATAGGAGTATGAATTTCTTATAACACCTTCACATCAGATTTTATTTGGTGAATATAAAAAATTTTCAATATTAATTACACCTCCAATGCAGTTAAGATCTATAATAGCGATTTCACATAATGGTTCTAACCGTACTGAAAATATTACAATATAAAACGATACATGCAATGAAATATCATTGTTTTCACAGGAGATGAGCAATAACAAGAACAGCGAGATGGTTGTAACAACAATAAATTCATTACAATGCGAACTATAGATCTTTGTTTTTGCGTCATCAATTTAGTTTTGAGTATAGAAGTCGAAAATTAGTGGACGTTAAATTAATTATTCAGAAAATGTGTTTTCAGAAAGACGTCAATCATTTACAGGACCCTATGGAGTAAAGCAATTAAAAACGACATCACTAAAATCTATAGCTTAGAATATCCGACTGAATATTTTGTGGTTTATACATTTGAGAGAATTTCCAATGTACAAATTGGAGATTTATTGGAATAAAAACAAAAAATGTCATTTTTACCACGCATACCATTGTAAAAAAAGGTGAAAAAAGGACAATATCTTTTGCGAACAAGTCTTGGATTACACGCAGAAGATGTGATGTGAACTAGTCAGGACAAACCATTACTTTTTACTTATAAATGAAAATAATGCATTACTTCCACAGACAGATGGTTTTCCATCGAGCACTTTTAAGCTGGATGTGATACGATTACAACGAGAATAAAGTACAGTCTGTATATACGACTTGTTCAACTGAAACCCATCTTTGGTCAGCCTTGGAAACAATTGTAATCATTCAACTGACGTTTTCCAACATTAGTAGTGTATGCAAACGTCACACTGATCTGTTTATTTCGTTTATATGCTGTCATCGATGCAATGGAAACACGCAAATTCTCCGCCACCAAAGAAGTTTAAAGTTCAACCTTCTGCAGGCAAGGTGATGTTGACATTTTTTTTCGACCATGAAGGACCCTTGCTGATAGAGTTTACAGAACCTAGAGTGCATATCAACGCAAACCTGTATAATGAAACTTTGAACAAGCTCCATCAAGCAATAAGAAGAAAACGTCCAGGGAAGCTTTCACGTGGTGTTATTCTGCTTCACGATAATGCTCGGCCTCATGTTGCCAACGTAGTGAAAGAAAATCTGCAACGAAAGAAATGGAGGATATTAGAGCATCCACCCTATAGTCCCGATTTATCGCCTTGCGATTTTCACATCTTTGGGCCACTAAAAAAGGCGTTAAGAGGTAACCGTTTTCAGTCGGACGCAGAAGTACAAAACGCTGTGAAAGAATTCTTCCAGCAGTAGCCACAAGAATTCTATAAGCAGGGTATACATCGGTTGGTGAAACAGTGGGATATGTGCCTCAATTGTAGTGGTAGTTATTTGTAACTGTACTTGTCAATAAATTTTTCCTGGACCAAAGATGGGTTTCAATTGAACAACTGACCTCTCTACGGGAAAAAATTGAACAGAAAAGGCGCGGAAAGCTATCCAAAGGTGTTTTGTTTTTGCAGGACAACGCCCCTGCACACCAATCTCATGATGCCATGCCAAAAATTCGTTATTTAGGGTTTGAATTACTAGAACACCCCCCTTATCCACCAGATTTGGCTCCGTCCGACTATCATCTCACTCCTCAACTGAAAAAAAGTTTAAAATGTAGTAAATTTTTTTCCAACGAAGAGGTAATAAAAGCTGTGGAGGTCTGGTTTGCAGAGCACACATTTTTTTTTAAAGGTCTAGATACGTTGCAGCTTCGCTGTAATAAATGTATCCAATTAAGAGAAGAATATGTTGAGTGATAAAATATTTTCACATTGAAATTTTGTTTGGTTCCATAGTACGCTAAATTTTTTTCAATATACATATTATACATATATACATATACATATACCTCGCACCTTATTCCGCTCAAGGTAATAGTCTTCACCACCTTGATGTATAATGTTAAATGAATGGTGATAAGAGAAGATTTCAATTTTTTTGCGGTGTTTTCTTGCTGAACAGAGCCCAAAAATGTCTACATATATCACATGGTTTGTACGAATTTGAAATAACAAGATCTATACAGTCAAGTCTAACTATAAGGATCTAAATCTTCAAATCCAGTGAAAAGGGACAAACTGTATTATCGACAATTTTCAATGTAAGCGGACTCGGGTTATATTTTCGATTTAGGGATGATTGATGATGACGCAAAACCACAGTGCCGAGAATAGAATGTAAACATTTTACATCTTTTCCAGCGTTTCTACAAGACGCCACAAATTATGGGCTTTCTGATTCCGTTCAACAAACTGGCGTGTTCTAAATCAGTGATTTTATTGTTGTTTTTATTCTTCCAGGAGTGTATATGCGGATGGCTTTTTACACGGAATAATAATAGATTTGGCTATACATTCGGCACACGAAAACTTAACTGCGTAAAAACATCGGATATTTATTGGTAAAAAGCTATTTTTTTGTTTGTGATCTGATTCGTATCTACTGAAATGAGAGTGTTTTTATTGACTTTTGTTTTTCAGTTCAATATTGTTTTTTTGTTGACGATAATAAAGATATATCATAGTTTACTTTAAAAGTTTAGTTTCAAAGAACCTATAGAGGTCACAGCTTCTGGAATTCTAAGATTACTCCTATTTTTTCATACCGCTTGAGTTTGTTTAAGCTGCTCTTTGTAGCACAACTTCACCCATACCCTCTTGAGGATTTTCTTTGTATAGGATTGATTGAAAAAATAGTTAAACATAATAATAATTTTAATATAGAAAAAAAATTGGAGGCTGTTACTGTGATTAGCAAAGTCAAAATGAAAAATAAGAAATCAATTATTCATGATGGTATTGTGAGAATTGGAAAAGAAAACGAAGGTCATAAATTGCAGAATACTGGGAGAAATTCATATATAGGTATGTGATGAATAAATTTGAAATGAGAGAAAGAAAGAGGGGAGGGGAAAATAGGAATATGGAAAGTTGAGTCAACTTGAAAAGATCGGGTTACCCTAAATTCCAACGCGATTTGGTGTTGTAAGGATTCAGTGATTTATCCTCGACAAAGTTAGTACTAACAGTTTAGTCTAAACTATATTTTGACTTTTCAAAACTAAAACGACTTGTCTCTTTGTACGAATGAATGATGTTGTGCCTGGTGGATACAATTTATTTTCAAAAACCTAGACACAATTGAATAAACTTTCCAGAACTTTAATAAAGAAAGTTCATAATAATAAATAATACCTTCAAGTTAAGTTTCATCTTTTCGCTCGAGGCTCTCATTTTATTCTCTTTAATTCATAGAATACATTATCTTGTGCTTTTATGTTTTATAATGAAAATGACAAATGAAAATATTAAGTTGGGAATTCTGGAACCGTGGACGATATTCGATACCGAGGTACACTATCACTACACAAACACTATAATATACTTTACATTATCAGACACGCATTTCATCTTCAGAGACAGAAGGTAGCTTGTATTTGGAAATGGAAATATGTTTTCATATTTTGGAATCAAAGCTTCTAAAGCAAGTGGTAAGGGAAAATTGAAGTGAGATAAAAACGTCAAGGTTTGCTTGTAGGTTGCAATAACTTTGTTAATCTCACGTTTATACTGTACAACGAAAAGTGCAAAAATAGGTACTGATACTATGAATTTGATAAAATAATTTTTCTCAGTGTAGGCCAGAGTTAGCTGTCACTTTCAAGGTCATTTATTTTTGTGCTAACAATATTTCTCCCTCTTGTTGGTGTATTCTTTGACCCAACAGTAAATTCAATACTTTTTTAATACACAAAAATTAGTATATTACATAACGTGTGCGGAAAGTGACCTTTTTCACACGAGTGGGCAATATTGTAGCACGAGGCATGAGCCGAGTGCGACAATCACACGAGTGTGAAAAATCACTTTCGCACGAGTAAGGTACAGTACTTTTCCTACGATCACGTGATAATTTCACCAAATAATGTGTAATCAACATCTGACATATTAATACACAAAATATTAAAATTAAAGTCAACGTAACTGATTTCAAAATTAACAATAACTATCAATAGTTACAAAAATTCAAGTAGATCAACTATATAATATAGGTAGATTATTACAATTATCAATTGGTTGGATAATTATAGAAATTGAAAGTGAAATTATTATTGTTCATCATACTTCATACATACTTATCATGAATACCTTTCAAGATGATTTCATTTTCCTACTATTATGGCAGGTGATTTGGATTAATTGGTACAACATCGGACTTCTGACGAAAAGTACGCGGGTCCGATCCTCGACCGCGTCTTAAATTTTTTTAATCAAGAAAATGACAAAAATTTCACATTTCAAATAGATCGCTCCAAATTTAGATATTACATAGGTAAATATAATTAAAAATTATATATTTGACAGCTTGCCAGTGGTCAATCTTATTAACGATTGTACACATTTAACAGCTTTTTTATCCGTACACGTACGGATAAGTTTTTTTTCCGTACGCGTATAAATAAAGGCCACTTTCCGTAGAACTAGACAGTGCGATATATGTCACTTTCCTATGTGATCGTAGGAAAAGCATATTTTCTCTTAATATTCCAGAAAATAGCAGTTTTTAGAATAATCAATTGAACTACCACAAGAATAAGAAGCTACTTTGAGAGCATATCATCCTGGATTATCAAGTTACTTCTCACTACTGTTTTGGTTACATTCAACAATCAATAAAGTTAACATCGCGCTTCTGGCTAAATGACGTGAGTCTATAAGCCAAAAGAAATAGTTTTGATATTTTGAGAACCTTTGATCCTTTTAAACTTTCACCACTGATTATAGAATTTCAAAAGCAGCTAGCTCTGTCCACTAATGTAATTAATGTACAAGAGATATTTTTCACACAATGTGAACAGCACAACCCCTGCTCATACGTCAAATAGCTTTGAAAACGCTCGCGCTAATGAGAAGATTTGATAATAACGACATCTCTAAGGTACCAAAAACACAGCTTTTCTATAATAAATTTAATACTGTAGCTAGAACGACAGGCTATAGTAAATATATCTCAACATTTCAAGACCTTTTTATGAAAAAAAAACTTAAAAAGAGGTCTATTGTATTCTTTGCTACGGTGCAGCGAAAGTCAATCTTTTTCCTAAAAAGCTCACATAGAAACCCCTCGAAAGCTCAAGTGCAAAAGCTTTGTTTCAAACTCTTCAAATCAGGAGAGCATGCTCCTCTCGAGAAACGCATCACCGAAGTACACTTCAGATCTGAATTTTAATCCATGAAAACATTGTGTTTTATCTTGGGATCGCGTTTTACTTACAAGAGGATTTTTTAAAGATGCAAGATGCAAATCCTGTTTGTTAAAGTAAAGTTTCATGCTTCTCATATAAATATATATTTTTGTCAAACTTTTATTTGGCAATTTCTATAGAAATCCTGTGAGTAGTCACAAATATATAGATAGTGAAAGCTTATAGCCTTATAAAAGGGATACATTGATGACAAGAATATTTCTCACATCGGTAGGTATATACTTCAGAAACAAATTACGTAGTTGTAATTCAATTTCCATCGATCTCTCGTCAACGTGATTAGAGCTTTGTCAATTTGCCATACATTCGGCAAGACCCAAAATAGAAGCACGTCTTCATGAATTGAAATCGTATTGTAATCCTATATAGGCCAATATGTGACCGATTTATCTATCCGCAATTATTACAGCTAAAAGCAAAACTAATATGCCTAAGAAGATTATTTTATATACAATTTTGCCATATGCAGAGATCTCGTTATTATTAAACTTTGATCTGGCTCTAATATACTTTGTTTCAGCATTGAGAAAACCATAATTTTATCTTACAAAAAAAACTTCTCAACATCTCAACATAAGCTAAAACTCCCTCATAGAGATATATTCTCCATGGTCTCCCCGTTGACGATGCCTTCAAATAGTCTGTCCATGGAGACATCGTAACAATAACATGATCATCGGATTGTTTTGAAATTTTGGAATCTATTTCATACAAAGTGTTGCAATTGAGACTGGACAATTAATGCAACTATTCGAATCCCGCACCAATTTTCCATAAATGCATCACTTCACCCTACAAATCACATCACAGAAAACACGCCATCTACGTTCCAGCGTTCGACGGTTGCCTATTCTGTATTTAGCAAAAACATGACTCTGGAATATACTTGAGCTGCTCATGCGACTTTTCGGAATCAGCTCTATGGATAAGTTGTTGATCCTTTCGTTAGTAAAATTGAAGCAAACATTGAAAGATTGTAGATATATAGATATGTAGATACATCACTTGATAGTTAAAAAAAAAAGGTAGAACGTGTCGCGGGACACACGGTAGGAACTTTAGTTCCTTACAAGCAAAAATTATGTAATAGAGTGAAGTGAAGTGAAGTGAAGAAGTTTTTTTTTATTGTTAATTTCTTTTTTAAACAATTATTCTGCTTGATATTAATAACGACAACAGGTAGAGGTTTGAAATATTTAGCAAAATATTCATTATTATAGATAATGGTACGGTACCCTTCATGAGGGAGTCCAACTTATAACAGCATCGTATATTTAAAAAGGGAAACCTTAGCATTATAAAAATTGGACATTCAAGAACTGTACGTTTACCACAAAATTAGTGGAAACTAAAAATTGAATTGTTGAATTTTTAATTTGAAGTTATATTACAGTTTATAGAAATTTTTATTTTCTAGATTTTTTCTTAAGTGGGTCGTAGAAAAAATATACTGCTCGACTGCTCGACTACTGCTCTGCACAAACTACTATTTCTATCAAAATATGCCTTTTTACATTTGAAAACAACCTGCCAAATGTCAAATCAATTTATCCATCCATTTTAAAGTTATGGAATTAAAACATTCAAGTTTTCAAAATTTCAACACCCTGTATTTCGAAAAGTAAATGTGCTAGACCCCTTAATCCTCATATCATTTTGTCCAATTTCACGAGAGGAATCTACATACAAACGTTGTAATTACCCTTAACGTTCGAGATGCTTATACCATTTTTTGCGCGAAAGTATTGAAATAAATTCCGAATAAAATAATTTAAATTTCTTCGAAATGAACAAAATCGCGCAAAAAAACTATGGAAATAATAGTAAAAATTTATCCGAACAAATTCAAGTAGATCACCAGCACTGCGAATACCAGCTTAGCATAGAATTTTAATATAGCATCGGTGGTTCAGTGGTAGAATGCTCGCCTTCCACGCGGGCGGCCCGGGTTCGAATCCCGGCCGGAGCATATGAATCGCTGCTTCGTAAACGAGAGAGATACTAAGGAGAGAGCACACGCACGCAAGCAAGGCACATAACGGAGCGTAACGTAACGTGTTACGGTCAGATCGCTTAAACATAACCTGACGTGAAGAACTAAAGTTCCAAAAAAAATAATCACTTTGTCACAATGTTGTCTCTCTTATGGCCGATTTCACCAACCATTTCCTTAAGTAAGGTAATAAATTAAGATCTCAGATCGATAGGACATAACTTATTTTCAAATAGATGAAATGCTAGGGTCTCAGTAGCATCCCGTGTGTTTGTGGAGCTAGCCTAAGGGCACCTGGGCAGGTATCAGGAGAGAAAGGTAACTGAAAATAAGAGTTACTCTACTTAAATTTGTATGTCTGATTTTTTTATGTTTTGTAGAATAATATTCTAGAGTAGTATCATACGTGTAAACTTTCCATGGACCAAAACTTTTGTCAGACGCTTTAAAGCTCCACAAAAAATAAATAAACTTTATTTGTCCACGACTACCTAATAATAAGTCAATATTTTACCTCCTAACTAAAGGTATATGGTACCCATATATCAACTGTCGTGAATTATGGTTCATAATACACTGTAGTGTATTATGGTTCATAATTCCCGACTAGAGATGGGGGTACAATATGAAATAAACTATTAAATCTGTGTATTTTGTTCAGGAAATTTGTTTCTGACATATATCGTATCTATAAAATATTGTAATTTTTAGTATTGATACTTTTCATAACGATATTTTCTAATATTAAGTATTTCAAAACAATATATTTATAACGGTACGTTGTATTGATACTTTCTACAGTATCGCCCATCTCTATATATGTCAAATTATTTGAAGTAGCGGCCACAACATTTTGAGGTTAGTATTAGTAATATGCCAAATCGCTACTGACTTTTATTTATTAATAATTAAATTAAGTGTCGTGGACAAAGTATAGTATTCTACTCGCAATTTATGGCCATAATTCACTTAGGTGACTTGCGCCCCTCGCCTGCGGCTCGTGACGCAAACGTCACCCATCGTGAATTATGGCTATCATAAATTGCTCGTTTAATAATATACTATTATTTTCACATGTCTCACTTGTTATCAAGGCAACTATTACTAAGTTATTTGTGGTCCAACAGATCCGAGTTATACTGAATACTATACGTTGTGCATGAAGGGCACATACACATTACAATGAGACATTGTGAATATAAATAAAGAAGGGAAGACGAGTTACTATAGACGTCTTACTCGCTCTAAAACGCATTCATAGTGCTCTCGCACTCATACTCCCGGCTGATAATTTTTATGTTCAGAGGCTGTTCGGTCATTACAATAAAATTGGTCTGACTAACGAAATATAACTTGGTAATAGTTGCCTTGATAACATATTTGAAAGTCAGACATGTGAAAATAAAGTTTATTTATTTTAGTGGAGCTTTAAAGCGTGTGACAAAAGTTTTGGTCCATGGCAAGTGTCTGACACTTATGATACTACTTTAGAATTTTATTCTACAAAAAATATATGAAAATTAGACATTATTACCTTTCTCACTTGACACCTGCCCAGGTGCCATTAGGCTAGCTCCACAAACACACAGGTATTCAAATAACACGAGATGCTACTGAGATCCTAACATTTCAACTATTTGAAAATAAGTTATGTTTAATCGCTCTGGGATCTTGGACTATAATACCTATGTCGGATTTAGAAATTCCTACACACAATTTACGTTTTATCACGCGCTAAGAGTGATATGAAATACCTCATAT